>CM035164.1:92961447-93368400 GCA_020205615.1 Panax quinquefolius
GAGATATCAAAATGGAGTTTTATATGAAAATATGAATTTTGAGAAATTAAAATAGTTTTAGTTGTTGTTAAATTGTGCTAAGTGATTGAATATGTTAGCAATCATGTTTATGATAGTTGTATATTTATTTTACGTGTTAATTTCAACATTTGGTGGGTGAAATTAAGTATTAGTTGGGCTAAAGTAGAACTCTTTTATTTATCTGTTTATGTGCTGTCATGACAGTACTGCCAAGTAATTTACCGATGCCAAGGCAAAAAAAGCGGTCTTGCATTGCCTTGGAGTCCTGTGCTTGTATAAAGCATCTACGCCATACCCTGTCTTGAGACAATGAGGTCTGCTATTGCTGCAGACTTTGTAACACCACTATAACTTGGTCTAAGGTTATGTTAATATGACAAATGTGTAACTACAAGGTTAAAACAGCATAGTGGTATATGGTTAGTGATTCTAAAGTTATAAGAACTTAGTAAAGTATGAAAATGACATGTTGTGATTTATTGAGAATGAGGATTAGTAAATAAGTATTATGAAGGTTAACACTTGAAATTTCTGATAATTGTATAGTAACATAAGACTTGTGCTAAAATGATAAGTTTAGCAAGAAATGTACATGTTATGGTATGTTAGCATATCTAATAGGTATTGTGGTTCTAAACCTATGTGTAGGTTATTGGAGTATGTGAGTTGTAATTGTATAGCTTACGCAAGAGGCAAGTTCCCTAACCTTTGCTACTTTATTTTTCAGCAAGGTTACTTTTCACTATTACGTTATACTTATGCAGATTCTCTAACTCTAACCTCTTGTTTGACGATTTATTGTCATGCGAATTCTTTAACTCTCATGTAATTATTGAACAAGTTAGTTAATCTTTATTTCTTTATTTCAAACGAGATTATCTTATTTATTCAAAGTCAGTAATGTTGTTTATTCAACTACTAATAACTGTTGTTTGATCTTCGTTCTCCAATATCATTGTATTATCTTACATTATTGTACCGAACTCTAAGTTGTCTAGCGATTCTTTACCAACTCAACTAATCCTTAGTTGATGAATGTTCTAAACTCTAAATTTCCCTTGAAGTCAACCCAAACCAAACTTCATTTGGTTTGCATATGTATTCACATAAATTTTGAAAGCATGTTGTCGATGATAACATTTGTTCAATTTAGAAATTGTTAATACTCTAGTTTTTATTGATACATCAATATACCCTGTTCATAAAGATATTATAATCAAAATATTGAATAGTTATTTATTTCTATCTGATTCAACCAGTACTTGGTTGGTGAGCGTTTTAAAGATCTAGAATTCCTTGAAAGCTAATTCCCAACCAAACTTCATTTGGTTCGGAACCTGATGATCTAAGCTGAGATGAACAACCCTATTATTAGGGGATTATTTTAGAAATCTGTGATAAGCGTTAAAATATTTCATAATACATACATAGAAAAGGGTGATCACACAGATGTACGGAATGATGGTCCATATAGTCATTTAGGCATTTAAAGGTTACAGATGAAACACCTATTAACCTAGGACAAAGATGATGATTATAGTCTTTTAGGCATTAAAGGTTAAAGTAGAAATACTTGAGACCTAGAGTATAGTTAAGTGGTCTTGTGACCCTCAGTGTATTCTTTGATGTTGATATCTATTGTTAACTTAACGTTCATTATTCCTTTGAACTCATAGTTGTTGAATTAAAGTTTATTGTTCTGGTAAGAAAACTTTACCATTGAAAGTTCAGTTATTGTCATTCATAAAATGTTATTGTATACTATTCTTCTTGTGAGCAATTGTTTGCTCACTCTTGCACCAAACAATGAAGATGAAGTTAAGAAGTTTGAAAAGCTTTCTTCAAGCTAGGGCAAGGACAAAGTGCTTGATTAGACGACAACGTTTAATTTATCTTCTATTTATGAAGCTTATGTAATAGATTTAATTATGAACATGTTTTAATTTTCTGCTGATGATTGTAATAAAGGTTAGATGGCCTGGGATTTATTTTATATTATGTAACCTTTAATGGAAGATTGATTGTTTAAACTTTTGAGTTTAATTATATCCTTTGTTTATGGGTAGTTAGTTATGATTTAATTGGACAGTGAACACCAAATCTGTGGAATTGAAGTACCTGGATTTGGGGGTGTCACATGGTGCCTTTAAAAATTTGGCATCTGCAGGACATTTACACTCAATTGCTTAATTAAGTAGTTTATGCTATTTATCTTTTCTTTGTTTTGTTCACTCATGTTCCTGAAATCGGGTAGAGAGGTAGCTCAAAGGGAGACCAAAGGGAGCCTCGAGATTTCAATCGGGTAGAGAGGTAGCTCAAGAAGTAAAGGGTATTGTTGTTTGTGGAGAGTGTGGAGAGCCAACAATTATAGGACTACTTGTCCAAAACTAGGTACAAACAGTTCAATTTGTTATGTTTTTTTTTGTTTTTTTTTATAAATATTTAATTTTTATTGTTGTTTATTAATAGCAAATCAACATAACAAAGACAACGATAATGAGAAAGGGAATAAAGGAAAAGACAAAACCACCAAAGGTACTTTCTTCTTATTCTGACTATTTGATTGATGTTGCTTCATATTATTCCTTGTACCTATATGTCTGGTAATAGGTATTATATGTCTGGTAACTGCTTCATTCCTTGTAGTCTGTATTCAAATGAATGGCTAATTGTAATAGTTATTTTCTAGTATAAATTTTAGTAGCAAGTGTGTATGTCTTAGCTTAATCATTGTCTGCTTTCGTTTTTATAGGTCTTTATCCCACTCGAACTGTATTTGAGGGTGTGCAAGATATTTGAATGCGTTGAAGAGGGACATAGAGAAAAATTTATAGCAAGGCAAGCTAGTAAGATTGATAATGAATTGTTAACTTTAGGTAGTCTGCAGGAAGTTCGGCATGTATTTGCAAGGGTTTTATTTGATACCATATACCCTATATTAAAAGTAATCATCAAGAGAAAAATCCATTCAGTCTGTTGTATTTCTCTTCGTTTCTTTTTTTTTGGGACAAGAAAAAACTGATATAATTCTTTATTTTATCTAGAATACTTTTCTGTGGCAATGCAAATTTTGGTTTATGATTTTCAATTCCCTATTCTTAATAAGAAGTATTCCATTCAGTCTTCCAAATAATATGCAAAACAAAACTAAAAGGTGCTATGTTTGTCTTTGTGAATTTCAAGCTCTGTTTGCCTTTGAGAAAGATGCTCTGTTTGCCTTTGTGAATTTCAAGCTAAAAGGTTATACCTTCAAGATTCTAGCTTAGTAAAGGCTGTTACTTTTTGGGTTTTATTATTTTGTTAGAAAAATAATATGTTTTCTTCAAGAACAGGAGATGAATCATCATGGGTCTGGTATTTTATTGTCTTACTAAATTTTCTATGAACAATTTAATAGACCCTTAATCCCCTTTGTTTAATTATTTTTACCCCCAATTTTGGTTGAAGATCTTTTTTCGACAAGATGTAGAATTTTCCATTATGGTTGATAAAATCCTCTCTATTTTGTTATAGTCTTTGTATTGTGTGTTTAGGATAATTTGCTAAGGTACATAATTCAGCAGTTTGTTTGCCAATTTGAAATCAGTAAATGGGTAAACATAGTACTTTTAGTTGTGCTTATGTTTCACATATCTTTGCAACTTTGATTGAAGAATTTGCTTTATTCCAATATACTCCTTTTATCTATAATAATTATGAACATCCTTCAAAGAATCAATTACAACTGCAAAAATAAGGCCTTTTCTGAGGAAGAATACACTTCCTACAAGTGCAATATTATATGCTAGCAAGTTGCGCTACCCTAAAATATTGGTCTTCAAATAGAGATTTCTTGAACTTTCAGGTAACCAGAGTTTGTATTTGACAATCCTTAGCACAAAATTCATGCCTTGGTCAAGCGCAGGAGCGGAGCACCACCAAGAGTTGGCCTACTGAAACGGCCTGAAAGTCCATTATAAACAAAACAAAAATCTCTAAATGGTTTTCCCCAAAATGACCATGGAACAGAGATGGGCCAATAAAATGAATTTGCTTTTAGAATTAATAAAAAACCAAGGGCTTGCACATTAAATAGAAGAACAAATTTGAAAAGTTGGGAAATAGCAAATCAACAAATATAACGAAAAGAACTTACATGCCAACAAAATCTTGGATACATTATGTGTGAAATTCATGTGTGACATCACACTTGATACATTATGACAAATGTATATCAAATAACTAGAAAGAATTCCTACACAAGTTAAAAAGATCTTCCTTAATTTTGATTGCTTACATAGTCTCCAGATTTGATAGGCTTTCAAGATCATTTGGTATCTCCCTTTCCAACTTGTTAAAGCTAAGGTCTCTGCCAATAAATAAAACAGAGAGCTTATACTTAAGAAAGAAACAGGAACACCAATCAGAGAGTTTATACTTGATTTAAATTGCTCAAGACAGAAATACTAGAAGGTATTGGCCCTTCTAAACCACTAAACCAATTCTATAAGGTATTTTTAAAATATTTTTTAAAAATAAATAAATTACAAACAAATTCTTTTTGTGTAATTAACCTTCATCTGTGTATGGTCATATTGCCCATTTACTAGAATCTTCATCTGTGTATGGGCTTTTGTTATGCAAGCAATTCACGTATCCAGTTACTAGGCAATGGATAACACTTCCATCCCATATATTGTCTCCCTCCCTCAGAAAAGGATGATGATATTGGCACTCAGAAATACACTTTGACAATAATGTCTCACATTAATAGTTAAAATACCAAACAATTTAAGAATACTCGTCTCCTTCATATAAATTGTGGAATGCCAATAAAAATTAGTGGCAACTTTCTAATATTGTTACTGACTTGAAAAATATAATTTTTTTCAGAAACCTCTCTTAAGTTGAGGAGAACTGTTAGCATCATTAATGTTAAATCTAATAAGCATAATCAAAATGGCCTGCATAATCAAACTCAATACACCCTAGTATATATATCCGTAAAACTGAGAAAGATGCATATGCACCTTAATAGGCAGATGTGTATTGTGTAGTACATAAAAGTTGTTAAACCCATGAAAACACAATTTTAAAGAGTCGTTATCAAACAAAACTAGCTGAACAATCTCTGAAACAATTTATAACAAAAAAAATCAACAAAACTAATATAAAAGCAAACAAAAAGATAGTACATAATAAATTATTCAGCGAACAGACAGAAGAAACGAGGCAAACGGAGGAGAAGAATAGATGGGATCGGGAATATTTTGGAGGTTTTGGAGAAAGAAAGTGAAAGAGGAGTTTCTCATCAAATTACAACTCATTCTCAAATAATAACACTCCATAACAGCATAACAAATGTGCTCTACTTTCTATTTTTAACACCACCCACTATAACCTAGAACAATATTCATAAATCAAAAAGTTGTCTATCAACACAAACAAATATGCAGATTCTAGGGTTTGGTCCTCAAAAAATATTAGCCCTCCAATTTTTCAAAACCAAAACACAAAATATAAAACAAAAGGCCTAATTCAACACTAAAAGCAAGAAAATCCATCTACCCACATCTAATTTTGTTACCTTGCAATGAATCGAAGGATTTGTCGCGAGGAGATGGGAAGCCTGAGCGAGGAGATGGGCGACGAGCGAGGAGATAGGCGAGCTGGGAGATGGGAAGAGCAAGAAAGAGGCAGCCAGGAGAGCAGGAGAGAGAAGAAATAAGAGGCAGATGGGTTCTTTGCTATCAGCCTTGAGAGAAGCCGCGTTTTTTTTTGTTTTAGTCAAAACGACGTCGTTTTTGACTAACTATGTAAAAAAAATATTTACACAGTTGTGCATACCCATTTTCCCCTACATATATATATACATATATATATATATATATATATATCTTTATTATATATATATATATATATATATATAGATATATAAAGTTTATATAATATATATATATAAGTAATAAAATAATTTTGCCCAATTTTGAAATAAAATAATTTTTGAGATTTTTAAATAATAAAATTAATTTGAGAATAAATAGAAGATGTCCACAAGCAAAAAAATGATTTAATCAAAAATCTCCATCTTATTTCCAAATTCGGTCAAACAAGCATTTGATGATACACATATGATTTTTGTCCCACAATGCATGACCTATTTGATTTAACACTTAAAAACATCAAGATCAAGAAAATCAATTAAATAAGATTTAGAAAATATTTTTGGTCAAAGTAAATAAGATAAATAAAACAATTATAATAAAAAATCATATGGAGAGGATTCTACCCTGTTAATTAAATTATTTACTATTTATTGTTATCATCAAAATAAATCTAAAAGTTAGAGACCCAACAATCTCCCTTTTTGATGATGACAATCAACTAAAAATATTTTTCATTAAAGCTCCCCCTCAATTTATGCAATCATCAAAAAAATTTAAATTTTTTAAAAACTAACATGCAACAATATATAACAGTTATCAACAATATATAACAGTTATTTTTCTTCTCCCCAATAATTTTTTCTTCTCCCCCTTTGTCATCATGAAAAATGGGGGAAATAGTATAAATTACTTTTTAGAACCTATAGAAGAAGAGATTAGCAAAAAATAATCTTTTTAAATAATTAGTTGCCTTCTACATGATTTGAATTTGTGTGGTTGCCTTCTGATTGACCCAAATTAATATACACGAATGTAGATTGTTTACCATTAGATTATAGACATTTAAAAGAATGTTCCACATTAAATCTATTATATATATATATTTAAAAATTTAAATATATTCTTTAAAAAATATTCCTATATATATATATATATTTTTTAAATATTTATATGGACATATACATATATATGCATATATAATTATGAGAAAACTGACATGTGCCACTTGTATTTGAACAATTATGATGACCTGCATAGTCTGAATCTTTTTCACCTGATTTCATCTGCACTCCTAGGAAGATATTTAATTCTCCCTTCATGCTCATTTCAAAATCTTTACCCATGTTTTTAGAGAAATCATTTCACAAAGTAATATCAAGAGACCCAACAATGATGTCGTCAGTTATTTTTAATAGAGTCAGCTTCAAGACATACCTGCAATATTTATCAATTTCAATAACTGATACCCTTTAATAAGAAGGGTCCTTTGGGTGAGTTTCCCTTTTTGTATAAGGAACATTTGTGTTTTCCTTTACAAAAATGGGTAAAGGATAATCAATCTTAGTAGACACGAGCATTTTATGAATAACAGGTCTATAGGATGCATGATTATTATATCCTAAAAAACTTTGATGAAAATTTCTATAAGATTTTTGACTTTTATTATAAAACTCTTTCCTTGTATTAATAATTGATGCAATGTATGTTCCTTTAGGCACCCAAATCATTTTTCCTGTATAATTTCCATTTCGAGCATTACACATGTGAAAAGAATGACCATTACTGTTATAGTAAGAACATTTAGTAAATGGAGATGTATAAGTTTCTTTTTCTTTACTTTTAACATGATAAAGTCCTTTATTTTTTTCTTTTACTAAATTCTCCAATATATCCTAATCCTTATTTGTTAAATTCACATCTTTGTTGATTAAGCATGACATCAAGGTTTTCTTTCCCTTTTGTAAACTTAAGAACTATAAAATTTAAATCGTCACGTTCTTTAGTTAAAATATTAATTTGATCTATTAAAGAAGAATCTTCATTTTGTTTTTCTAATTCTATCTTTAGAGATGTATTTTCAAAATTTAGATTTTAATATCTTTACTTAACACTTGATTTTTTATTTGAGTATTTTCATTAATTACAACAAGTGTTGAATTTTCTATTTCAAGATTTTTATTTATTCTTTTAAATTGTTCTAATTCTTCTTTTAAGGAATCATTTTCCAAGTTTACTTCATTTAAACTTTCATTAGTTATAATCAAGTTTTCATTTTCCATTTCTAGATTTTTGTTAATTTTAATTAATTTTTCTAATAAAATTTTAATTCAATAAAATCTTCTTTACTAATTTTATTATCTTTATATAAATAATTATATGATTCTTGTAGTTTATGGTGTTTTTCATTTATATTATCTAAGGTATGCATGACAAATGAAGTACTAGATAATTGATGTTCAAAATGTACCTCAGATATTGGTGATGACTCATTGTTTTCCATTAAGCACATATTTGCAATTTCCTTAGTTTGTTCAGCAACTTCGTCATCATATCTTTCTTGAGTTATAAGTAAATCTTTGAAAGCAATTCCTTTCTCTTTGATATCTGTATCAAATCCTGCTTTTTTGACTAACATGTCGACTTCGTGGGCACGAAGATTTCCAATAAGGCTATCAAGAGGATAAGTAGTTAGGTCTTGCCTTTCCTTAATAGCAATAACCATCATTCTCCAGATGAATGGAAGGGTTTTGACAATTCTTTTATTTTTCTCATTAGTTGTATATGCCTTCCCTAGATGTTCCATTTTATCAATGATTCTGGAAAAACGTGTTTCCATATCAATGATCTTTTCACCTTCTTCCAGCTTGAAACTTTCATACTACTGGATTAGAGCATCTTTTCTAGTTTCTTTGATATGACTGGTTCCTTCATATGTTAGAATCAAATTTTCCCAGATTTCTTTTGCATTCTTACAATTGCTAACTCTTTTGTATTCTTTTTCAATGAGGGCACTAGTCAGCACTTGTTTAGCTATGGATGCAATGTTTATAGCCTTTTCATCATCAGTAGTGAATTCATCAACATCTTTCTCAACGATCTTTTCTCCCACGATTTTTGTCAAAACATTTACACCACGTTCTATTGCAAGCCAAACTTTGATTCCTTGTGATTTGGCATAGATTTTGAATCTACTCTTCCAGGTGGCAAAGTTTGTACCGTCAAATAGTGGAGATCTGGTCATTAATAGTCCTTCTCCGCAACCACTAGCATTGTAGGTCATAGATGGATCTACTCTTAGGTATGCCTATATTTACTCAACAAACAAGTTAAAGAGCACCACTCTTATACCAGTTGAAAGTCCAATAATAATCTAGAAGGGGGGTTGAATAGATTATTACAGATTTAAAAATTATGTAAGGCCTTTTTGATTTTTTGGATAATTAATTTGTAGTGTTAGAAATTAATATGCAAGACAGTAAAAATTCAATTATACAATGCACAGAGATTTGTCTGGTTCACAACATATATCCTGGGTATGCTGCTACGTCCAGTCTCAAGCTCCTCTCCAGGACTTGAGATCCTATTACTATCAGTAATAAATACTCCTTCAACAGGCGGAGAAGCCTTTATAAAGTTTTAAAGACAAACTTCCAACTATTCCCAACTAATCTATCTTGGACAGCAAACTCCCCGCTCCCTCCTCAAGCTTAGTTGTACTTCTTTTGAGTTCAGTTCTAATCTATGATCTGGTCTTGAGACAACATCATCTTCGTCACCTCACAAGTACACTAGAGACCCAACTTCTCGCTGATCTCTATAAGACTCTAGTCTTGGTCGAAGAATTACTCGTCTTTCTAACATGTACATAAAATAAACTAACCCTGATCTTTTCTCTTTTTACAAATGATTTTACAACAATATGCTTCTTAAATAAGCAGATAAGAATTTAGTACAGATTGATACTTCTCAAATAAACAGATAAGATTTTATTATAGATTGATGCATCTTAAATAAACATATATCAATTAAAGAGCAAATGTATTTATAAAAGTTCAAAGACTTTTATACTTGAGAAAATATGCTTCTTAGTAAGCATATATTAATTTGTGCTTTGATCAATAGTGCTTTTGTGTAAGCAAATATATAAATTATGCACTGTTATAACAGTTTAAATAACTTTTATATTTTGTGTGAAAAGTGCTTCTTGAATAAACAAATATATCAATTTTAGCTTTTACTCAAAAATGCTTCTGTTTAAGCAGATATATAATTTAATGCAAATTTATAAAGAATTATTTATTCTTTATGAAGTAAAGAAAAGTTACTTTAAGTTTAAATAACTTTTTAGAGTGAAAATACTTACGAGTAAGCAAATAAGTTATTTTAAGCTTTGAATCAAATATGCTTCTATTTAAGCGAGATATATTCACTTAAATTTGTGAAATCAAAGTTTAAATGACTATTATATTATGCAACAAGTATTTTATGAATAAATGAATTTATGGTCAAATACTTGTGATGACAGATATCAAGTATAATAAATAAATCAGTTAAGTAATACTTGATACAACAAATATATTTGTTTAACTCAGATAATATATAACAATATTTTATCTATTATGTGAATTTATAAATAAAGTCACTTAGTATTATAAGGAATCGTATGGATCGAATTCCTCTTTGTAGGGTGTATCTCCGTAGCCTTGCGGCGTCTAATTATGACAAAATTTATATTTTCACAATTGATATTTAATTTATATAAATATTTTCAATAGATCATTACGATTCTCAAATCCGGTTCGGATGATTCCCCTTTTTGGAAGAATATCTCAGTGTTGTTTTGAGCTATCAAGTGTCATATCTATTTTACGATATTTATATAAATAATATCAATAAAAGGTTACTGAAGACTATAAGGAATCGTACGTTTCGAATTCTTTTCCATAGAGGTGTATCTCCGTAGCCTTGCAGCGCTCACGTATCCTTTTATTTGATAAATAGATAAAATAAAGATATATAGAATTGTGTATAACAATGTATATTTGTATATCTACAAATAAAAATAAACAAGAGATAATTCAAATAAATAAATCAAACAACTTATCTCAATATGCTTAGACCAATTTTTCCCTTCTCAAATGATTAGAACTTTGATAAGTAGAGAGAGAAAACTTCTTCGAGAGAGAGTATGTAGGAGAGAAATAAATTTTCTTGAAAGTGAATTGGCAAATTGAAAATGAAGAAGAGCCTCCTATTTATAAATTTTTGAGGTCAGGGGCAAAATGGTAATTTTTGAAATTAATGGCTGAGATGAAGGATTTTTGAATTTAACGGTCCAGATGAAAAAAAATTCACGCGAAGAAGCTTTCAATTCCACCCGGGCCATTCTTCACCAGCTTAGCATTTATTAATCCATTTGACCACATGTTTGAGAACAAAACATTTTGCCAGCACATGCATGCATATTTGGTTTATATATATATATATATATATATATATATATATATATATATATAAAATGATCAGTCCCGACTTTTTTTAAAAACAACTAAAAAAAGTTTAATATATATATATTAAGCACATACACGCATTAATTGTATCATATATCCCAATTACACAAACATTTTGCAAGTCCCAAAAAGTTGTCACACATTTTTTTAAGCTACATATATGCACGGTTATTCAATATATATATATATATATATATATATATATATATATATATATATATATATATATATATTGAGTGAGATCAAGAGAATTCTCATTGAATAACATTCCTCCTTAAATAACATTCTTTTATTAAAACTACGCCGCTTTGGAGGGAAGCATGATGACATTTTTGTAAATACGCAGTGGCATTGTATTTACAAAAATGCCACCGTGTCCCTCCGAAACGACGTAGTTTTAATAAAAGAATGCTATTTAAGGAGGAATGTTATTTAAGGAGAATGCTCTTGATCCTGACCGATATATATATATATATATATATATATATATATATATACACTATCACATGTATTTAATGCTTTCAATTCTCCATCCGGTATATATATATATATAGGGTCCGGATCCAATCAGGGAGCCCGGATTTTATAAAATACTGGCTTTTTTTTTGCTTTTTTTTAAAACAACTAAAAAAAGGTTTAATATTTTATGGAACTGGAATTTTTACATAATACAGTATTTTGGGAGTGATTTGGATACATATAACAAAACATGTCTGTTATCCAAATCACACCCAAAACACTGTATTATGTAAAAATTCAAGTTCCATAAAATATTAAACATTTTTTAGTTGTTTTAAAAAAGAAAGAAAAAATAAAATAAAAATTAAAGGTCCATATTTTAACCCTGTCCGGGAGTCCGGACATGATCCTCTCTCTCTCTCTCTCTCTATATATATATATATATATATATACAACATATACACACACACACACACACTTGTATATTATATAATAAATGCATGCATGTTATATATATAGTACACTCCACATCACATTTAATATATATATATATATATATATATATATATATATATACACACTATACACACACACACATTTAGTATATATATACACTAACACACACACGTTAGTAGTCCTACAACTTTTGTTCTTTAACGTTTTCAACTTGATGTCGTTAGTAAGGGTCAAAATGGCCATCTTTAGGATTGATGTGCACTCGAAGGCAATCGGAGGGCTTCGGGATGCACGTATGCAAGTGCAGTCCTTTGTGTGTTGATCTAACCTAATCTAAGGAACGTGATAATGTGTTGGACATGTAATAAGATGTTATATCAGGTTATTAACGTTCATATGTTGACATGACATGATAGTTTGATAAGTTGTAAAAGAGCTAAAATGTGATGCTCATGAAAAGATGTGCTATTGTTTAAACTTAAGATTCGAGACTTCGATCTTGTAATATGTGATTTGTGGTAGTAAGCAAAAACTTAAACTAAGTTAACGAGCTATACTAAAAGTGGGAACTAAACTCATGAAGTTAATATTAATATAACTAATGATTATTGTCAATATATATGGTATGTGTAGGACTTGTGATGAACATGAGTATTGATCGTTTAACCTATTCACGAGGCAAGTTCTCTATCTCTAATCTTTTATTAAGCAAGTTAAGTTATTATTGTTGAGCAAGTTTTCAAACCCTAATCTCTATTGAGTTTATCCTATCTTACTTACTTTATGCAAGTTTCCTTACCTTAACTTGATTATTATTACGAAAGTTCCTAAATCTTATTTCTTTATATAAAGCAAGATATTTATCCTATCTTGTTTACTATTTTTGTGCAAGTTTCCTAAACCTAATCCTTATTTTTAGCTTATCCTATTGTTTATAAATATGCAAGTTATTATTCTGTCTTGTGTATCAAGTTACGCAATTTCTTGAATTCTATCGAGCAAAGTTCTTAATTTTATTTCTTTATTGGAAAATGTAACCTTAGCCTATTATTGTTGTTCAAACTAAGTTCATTACACGTTTTTAATGCTTTGAAAGTTATTCTTAAAGTATGACTTTGATGTATCATATTATTCATTTATAGTTCATAATTACTCTATAACTTGTCGTTGTTAAACCCTCGCATTGTCATTAAACTTTTGATTCAACTAATCCTTAGTTGATGTTCGTTGAACTCTAAATTACCTTTGAAGCTTATCCAAACCAAACTTACTTTGGTGCGGACTCGTATATTAAAACTGAGATGAACAACCCTATTATAGGGGACTATTTACGCGGAAATGTTTATATGTTTGTGCACAATACATGGTACAAAGGGCTGATCACCCTAAGTACGTGAAGTCCCTATAGTCTAATAACTGTTTAGGTTTATGTTGAAAGAAATACTTATAACCTTGGACATAGTTCTTGGTCTTGTGACCCTCATGTAATTTCCAGTATCAGTTATTGATTATCAATGTTCAGATATGTTATTCAATTCAAATAATTTTATTCATGGCTAGTTATTGTATTCTTTCAAGTGAGCTTTTGTTTTGCTCACTCTTGCATATATATAACCATTGCAGCTAAAGTAGAGACGGTTGGTGAGCTAACCACTAGCAAAAGGAAAAGAAAGATGAACAAGTGTTGAAGACTTGTAAATCTAATGACATTTATATTTTCAGACTTGGTTAAATTATGTGATGTAATTTTTTACTTTTCGGCAATTGATGAATGTTTAAAGGTTAGATAACCTGAGAGATTTTTGGTTTAAGTTTTGTAACCCTTTAATGGGAAGATTTATTGTTTAAATTTTATTATATTTGGGTTGTTATAAATGAATGTTTGGAAAGTGAACTCCAAATCATGTGGGAATGAAGTACCCAGATTTTGGAGTGTCACAAGTTGGTATCAAAGCTTTAGGTTATGAACCTTAGGTGGGGAAACCTTAGGAAGTAACCTTATAGGAGATTGAAAAGATAGTGGTGATGGACTTTTATTGAGTTTTAAGGAAGAAATAATAAAACACTTTATGTGCTTATTTGGTTGCAACCTATGTGCTCTTGAGTGTCAAGTAGCGACAATTAGTAATTAAAAACTTAAAATTTTTGTTGTCAAGATGGCTAATATGGGATAACCCAGTCAGGCTAGGGAGGAGGGACCTCAGATGCCTAGAGAGGAGGAGCCTCGAGATATTCAGGTGGTCTGGGAATAACTATTGCTAAGGGAGTCATCTTCGTTGGTCATAGTGGTTGGTTATGCCCCGGAGGTTGAGTAGGAGGGTATACCTGATGATGAAGATGTGGTAGAGACGGATGAGGAAGTGATAAGTGGATTTTATATCCATAAATCGGTTCCTAATCCAAGCTTAATCAGTGTTAATTATTCGTGTTTGTGTTCTATTTTACTTGTTTATGGTTATTTAATGTGTAGGTGTGGTGGTGTGATGTTTGGGCATCAAAATAGTGCATTTGTGGCAACAAGATGGCAAGCAACCAAGAAATCAGAAACCATTTGAAGTAGCCTACCCTTGCTGGGGCGGGCCTCTTTTAGCCTTATACCCCAAGGCGGAGGTCTTCATTTCTGCGTGTGATGGGGCCTAGCCATTGGGAAGCGATTCTATCTAAATACCCATTTGGCTGGGTGTAAAAATCTGCAATCGACTTGCTTGAACTCTCTGTTTGGGATGTGGACTTGAAGACTTAGATAGCATATGGACTCTAATTTACATAGGACTTTGACCAAAGCTCATGTGTTGGATATATATTGCTCAACAAACAGCCAAATCATCATTATACAAAGTAATTAACAATGATATGTAAGGACAAACATGGATAGCGAGCATCGGAGTGAAGATTTTGAAGAACGATAATATTGATTGCGGATTAAGGCTAAAGTGAAGGGTGTTCTGCGTTATTCTTATACTTTAGTTTTATATTTGTAATTGAGAGATGTTATCTTTAATTTATTCAGTTATTATTTCATTTATTATGAACTAATTACTTTTTAGGATTAAGACGGATCTTTAAGGGGAACGATGATTATGTAATCTTTGATTTCAGTTTCATAAGCTATTATCCGGTTTATCTATATTAATTTGAGCCTGAATTTATGAATTGCCTGATCAACGAATCTTTGTGGACTTGTATGAACTCGAGAGATGAAATACGAGACTAGACATAGTTAATATAGCATGTGTTCTTGATTTATGTGATTGAACAGAATCTTGATGAATGTTAGGGTAGAGATATGCTTGACATCACATGTAATCAGATAAAGAGCTTTAACTTAAACCTTCTTTAATTGTAATTCACATAGAGATATAGTGAGTTAGTTGATTAATGTGTTTAACATAATTCTATCTTAATTATGGATATGGGTTAATACGGTATTAGTGCATCGAGAGGTGGCTAGTGCTACATACGTGTTCTTAATTAATAAACTGGAATAGTGAGTTAAACTGGAATAAAGGTGTAATAGTCTGAGTGATGCTTAGAGTAAAGTCAGAAGCCTAATTGTCCATTATTTGTTTAAAAATTCAGTTTTTAGCGTTTATTAATTGTTTGGTGATTTTAATATTTTTAATACTTTTGTTACAAACTGGAAATTGATTAGTTTAATAAAATTAAGATTAATAGGAAATTGGTAATTGTGAGGATTAATTTCTATTTACAGTCTCTAAGGGAACGATACTCTACTTACTATTATATTACATGTTGACTACGTATACTTGTGTGCTGTGCGTAATTAGATTTTACCCAACAAGTTTTTGGCGCCGTTGCCGGGGACTTTAGTATAGATTTTATTATTTTGCAATATCAGTTTAATTAGTCCAGTTTTACTTAAACACTTTTTGTTTTTGTTTTGTTCATCGTATTTTAGGTTTTTGAAGTTGGTTTATGCAAACTCGATCCAGAAATCCGGGCTTGCTTCCTTTTGAGGACAACATTGAGAGAAGGTTTCAGAGGTTAAGTAAGTTGATCAAGGAAAGAAGGGACGACTTCAAAAATTCTGAAAAAGAAGAAGCAATGGCTGCCGAAGACCAGAAAGCATTGAGGAATTTTGATACACCCAAGGTGACTGAGCTGCAGTCGAGTATCACCAGGTCTGCAATAGCTGCGAATACATTTGAAATAAAGGTTGGGATGAGTCAGATGATTCAAAACTCAATTCAGTTTGGGGGACTTGCAAATGATGATCCTAACGAGCATTTGATCAGTTTTTTGGAAATATGCGACACTTTCAAGTACAATGGGGTGTTAGATGAAGCAGTTAGACTTCGCTTGCTCCCATTCACTCTGTGGGACAAGGCGAAGAGTTGGTTACACTCTCTACTAGTGGGTTCAATAACGACATGGGATGACCTGGCTCAGAAATTTCTAGCTAAATTTTTCCCGCCTGCGAAGACTGCAAAGATGAGGAATGAGATCACCATGTTTGATTAGCAACATGGGGAGTCATTGTATGAGGCATGAGAGAGATACAAAGAATTGCTCAGAAAATGCCCACATCATGGATTGCTTAAGTGGTTGTAGTTGAACACCTTTTACAACGGACTACATGGGAATCTCAGGACAAGAATTGACGCAGCGTCGGGGGGAGCTTTTATGTCAAAGAACTATGAGGAGGCATATCAGTTGATAGAGACAGTGTCTACTAACAACTATTAGTGGCCCACGGTAAGAATGACACAACCTACAGTTGCTGGAGTGATAGAGGTAGATGGAGTGACGACAATAACAACGCAAATTTCAGCACTCTCCAAGAAGTTAGACGTTTGGTCAGGAGGATAGACAAAACAAGTTGCAGTTATTTGTGAATTGTGCACGGGTGAACATCCGACGGATCAATGTGCAATCAACCCAGGTCAGTACAATTTGTGGGTAGCTACAACAGAATTCCACAGAATATATACCAAAATACATATAATCAGGGGAATAGGAACCATCCTAATTTGTCGTGGAATAACCATCAGAATCATCAATTCCCACGCCCGTCGTATCCCCCAGGATTTCAGAATCAAAAACAACCAGCTCAACATCAAGAAAGGAAATCAGATTTAGAGGAGTTGATATCAAAGTACATAACGAGTAACGAGGTAGCCATGAAAATCAAGCAATGGCTATGAAAAATAATGAATAGCCATCAAGAATTTGGAAAATCAGATGGGATAGATAGCTTTTTTTTTAAACAGCATGCCTCAAGGAACGTTGTCGAGCGATACGGAAAAGAATCCAAAGGGAAATCACGAGCAGTGTAATGCAATTACGCTTAGGATCAGTAAGGAGTTCACTTCTAATTTGGATAAGAAAGCCAGTACATGAGATGAATGTGAGGACGAAGAGAAGGTAATTGAAAAGAAATATACAAAGAAAGTGGTGGAAAAAGAAGATAAACAAAATAAAGTTACACCACCTATGCCATTTCCTCAAAGGACAGAAAGTGACAAGTTAAAGAACCAGTTTTTGAAGTTTATGGATATATTCAAACAATTACACATTAATATTCCAGTTGCCGAAGCACTTGAGCAGATGCCGCGTTACATTAAGTTCATGAAAAATATACTGATGAAGAAACGAAAGCTCAACGACTTCGAAATAATGGCGTTGACCGAGGAATGCAGTGCAATACTACAGAAAAAGCTTCCTCCTAAATTGAAAGATCCAGGAAGTTTTACAATCCCTTGTGCAATTGGAAATCAAGATGTCGGTAGAGCTCTATCCAATCTAGGAGCGAGTATAAATCTTATGCCACTGTCCATTTACCGAAAGATGGGGTTAAAGGAAGCAAAACCAATCAATATTAGTCTACAGCTCGCCGATAGATCATTAACATACCCATTAGGAATAGTTGAAGACATATTGGTCAAAGTTGGTTCATTGATCTTTCCAGCTGATTTTGTGGTACTAGATTTTGAGGAAGATAAAAACATCCCTATCATTTTGGGACGACCATTCCTATCGACTGGACGAATTCTAATTTACGTGCCTAATAGAGAACTGATTATGAAAGTGTTTGATCAGGTAGTTAAGGTGAAAGTGTTCAAGGAAATCCCAATCCCGACTGCCATAGAAGTGTGTGAGTTGCTCGAGAAATCTTCACGTGTCAAGTTCAGGGATTGCAAAGAGGATAATGGTCTTAAGGCATTAATTGAGGATAGAAAGTCAAATTTAATATCCAACATACAAGTGAACGGGCATGCCATTCAACAATGTTGGTGTTATGCGATAATTAAACATCATGCCGCGAATAGCCCAACCGATCCGGGATGAAACAGGAAGTAGTCAGACTGAACGACTTAAAATCAAGCGCTTATTGGGAAGCAACCCAATCGTACTTTTATTTTTCATATTTTTAAACATAACTGTCAGATTATAGTTTAACATAATTAGTAATATATAATAAGTTCATTAAGTAGTTATTATATTCACTACAAGAAAAAGGCCTATCAGCGACCAAGGATATCGTCGAATAGCATATCCTTCAGCAGATAATACTTATAGCGACCAACATCAGCGACCGTAATTGAATCTGGTCGCAATTTACTATCAGTGACCGCATCGATTCATTGCTTCGATCAATGACATTAGTTTCCCTCCCAAAATTTGGTGCGAAAAGGTGGCGCGTTTATTTGTTGCGACCAATATATATCGGCTGACCTTAATCATGCGGTCGCTAAAGGGGCCACGTCATAAAAATCGGCGATCGCAATTGATTGAAGCTGAAACTCTATCATTGATCAACTAAAACTTATTCGACTCGTGTTCGCGATATCGGTGAAGAAAAAAAAGAAGAGATACACGAGGAGAAGAGGAGAGGAGAAGAGGAAGAGGACTGCCACCTTCTTGCCGCACCATTTGCACTACTACCCGCTTCACCATCGCCACACCACCACTTCACCACAATGCCAAAACTAATTTTGGGTTTAATTTGTTTGTTTAATATGCTAGAATTTGTGTTTAATTTAGGGTTTTAATTTATTTTGTTATAAAAATGATGAATCCTCGAATGAATTAGTGTTCAATTTGAGTTTTGAATTTTAATCTAGGGTTTAATTTGTTATATATTAATCGAAATTTGAATTCAACTTGGGTTTGATATATTGGAAATTTGGATTTGATATGTATTGTATTGTATCTTGCAATTAGTGTTTGATTTGTGTAAATACATATTCTACAATTAAGTTTTAATTTGTATAAATTTGAGTTTGATATGTAATGTATGAGCGAGAAAAAAGAATGTATTAATTTTTTGTTTGTTTATGCATGTTTAGGTATAGTGTGTATATTTGATATATTGGAAATTTGGATTTGATATGTATTGTATTGTATCTTGCAATTAGTGTTTGATTTGTGTAAATACATATTCTACAATTAAGTTTTAATTTGTATAAATTTGAGTTTGATATGTAATATATGAACAGAAAAGAATGTATCAATTTTTGGTTTGTTTATGCATGTTTAGGTATAGTGTGTATATTTAATACATTGGCGAATTTTTTTTATTAGTCGGGTAGTTGCGAACATTTATACTATTAACGAGCCTATTATTGATCCACTAGAGCCTATTAAGGGGCTATTGGAGTTGATGGGCTAGGCTTGGGGCAACGAGGCCACACGAGGCCACGCCAAGCTTAGCCAAACCTCACGGGCCAAGCCAAGCTTGGTTGTTAGCATAGTAAGCTATTGAGGGGTCATTAAGCCAAAATAAAGCGATCTTAGGGAACCGTTAGTGCAATGAGAAGGTAACTAGACACACATGGTCAATAAAGAGACATTTATCTTTTTAACAAGGGTATTTAACACTTATGTATATAAGAATAAAGCTACAAAATGTTATAGAAGCTATAAATTGCTCAACCAAGTTATGCATGCTTACAAGTATGCTCAAGTCATATGGTTACACGTATGCTCAAGTCATATGTTAATTAACATTTATAATGTTATGCTTAGTAGTAGTACCGTGGAATCATGGACCTCTATTCGGATCAGTAGTTGGATGGCACAACGAAAGTCAAGTGCCCATATAGGTCTTCTGATTGAATTTAGAAATTGGTTGCCAAGTGTTTTTTGGAGTATCGTATAGTCACCCGAATGTATGAATGGTAAAATCGCAAATCTGATGTCCATGTTTAAAGTGTAAGAATGTAAATTATATGGATGAGACATGGTAAACTATCATTTACTTGTTTACGGGTTCATGAGAAATTATGAAGAATCTTTGGTGGGCACATGGGCGGAGAAGAGATGGTGACATCACACAAGTACACAATTAAGGCGATAGTACTCATCGTATTATGAATGAAATGGTCCATGATATTGCAGGGCCAGATTTTGATTGGGAGCAAGGCAGAGAGCAACCTATGAATTCTGATGCCAAAGACTTCTTTAAGTTGTTAGACGAGGGTAGCAAGCCATTGTGGCATGGTTGCACCAAACACACTACATTATCTGCAGTGGCGACATTACTTAACATCAAGGCTGATCACAACATGAGCCATGAGTGTTTTGAGTCACTCTTGAAGGCAATTAAGAGTATGTTGTCTGACGGTGAGAAATTACCCAGTAACTATTACTTTTGTAAGAAAATGGTGAAGAAGTTGGGTCTTGGATACCAAAAGATCGATGCATGTCCCAACGATTGCATGTTGTTTTATAAGGAAAATGAACAGATGACAAGGTGCACGTTTTGCAGTCATGATCGGTTTAGGCCTAATAAAGAGGGTGTGACTACAAAAAAATCAAGTATACCGTTTAAGATTCTAAGGTATTTTCCAATAACACATCGACTAAAAAGATTGTACATGTCTTCAAGATCAAATTTGAACATATGAGTTGGCATGCGAAATCTCCGACTAAAGATGGAGAACTAAATCATCCATGAGATGGGCGGGCTTGGAAAGATTTCAACTTAGCACATCCACGAATTTGCATTGGAACCTAGAAATGTGAGGCTTGGATTGTCCACCGATGGTTTCAATCTGTTTAGCCACTCAAATTGCTCCGTACTCATGTTGGCTGTGATTGTTACTCCGCATAACTTGCCTCCTTGGATGTGTATGAAACGACCATACTTATTTCTTTCACTCATGATTCCACGGTCCTAAGAGTCCTGGAAAGAACTTAGATGTTTACTTGAGACCTCTTATGAGGCGAGTTAAAGGTATTGTGGGAGGATGGAGTCTGAGACTTGGGATGTTGCAACGAAAACAAATTTCAACCTTAGGGCGCGGTTATGTGGACTATAAGTGACTTCCCGACTTATGGTATGTTAGTGGATGGAGTACACAGGAAGTTGGCTTGTCCGTATTGTATGGAGCATACAAAGTCATTTAATCTATCAAAAGGTCGAAAGCCTTGTTGGTTTGATTTGTCATCGTCGGTTCTACCGTTAGATCACCCGTTTCAAGAAATAGAGAACACTTGAGGAAAGGGAAAGTAGATAATGATATGCCTCGCACCGCGATTGTCGGGAGCGGAGATGCGAGATCGTGTGATGAGATTGCTTGTTATCCCATTTGGTAAGGTTGATCGACAAACATAATCAATGGGATTGGTGAATCTCATAATTGGGTTCGGAGAACCATCTTTTGGGAATTGCCTTATTGGTCTACAAATTTGATTAAATCATAATCTAGATGTGATGCATATTGAGAAGAATGTGTTTGACAATGTGTTTAACACTTGTGATGAATGTTACTGGGGAAAACAAAAGATAACGATAAAGGCACGCGTTTGGACATGAAAGATAATTATAAGCGTCACCGGATTAGAACTTTATGAATCTCCTAATGGTAAGATTGTCAAACCGCATCTGAGGTACACATTGTCCAAAAAGTAAGTTGAAGATGTGTGCACATGGGTTAAGTCTCTGAAACTACTAGATGGATATGCGTCAAACATTGCAAGGTGTGTTACGGGTGGGAAATTGCAAGGGATGAAGAGTCATAGCTATCATGTGTTCATGGAGAGACTCATGCCTATAGCATTTCGGGATCTGCTTGATAAACCAATATGGGATGCTTTGACGGATCTTAGTCGTTTCTTCAAAGACTTGTGTTCAAAATCATTGAATGAGAAGGACATGTTTGTACTTGAGAAGAACATCATAGAGATCACGTGTAAACTGGAAAAAATATTCCCACCTGGTTTTTTTGACTCCATGGAGCATTTGCAAATCCATCTTCCCTATAAAGCTCGTGTTGGGGTCCAGATTCAATATAGATGGATGTACCCTTTCGAGAGGTGATGGGAAACCTTAAGAGGAAGGTGAAGAATAGAGCTTATGTCGAGGGGTCGATATCAAGAGCATACAAGATTTGATGAGATATCTACGTTTGTCTTAGACTATTTTCCTGGACGAAGTCTTGACAAAACCCAATCGAGTATCGAGACATGATGATGGGGAAATGTTGAACTAAATGGTGGCTCTCTGTATTTGGTCTATCGGGCCGCGCTTATGGAAAAGGGAAGCGTATTCATCTCTCGCAAGCAAAATTACATGCATGCATACTTACATTCTTCTCAATTGTGAGGAGATTGATGAATTTGTGAGGTACACATAAAACTTGATATTTTATCTTTTAAGTTGAAAATTTATTCTAATATGTTAATGTTTATAACATGGTATAGATTGTACGATGACGAGAGTTAAAAGTGAAGCATCTTGAAGCATAAGCGATAAAGATATTCAAATTAATCGGGATAAAACTTTGCACTTTGGCTAAAGGACAAAGTAAGTTCAATTTTAAGCACGTAGTGTATATATATATAATATATATACTCCATATGTTAACTATGACTTCATTTAATAAGATGGAGTTTTGTAGGCTTTGAATGAGGATCAACGATTAAATTATTTGTCTGAAGTCCTAGCTATGGGACGAGACAAGGATCAAGTCGGTATGATGGTTACAAAATAAATGGTTGTGAATTTCACACAAAGGCATATAAGTAGCGAAAAAGAACAACGGACTCTGGAGTGTGTGTCCAAGGAGATTGTTACAATGAGCTTGGTGCGTGCCTTTTATGGGGAGTTGGAGGAAATCGTAGAGTTGTCGTACAAGAGAGACACGTCTGAGGTCGTATTCACTTGTTCAAGTCTTGGTTGGTTTGATTCGGAAAAAGGGATACGTGTTGGCGGACATGGAATCGTCGATATTGACCTCCATAGGTCTGCGTACTCCAACGAACCGTTTGTTTTACCAACTCAAACAGTACAAGTGTACTACAGTCCTAGTCCTGTTAGGAAAAGGGATAGACCGTCTCTGATTGGCAAGTTGTAATTTATACTCCGCGTGTAGTCGTGTAGAATTAGTTGATGGGGAGATTTACCAAGAGAAGATGCTTCATACTCGGACTATAATAAATGTGGAGGACGACAATGAAGTAATCCGAGTTAGATGGTGGAGATGAACCACATAAATTAGATCTGAGTCAATACTTGTGTCGGATGACATTGATCTTTGAGGAGGAAGAGTTATTGATTGAATCGACCACGAGAATCTGAAGCGGATGATGGTTATGAATCTGCAACACGTATCTGAGATGATTACGAATCAGACATTGACACTTGAACTCATGAAATGTATGTTTAGCAATACATGTTTTTTATATCATTGTCATGTTTATGTACTAAACTATTTAAATGCAACTTTTGTTTATTGTCATTTTATATTCATATATATACATGTTTATATCACTGTCATGTTTATGTACTAAACTATTTTATTATTTTGTTAATTACAGGGTGATAAAGGAGGGGATGACGCTTGACATAACCTTGTACTTGTATATTCATTATTTGGATGTTTGAATATATATTACTTAAACAAGTTTTGAAATGTTATTATATTTATTCAAATCATATTGGTTTTAAAGGTTTATATACTAGTTTGGTGTATGTGTTGGTGGACGATGGATGTTTATATTGTTTTGTATGTTGTTTATCTTGGTGTGTATGTGTGTTGGGATAAAGCGGTGAAAAGCAGTGCACGGTTTTTGGAATTACGCAAAAAGCAACAAAAATCTGGGTCAGTAATTTTTTTCATATCGGCCCGCGCGTGCGGTCATTTGAAAGATATTATTACGACAGCATAGTATCGGCGACCAGACGCGATTCTTGATAATGGTTCTTGACACGTGGACCACAAATGACTTTGGCCGGACTATCTTGACTCATTTCAATGACCGTATTTGTCATTTGATTAAGCTCATAGCGGTCGCAGATATAAGCGCAAGCTAATAGTGGTCGTTGATGTGCATCCCAATGACCAGATTTTATCTTGACGACTATCGGTGACCATGATCGATCATGAGATAGCTATCTGCTGACAGAGTCTGATCGTGATAATCGATCATTGATAGGCCTTTTTGTTGTAGTGATTGTATGAGTCTTGTTAATCTCTCAACCGTGCTCAAATTGATCAATAATCTACTCACGTATATGTTTCATGGCTTGCAGGATATTAAAATATTCATTAAGTGGAGTAACATTAAGAAAAGAAGAGCAAAGAGTTCAATTTGCAGAGTGCATTCCCGTCGGGGCGTGTAACGATCGAGAATTTTGAATTTTCAATGAATTAAACTTTTATTTGATTATGTGGATTAAATGAATTTAATTGAGTATTTATGTGCGTAAAATAGTCGAAGGTCGTGTTATGATCTAGAATGTATGGATGTGGTTAGTATTCTGGCTTTGTGCTAGAATTAATGATGAGTTAATACAAAGTACAATACGATAATCATACTAGTATTATACGGAAAGAATACGTGAAGTATATGTTGGGAATACGATTCGTATTCTAGAATTAAGTTAAGACTTAATGTTAATTCATTTGGTTGGATTATGTTTAGCCCAATCAATTGAATGTGCAAGCCCAAGGGATTAAGTAGTAAGCCCAAGTCAAGGCCCAATATTAGATTGGTTAAGCTGTCTGCAAAAACCCAGAGCAAGTGGATCGAGCCAAATTGGGTCGAAGGAATGGGTAAAACCCATGGGGCAACCCATGGTGATGACCCATGGGAAAGGTGGGCCGGCCACTGGTGTGCAAGGCAAGCACATCACTTGGTCACAAAGTATTTTACTTGGTGACAAAGTGGTAAATAAGTAAAGAGGTAGAGAATTGGACATTTTTGCCCCTCATTTGGTTTTCTATAAATAGAAAGCTAGGTTTGGATTTTTGTTATTTTACAAAGCTTGTCCAACATATTTGAGAGAGAGAAAAGAGCTAGAAACTTAAAATCCTTCTACTTCCAAGAAAACCATTAGACGCTTATCAAGAACGTTAACTACTTCAAAGGTAAATTCTCATAAACTGTAATCTTCATCTTTTTCGATTTCTTTCTCATAGAAGAATCGTAGATGGGTGGAATATGTTTATTGAGGAGAGATAAGGATTCCTAGTAATGACCAAATCATTGATAGGTCATGACCAAATAGAAATCGTAAGTGGTTACAGGAGTTAAAACCATAAAAAAGTCTTGAACGTGTATAGCTAAGGAATGTGCCTATTGCTTGGTTAGGATGTAGATATGAAGTCCATGGAGTATCCCATGTGATTTGGATTAGAGAACATTAGTAAAGAAGTTATGGCGGATTTTGCGGAAATAGAAGTTAAACGTTAAAAACGTATAAAGTCTGGATTAAAGGTCAAAAGTTGCTGTGTGACTTGAAAACGTTGGTTTCCAATGTCAACACGTGAGATAAGGTAATTAAGAGTCGTTGGCAAAAGAATCATCGCATTCCGACTTATAACGAAGAAAACGAGTATTGAACGGATGAAAACGTTAAACGAACTCTTCAAATTGAACTTAAAGGTGAATTCCGAGTTAACGGATTCGAAAATGTGAAATTCTTATACGAACACGTAAAGGATGTAATTTATGACTTGTAGAAATTCGAATGGGCCAATTCGGATGTAAAATGAACAAATTACGAAGCCGGGAGTTTCGTTAAGAAACCAAACAATTTTGGCCAACTCTTCGCGGGTTATAGCAGTAGCGCCAAACCACATGTTATCTCATCATGCTGCGCTTGGCCGATTATGGCGAGAGAAAATAAAAAGGTTTGGAGACTCATGCTTGCAGACACGAGTTTGTACTTAGACTTCATGTATGCGGCCAAGTCCGGGCAAAAACTTTGGAGAGTGGAGCCGCAGCCCCACTAGAATGAATATGATGTCGCGCCGCAGCGCTGGCAGTAGAAAAGTATTGACCAAGTTGGTTTTCATTCCGTTTTGAATGTTGACTTAATGTAAGACAACGAAGGTACTTAATGTACATTATGAGACTTACCTTAAATCCTTTATAAGGTGTTAATGTAAGAAGATCTATTAAGGTTTAATGGAAATTAAACGAAGAACATAAAGATGTAATAAGTGAATCGTGAATGACGTTCAACGTGTTAGTTTAGCAATAATAATCGAATGTTGGTTTATTAAAGACGTAAGAACGTTAATGAAACGTAACGAAGGATAGATAGTTGAATTGACTTTAATAACGAAGTTAATTCAAATAAAACATAGAACAGAAAGAAGTTGGTTAGAACCGTAAAGTTAGTTTGTTTGATAACTAATTACAGTGTGCTATGTGAATGTATCATGTAGATTTTGTAAAGACTGAGAATAGTTGAATTGTAAATTCGAAGACGCTTGAAAGCAAGTCTTTCTTAACGCTTGCCTAACCTTTGTGTTAGCCAAGTTTTTACGTGATGCATGTTATACAATGCATGAATGGTAAATAGGAAAGAGTCGATGCTTGTTTTATCCTGGATAGACAAGTACTGAAGAGTTGATTGGTTTGTTTACAAGTCTTTCGATATAGAACTGTTAACGCTATCCTATGCCAAGTATTTGGTACGGATGTAAAAGTTAGTTTGTCTATGTACAAACAAAAGTATTTTTCATCGATTATTCGATGGGCACCCGAGGTTGCCAAATGTTGAACGTAAATACGTTTAACGTCAGAGTGTTGATCAACATAGAGTACAATAGGCTGATCACCTAGAAGTGCTCGTAAGCAAAGACGGGTGGATGGCCTTAGTGCCGGATATCCTTTTAAAGTATGAAAACGAAAAGAGTATGTTCATGGTCTATTGACCGGTTCATCATTCCTAAGCTATTATATATACTTTGGAATTGTTGTTATGAGAAGTACTAGTCAAATGTTTCGTAGTGCTTCATAAATAATTGTTCAGATATGGAATTAAAGCATGTAATTTTTAGAGTAATATTCATATGATTCTTTGTTAAGACTTGCTGAGCTAGTTATGCTCATTCTTGCTTGAACCATATGTTTGCAGCTAAAGCCGAACGAACTGAGAGTTCTAAGAGAGATAAAGGCAAGGCTAAGATGGATAATTAATTGTCCTGTAATAGACCAGTATGTTTGTATGTATTATACTTATGAAGAACAACAAATGTATTCGGTTATGAACCAGGGAAAGGATTTATTACAAATGTAATACAAAGATAGTATTTACACTCATTTTGTTGTTATCTCAATGAAATGATTGTATGGATTGTAGTATCGTGGAGCACCATCTGTCGGGTTGGAAGATATCTGGATTTGGGGGCGTCACAGGTTGGTATCAGAGTATTAGGTTATTAAACTTAAGGGGGGGGGGGGGGGAGAACCTTAGGCTAATAACCTCGTAGGAAAGGAAGAGTCTGAAAAAAGTTAACTCGAGTCAAATGAGTTAATAAGGTATTGAGGAAATTCAGGATCAAAAGATTTAAAAGATGGAAAGTAACCCTAAATGGATTAAATGTGATTTGTGCATATATTACTGTGTATTAAGTACTAAACAATTTGTTATGTGTTATTGTAGATGTCGGTTGATAGCTTAATGTATAGGGATATACATGTGATCAAGGAGGAGTCTGTGAACCGAGTTGAGACAGTACATGTGCCTATAGCAGACATACCTGTAGTGAATCTAGAGGAGTCAGAGCCCGAGGAATATTACTCGAAGGAGGACTATTCTGAGGAGACCATGAGAATAGCATCATATTTGAATATAATGATTGATGTGGAGGATGACATGGAGGTGACATCGATTAATACGGTGATGCCTACCCTAGAGTCGACACCTCTACGAGACTATGAGGGGTAATGTACCTCTCGATTGCTTCGATAGTAGCGTGTAATCGCACAATATGGTGCGACACGGAAAGAAGAGATCAGTGATCTCTATGGGACGAAAGAGTCTGCAGAGTCAGACTATGAGACAAAGCATGATGAGAAAGTTCTCATGACTGACAAGGCCCATGACTATAAGAACGAGGTCATAGAACTTCGCAAGAAACTGGTTGAAAAAGACCAGAAGATAACACAAATGTCATATATAAATGACAGTGCGCACGAGGATTTCAAACTTAAGATAGCTTGTTATTCTATTGAGTCGAGACAGACTGGACATACTATAAGTCGAGATATTATGTCAATTTTGGCGAACCAGAAGCATGAGAATACGGTTAGGCAGTATTAGGAGTAGTATGGTAAATACTTTTGTGTAGTGAAGTAAAACCCTCTTTTGTATAATTAAAGGGTAGTCTTTTTATAAATCCTAATTTTTGTAAAAGTCAATCGCGGGATGTATATGTACTAGCTTTTGGGCTATGGAAAGCAACTTGTAAATAGTTTTGAACTATAAAGAAGCATTTTTATATAAAGAAGTTTTTATTTCAAATTGTTATTCTGTGTATGAGTTATTGTTCAGTTATTTGACGACTAATAAAGAACTAAGTAAATAAGTAATAACGGAACTTTATTTATTTAATCAGAAATGCCGCCAAGAAGAAGACAACATAACCAAGAGGCGGAATCGCATAATGAGAACGAGGGGGGTCCTAATAACCCAATGCAAGAGTTCGTTAATTTATTAACGACTGCATTTAAACAAGCTAGGGGTAGAGCACCCGCAGGACCTAGGGTAGCCCGAACGACTACCTTTAAGGAATTTAAGAGTGTAGGTCCACCCGAATTTAAGGGAACGACGGACCCAATGGAGGCCCAGACATGGGTTAAGGAAATAGAGAAGGCGTTTGTTATTATAAACATAGCTGAGGCACAAAAGACTTCTTTTGCGACCTATATGATGAAGGGGGAAGCCAACTACTGGTGGGAGGCTCACCAGGTGAAATTTGGGCGCGAAAAACATTACATAGGAACAGTTTAAGAAGGTATTCTTCGAGAACTATTTCCCTACTTGCATGCAAGGGAGAATGGAGATTAAGTTCTTAGAACTTAAGCAGGGGGACATAACTGTTCCCCAATATGCCACCAAATTCAATGAATTGGCAAGGTTCGCTCCACACCAAGTGGACACGGAGGAGAGAAAGGCTCGTAGGTTTGAGCAGGGCCTAAAACCCTGGCTCTATAGTAGGATATCGGTTTTTTAGAGTGCTTCCTACGGGACCATTCTGGAAAAGGTGATAATAGCGGAGGGTGGTAGCGAGACGTTGACCCAATACCACAAAGATAGAAAGAATAAGAGTAAGGGATAGGGAGGAAATAAGGCAAAAGTTGCCAGTGGTAGTGGCAATGTGCCTAAACGGAAGAATTTTAACCCTGGGAATACTGGGGCAAAACAAGGGGATCCTAAACGGAGGATGGAGGCATGTAAGACATGCGGTAAGACTCATCTGGGAGTCTGTCTGAAGGGGAAGAGTGGTTGTTATAATTGTGGGCAGGAGGGTCATATATCTCCCAACTGTCCTAATCCTAAGAAAAGCTGGAGATGTTTTGTTTGTGGGTCGGTGGACCACATGGCAAGAAATTTCCCAAAGAAAGGGGAGGAGGGTAATAAGGGTTCTGGTAGTGGTAATTTAGTCATTACTGGACCAACACCATCATTGGACGCTCAGCCCGAACATTTAATATGACTGTCTGAGATGTGATTGCATCAACGGATGTAGTAGCAGGTATCATTCCAGTCAATGAAATAAATGCTTACGTGTTATTTGACTCGAGTGCTACTTGTTCTTTTATAGCATGTGGATTTGCTCAGCAATTGGGATTAAATCCTGAAAAGTTAGAAATGCCTTTAGACGTTAAGGTAGCAAACGAGGAGATAATTCGCATTGAACATATTCATAAGAATTGTTTCGTATATATCAAGGGTAATAGATTATCGGTAGATCTTTTACCGATAAGATTAAGAGAATTCGATGTGATTCTCGGTATGGATTGGTTAATTAACCATAGAGCGATAATAGATTGTCATAGAAAGAATGTAAACCAGAGGCTTCCTAAGAAACCTGAGGTGGTGTTTTATGGAAATAAATCACCGGGACGTTCTTGTTGTCTAACCATGACACAAGCTAGAAAGATGTTGAAGAAGGGGTGTAAGGGTTATCTGTGTCATGTGGTGGATACCCAAATAGTGGGAACATCATTGGAATAGATAGCGATGGTTAAAGAATTCGTGGATGTGTTTTCGGAGGAGTTTCCCGGTATTCCGCCGGATAGGGATGTAGAATTTGTAATTGATTTGTTGTCTGGTATGGCACCAGTTTCAAAGGCACCATATAGGATGGCGCCAATTGGGATGAATGAGTTAATGGTTTAGTTATAGGAATTGTTAGATAGGAAGTACATTCAACCGAGTGTGTCTCCGTGGGGAGCACCGGTATTGTTTGTAAGGAAAAAGGACGGATCGTTACGACTTTGTATCGACTATCGAGAGTTGAACAAGTTAACGATTAAGAATAAATACCCATTGCCCATGATCGATGATCTATTTGACTAGCTAAAGGGGGCAAAGTATTTTTCTAAAATATATTTGCGCATGGTGTATCATCAATTGAAAGTGAGGAAGGAAGATATACCTAAGACGGCATTCAGAACTAGTTATGGGCATTACGAGTTTTTGGTTATGTCGTTTGGGTTGACGAATGCGCCAGCCGCATTCATGGATATGATGAATAGAGTGTTCAAACAGTATTTGGACAAGTTCGTTGTAGTGTTCATTGATGACATTCTAGTCTATTCTAAGACGCCAGAAGATCATGCTGAACATCTAAGAATAGTGTTGGAAACACTATGGAGGGAGAAGTTGTATGCGAAATTCACTAAGTGTGAATTTTGGCTCGAATGAGTGCAGTTTCTAGGACATGTTATAGATAAAGATGGCATATCCATAGATCCAGCGAAAGTGGAAGCGGTGAATGAGTGGGAGTAACCGAAAATGCCAACCGAGGTTAGGAGTTTTCTGGGGTTAGTGGGATACTATAGAAGATTCATTCAGGACTTTTCTAAATTAGCTACTCCGTTGACAAATCTGACAAGGGAGTCGGTGAAGTACGAGTGGACAGAAAAGTGTGAGCGTAGTTTTCAAGAACTAAAAATGAGGTTGACTGAGGCACCTATATTATCTTTACCAGATGAGACGGGGAATTTTGTAGTTTATAGCGATGCTTCGCATGGAGGACTAGGTTGCGTGCTTATGTAGCATGGCAAAGTCATTGCGTATGCGTCACGTTAGTTAAATGATTATGAGAAGGTCTACCCTACTCATGACCTAGAACTGGCAGCTGTAGTGTTTGCTTTAAAAATATGGAGACATTATTTATACGGGGAGAAGTGTGAGATATACACGGACCATAAAAGTCTAAAATATATCTTCACACAGAAGGAGTTGAATATAAGGCAGAGAAGGTGGTTAGAGTTGATAAAAGATTATGACTGTGATATCTTGTATCATCCGGCGAAGGCAAATATGGTAGCCGACGCGTTGAGTCGAAAGGGTAGAGAAAACTGTCAATGTTAACGACTCAGAATGAGTTAATAACGGAGATGGCCAGGATGGAATTAGAAGTTAAGTTGCCAAGGAAACAGGGGAGATGTTATTCTCAATAGAGACTCGACCAATGATAGTGGAACTGTGACGCCCCCAAAATTAGGTATACATCACCCATCTTGGGTCGCCAGATACATTGTATAGAATTCAAATACAAACTTAAATATACAACATGAGCTATGAGTTTTAATACAAATATTGTCATCTAGACAATATTCACACTCAATGGAGTCCTCATTACATTTATTATCACACTATTTAACAGAATAGTGAGGACTACTAATACTATCATCTGGTCCATCACTCCGTTCCCAGACTCGTCCCTATATTCTCATTTCACAAGAGAACAGATTTAAAGAAAGGGTGAGCTCAACTAGCCCGATGAAATATTATGACTAAGATAATGCGAGAATAAATTATCGTTAGCCTTCAACAGTGTTAAACTGATACAATATAACAACCATCAAGTTTAACTGCAGCGGAATAAGCAATCCATTAGAAGAGTTAAGCAGAGCATAAAATCTACTATCTTCTATGGTTTAAAAAGGTTTTCATCACTTTTATCATTTGAGACTCGACAATAAATAATCCACATCATTAAATAATCCACGCACTACTGAGCCTAGGATATTCTTTAGTATCACGACCATGAATTATCCATGCACTACGGACCCAAAGATAATCGTGTTTTTCATCAACGGTCTGATCATGCCATAAAACAATTCATCTTTGCCTTTGCGACCAAAGAGAATCCATAGCCATAATCATACCAAAATTGTCCATCAATGCACTACTGACCAATGAGGATTTTTACCACATCATTCATCACATTACTGATCATGATTATCTTAGAATAATCCTCGGTCATAATCACACCAAGTCCATCTATGCACTACGGGCCAAAGATGACTTTTACCACATCATTTATAACATTACGGTCATGATTATACCGAATAATCCCTGGTCATAATCATACCAAGTCCATCTATGCACTCTGAATACAGATGACTTTCAACATAATATAAACATGAGGATGATGACAATTACATAATAATTCAATAAAACAAGTTCAAGAATTAATTTATCCAGGAACCAATAACGTCCAAATTATCAACATGATACTTCTTTGTAGAGTAAAATTTAAGAATGCTCAGAAGAATATTTCCATGAATAGATATTGGATGAAGCGCAAATAACAAGGATATTCCACTAATTTCATGGAGTATAAAAGTCAAAGCTTTAACCAACTAAGTATAATAGAATATATAAAACTGCAAATGGATTTTCGTCCGCCATGCGGTAATCCACGTATATAGATCATTTTCACAATTTAATAAGGAATGAATACAAAGGATAATTCACCATGCATGTGGTAATCCACATAGACAGGTTATTCCAACAGAATAATAAAGAATGGAATAACATAAGGATTCACCATGCGTGTGATAGACTGCATAGACAGGTTATTCCCAACAGAATAATAAATAATGGAACCGAATCCCGTAAATGCACACACGAGGATATTACGACGAATAATAAATAATGGAACCCAGAATCAAAAGTAATAAGCGCACAGACATGATATTAAAATACACGAATAATAAATAATGGAACTAGGTCCCAAGATAAAGCATATGAGAGAATTTCACAGGATATTCCGACATAATAATAATAAAGAACGGAATATTAGAAGAATTTCACCATGTATGCGATTACTTTGCATGTAGAGCGAGTTATTCAACATAATAATAAAGAATGGAATAATGAAGTTCTCTTCATGAGTAAGAAAGAAAGAATACCCTTACGAGTACAACAAATAATATCCCCTACCTTTGAAAGAAGAGTATTCAATAGGTAGGCGAGGATATACTCGAAAAAAACTCACTACGCTTCAAAGCTTTCTTAAACTCTAAAGAAATACGCTCATATATTATAGAAGAAGAACTCTCTCTATAGTTTCTCTCTCTCGAGTTTGGTGAATTAAGTAAGAAATAATGAAAGAATGAGCTTCTATTTATAGAAGAATGGATTTGCATAGTAACTAACTCATGAACGGTCCAGATTGATTTACTTCAATCGGACGATTCCATATTTAAAGTAAAATCTTTTAAATAAAATATAATATATTCTATTTATAATCTAATAAAATGAATAACTTTATAAAAGATTTTACTATGCAAACACTATCTGAGCACTATGCAAAACACTATGCATAATAAAATATAATATATTCTATTTATAGAATAACTTTATAAAAGTATTACATTTTATATAAAAAGATTTTACTATACAAAAACACTATGCAGACACTATATATAATAAAATATAATATATTTTATTTATAGAATAACTTTATAAAATATTCTATTTTATATAAAAAGTTTTTCATTTTATTACATTAATAATACCAATAAAAGAAAAGCGGTGACTTATCACGTAAACATCAATAATCAATCTGGTGTGCTACTTATCCAACCAATGCGTATTACTATACTTTTACTACTGAAAGTAGTTCAACAGTTTTAATGGTAAAACTTTTCGTATTATTATCATAAAAATATTTTTGTCATTTTCTCAATCCGACAATAATTTCGTTATGGGTCCACTGATGATTGTGCAAATCGAGACGGATATTTCCCGACAAAAAGAATATTCCCAGACCAATCGAATATTATACAACAACTTGCATACTTTTCAAAATTTATAAATACTACCCACAATTATAACATTATATCAAATCCACACCATAATATTCAAAAAATTATTTCGAAAAAATTAAATATTTATTAATAAAATCTGGGGTCTCACAATCTCCCCTCCTTATGGAATTTTGCCCTCAAATTTTAGTTACATACCTGGTATGTCGAAGAGGTGAGGGTACCTTGACTTCACTTCAAATTCTAACTCTTGAGGTATAACCTTTGAGCATCGAATATGATCCTTCTTATCCAAGATGTTAACACGTATCTCCTCATACGTTAAATCTTCTGCTATCTCATCCGGTTCTAAATTAATATTGTGGTTGGGGTCGTCCACATATTTATGTAACATCGATATGTTAAAAACGTTATGAACACGCGACATACTTGGCGATAAAACGAGTCTATAGGCCATAGTTCCTACTCGATCGAGGATTTTAAATGGGCCAATTAAATTGAGGGTTGAGAAAATGCCTTCTTGAACCTTTTTCTTCACATTCATCAGTTCCAGGTGTGTAGGTTGAGCGACCTTTAACTTTCTTGATTAAAGTCGATTCTACTCGTATATTCGTTATCCTCACGTGAGTCTCTAGAGTCTTTAACTCTATCTCCATCATTTGTAAGTTATACGAAATGAGTCTTTGTGTTAACAACATCACATTCGTAAATGCATACGATCTTCTACTCAACGCGTAAGCTACAACGTTCATTTTTCCTATGATGGTATTGAATGGTACGATCGTAATCTTCAATAGCTTGAGTCAACGTCTTTGGCGCATGTTACGTTCATTTTAGTTGAAGAAATATTTGAGGGTTTAAAAAATGGGTTTGTACTAGGGTCAATACAAAATTCAATTTCACGCTCTAAGGTAGGCTAAGAAGTCTTCAAGAATACATCAAGAAATTTATTAGCAGTAGAAATATCATTCAAAAATGTGACCCTCATCCAAGACTTGGATAGTACGTCACATTGATACCTATCAACTTGTCATCGTTATTCACAACGTCCCTTATGGAAAGTTTGGCTTCGGTGCATTCCACACAAGGAAGTCACCAGTGAAAGGCTCATGGCTCTTTACTTATGACTTGATATGACAATGATTGAATTTAGTGGTTTGGTTACTTGAATTCGCATAACAAGTTAGTTAGGAATATTAAAGCTAACAACCATACGAAAAGCATGATGAGTAGTTAACCAATCGATTCGTAAAATCGCATCAAAGGCAAGTATTTTCAAAGAGATAAGATCGACAGGTAACGTTAAAGTGTCGATTTGAATCAACAAGATTTATAAACATTGGAGGTAACGAAGGTTTCTACTATCGAAGTTTCAACCAATAAGTCAAAGTCTAATTTCTCTGAAGTCAAATTTAAGCGTTGAAATATGAGCAAGAGAGATAAAAGAATGGGTAGAACCAGGTATCTAATAAGGTATAGACTTCGCAAGAATTTATAATTAACTAACCCATGCTAACTTCGTTCGGGTTACTCGCTTTTTGAGAAGTCACAAAAAATGCTCTTCTTGAAACCACCGACTTTGTTTTGTCCGTATCTGCCTTTGGTGCCACCGTTCTAGCTGGACTTGACTTCACTATATGACAAAATTGAGCTAAATGACCTTCTCTTCTTGAAATTTCAACTTTTATTATGTTGGCCATGATTTACACCGAAGTGGTTACCATTCTTGGCATGATAATTTCCCCCACGATTGTTATCATTGTTCCGATGGCCAATGCCACCGGTATGATTATTATCGTGTTGTTGGTCGTTACCTTTTGGTTGAGCTGACTCAATGGTCTCATATGCTTCATTGCTTATCTCAGCATTTTCATATGCCATTTTCAAACATTGTCACAAAACAAGGGTTAATTAACATATCATATATTATCCCTACACTATGACCGACCAATTAAATACCAAATAAACTTAGGTAGTTCATACTAGCGAAGGAATTCCCCATCTTTCCCCTCCTAGTTCTTGTCTCACATCTCAGCCAGGGATAATATCCCAAAGCTTTGATACCAACTGTGACGCCCCCAAAATTAGGTATACATCATCCATCTCGGGTCGCCAGATAAATGGTACAGAATTCAAATACAAACTTAAATATACAACATGAGCTGTGAGTTTTAATACAAATATTATCATCTAGACAATATCCACACTCAATGGAGTCCTCATTACATTTATTATCACACTATTTAACAGAATAGTGAGGACTACTAATACTATCATCTGGTCCATCACTCCGTTCCCAGACTCGTCCAAGCTATATTCTCATTTCCTGAAGAGAACAGTTAAAGAAAGGGTGAGCTCAACTAGCCCAGTAAGAAATATTATGACTAAGATAATGCAGAATAAATTATCGTTAGCTTTCAACAGTGTTAAACTGATACAATATAACAACCATCAAGTTTAACTGCAGCGGAACAAGCAATCCATTAGAAGAGTTAAGCAGAGCATAAAATCTACTATCTTTTATGTTTTAAAAGGTTTTTCATCACTTTTATCGCTGAGACTCAGCTTAATAAATAATCCACATCATTGAATAATCCCTGCACTACAGGCCAAGGACATTCTTTAGTATCACGACCACGAATTATCCATGCACTACGGGCCAAAGATAATCGTGTTTTTATTAACGGTCCTGATCATGCCATAAAACAATTCATCTTTGCACTACGACCAAAGAGAATCCATAGCCATAATCATACCAAAAATTGTCCATCAATACACTACGACCAATAAGGATTTTTACCACATCATTCATCACATTACGGTCATGATTATACCGAATAATCCCTGGTCATAATCACACCAAGTCCATCTATGCACTACGGGCCAAAGATGACTTTTACCACATCATTTATAACATTACGGTCATGATTATACCGAATAATCCCTGGTCATAATCATACCAAGTCCATCTATGCACTACAGGCCACAGATGACTTTCAACATAATATAAACATGAGGATGATGGCAATGACATAATAATTCAATAAAACATGTTCAAGAATTAATTTATCCAGGAACCAATAACGTCCAAATTGTCAACATGATACTTCTTTGTAGAGTAAAATTTAAGAATGCTCAGAAGAATATTTCCATGAATAGATATTGGATGAAGCGCAAATATCAAGGATATTCCACTAATTTCACAGAGTATAGAAGTCAAAGCTTTAACCAACTAAGTATAATAGAATATATAAAACCTCAAATGGATTTTAAATCGCCCGTGCGAATCCATGATCTGAGATCATTTTCACAATTTAATAAGGAATGAATACAAAGGATCATTCACCATGCATGTGGTAATCCATATAGACATGTTATTCCAACAGAATAATAAAGAATGGAATAACATAAGGATTCACCATGCGTGCGATAGATAACGTAAACGGAGTTATTCCCAACAAAAAAAAAAATAATGGAACCGAATTAAACGGTAAAACGCGTCTGAGATAGGATATTAAATGAGAATAATAAATAATGGAACCAGTCCGTAAAACGCATGCATAGACGGGATATTCCGACATAATAATAAACAATGGAACCCGGTCCCATGTAAGCGCATGCATGTGAGGATATTCAACAATAATAATAAAGAACGAAATATTAGAAGAATTTCACCATGTATGCAGTACTTTGCATAGATAGGTTATTCCAACATAATAATAAAGAATGGAATAACAGAAGTTCTCTTCATGAATAAGAAAGAAAGAATACCCCTTACGAGTACAACAAATAATATCCCCTACCTTTGAAAAAAGAGTATTTTGACTAGTAGGGCGAGGATATACTCGAAGAAAACTTGCACTACGCTCAAAGCTTTCTTAAACTCTAAAGAAATACGCTCAAGATTATAGAAGAAAAACTCTCTTTATAGTTTCTCTCTCTAGAGTTTCAGTGAATTCGTAAGAAATAATGAAAGAATGAGCTTCTATTTATAGAAGAATGGACTGCATAGTAAACTAACTCATTAACGGTCCAGATTGATTTACTTTAATCTGACGGTCCATATTTAAAGCAAAATCTTTTAAATAAAATATAATATATTCTATTTATAATATAATAAAATGAATAACTTTATAAAAGATTTTACTATGCAAAACCTATATGCAGAACACTATCACGACATGATATGCAAACACTATGCATAATAAAATATAATATATTCTATTTATAGAATAACTTTATAAAAGTATTTTGTTTTATATAAAAAGATTTTACTATGCAAAACACTATATACATACTATACGCATAATAAAATATAATATATTCTATTTATAGAATAACTTTAAAAGTATTACATTTTATATAAAAAGTTTTTTCTGCTTTATTACATTAATAATACCAATAAAACAAAAGCGGTGACTTATCACGTAAATATCAATAATCAATACTGGTGTGCTACTATCCAACCACGCATAATTCTTGTACATTTACTACAAGGTAGTTCAACGGTTTTAACGGTAAAACTTCCGCCGTTATTCTCATAAAAATATTTTTGTCATTTTCTCCATCCGAATGATAATTCCGTTCTGGGGTCCACCAATGATTATCTTAGTTATGCGGATATTCCCAAAGCGAAAAAGAATATTCCCCGACCAATCGAATATTATACAACAACTTGCATACTTTTCAAAATTTATAAATACTACCCACAACTATAACATTATATCAAATCCACACCATAATATTCAAAAATTTATTTCGAGAAAATTAAATATTTATTCATAAAATCTGGTGTCTCACAATCTCCCCTCCTTATGGAATTTCGCCCTCGAAATTTACGTACGTACCTGGTATGTCGACGAGGTGAGGGTACCTTGACTTCACTTCAAATTCTAACTCTTGAGGTATAACCTTTTAGTGTCGAATATGATCCTTCTTATGATGCTATTTGGGTAATAGTGGATCAGTTAACTAAATCGGCTCATTTTCTACTAATAGGAGTTAGGTATAACCTAGACCAGTTAGCTAAGCTTTATGTTAAAGAAATCATTTCCAGACATGGAGTACCTGTTTCGATTGTGTCTGATAGTGATCCACGATTCACGTCGAACTTTTGGAGGAGTTTGCAAGAGCAAATGGGAACGCAGTTGAGATTGAGTACGGCATATCATCCACAGATGGATGGACAAAGTGAACGGACAATTCAAATGCTAGAAGATATGTTAAGATCTTGCTTTATGGATTTCCGGGGAAGTTGGGACGAACATCTACCTTTGGTAGAATTCGCTTACAACAACAGTTTTCACGCTAGTATAGGCATGCCGCCTTACAAAGCGTTTTATGGGAGGAAGTGCAGAACACCACTTTGTTGGGATGAAGTAGGTGAACGTCAAATGTTGGGACCTGAGATGGTACAACAAACGACAGACATGGTGAAGCTGATAAGAGCTCGATTAGTAGCAGCTCAAGATAGACAACAGAAGTATGCAGATCCTCATCAAGAGAAGATGGAGTTTGAAGTAGGGTCTTATGTTTTTCTAAAAGTATCGCCTTGGAAAGGGAAGATACATTTTGGGAAGAAAGGAAAGTTAAGTCCAAGGTTTGTAGGACCTTTTGAGATCTTAAGAAGGATAGGAGAGGTAGCTTATGAAGTAGCCTTACCTCCAGAAATGGAAAGAATACACAATGTGTTTCACGTGTCTGTGTTGCGTCCTTATAAATCGGACTATAAGCACGTAATAGAATATGAATCTATTCATGAAGAAAAAGACTTAACTTATGAAGAGATTCCAATTTAGATTATTGATAGGAAGGAGCAAGTCTTGAGAAATAAAATAATACCTTCATTAAAGGTAATTTGGAGTAACCACGATGCTGAAGAAGCAACGTGGGAGCTCGAAAGTAAAATGAAGGAAAAGTTTTCTCATTTGCTTATGTAAGAGTAGCGAGATTCTGGGGACAGAATCCTTATAAGGAGGGAAGAATGTAACGCCCGAGAATTTCGAATTTTCAATGAATTAAATTTTTATTTGATTATGTGGATTAAATGAATTTAATTGAGTATTTATGTGCATAAAATATTCGAAGGTCGTGTTATGATCTAGAATGTGTGGATGTGGTTAGTATTCTAGTTTTGTGCTAGAATTAATGGTTGCAAATTATCAAGACGAGAACGAAGGGTTTTCGAGAATGTTTGCGTAAAAATAATATTCATCCAATTTTGTTCGGAGATAGGTTTTGAGATTCTGAGAAATGCATAATGTTAAAATATTACGATAGTATGGAATATCCAATAATAATTTCGTTATGGCAAACAAAGTTTTCGCCTTCGGACTTAAAACCTAAGGGTTGGGTATATTGATTTTCGAGAACGAAATGAAATGCGTGGAAGTAATTGCGTTAGGGTTAAGGCATGTGTTATACAATTAAGATACTATTTAGTATCTATGTATAATATGATGAGTTAATACGAAGTACAATACGATAATCATACTAGTATTATACGAAAAGAATACGTGAAGTATATGTAAAGAATACGATTCGTATTCTAGAATTAAGTTAAGACTTAATGTTAATTCATTTGGTTGGATTATGTTTAGCCCAATCAATTGAATGAGCAAGCCCAAGGGATTAAGTAGTAAGCCCAAGTCAAGGCCCAATATTAGATTGGTTAAGCCCAATGCAAGAAAACCGAACCGTGGATCGAACCGGTGGGTCAAGGAATAGGTAAAACCCATGGGGCAAACCCATGGTCATGACCCATGGGCAAGGTGGGCCGGCCACTTGGTGTGCAAGGCTAGCACATCACTCGGTCACCAAGTATTTTACATGGTGACAAAGTGGTAAATAAGTAAGGAGGTGGAGAATTGGACATTTTTGCCCCTCATTTGGTTTTCTATAAATAGAAAGCTAAGTTTGGATTTTTGTTGTTTTACAAAGCTTGTCCAACATATTTGAGAGAGAGAAAAGAGCTAGAAACTTATAATCCTTCTACTTCCAAGCAAACCATTAGACGTTTATCAAGAACGTTAACTACTTCAAAGGTAAATTCTCATAAACCGTAATCTTCATCTTTTTTGATTTCTTTCTAATAGAAGAATCGTAGATGGGTGGAACATGTTTATTGAGGAGAGATAAGGATGCCTAGTAATGACCAAATCATTGATAGGTCATGACCAAATAGAAATCGTAAGTGGTTACGTGAGTTAAAACCATAAAAAAGTCTTGAACATGATCTTATTTTGAATGAAAGTTTAAGAATCGATATAGCTAAGGAATGTGCCTATTGCTTGGTTAGGATGTAGAAATGAAGTCCATGGAGTATCCCATGTGATTTGGATTAGAGAACATTAGTAACGAAGTTATGGCGGATTTTGCGGAAATAGACTTTAAATGTCGAAAACGTATAAAGTCCGGATTAAAGGTCAAAGTTGTCGTGTGACTTGAAAACGTTGGTTTCCAATGTCAACACGTGATATAAGGTAATTAAGAGTCGTTGTTAAAAGAATCGTCGCATTCTGACTTATAACGAAGAAAACGAGTATTGAACGGACGAAAACGTTAAACGAACGCTTCAAAATGAACTTAAAGGTGAATTCTGAGTTAACGAATCCGAAAATGTGAAATTCTTATACGAACACATAAAGGATGTAATTTGTGACTTGTAGCAATTCGAATGGGTCAATTCAGATGTAAAATGAACAAATTAGGGAGTCGGGAGTTTCGTTAAGAAAACAAACTGTTTTGGCCAACTGGTGCACAGGTTCGGCGCCGCAACGCCAAACCCTGTGTTATCTGTTACGCCGTAGCGCCAATTATGGCTGGGAGAAAATAAAAAGGTCTAGAGACTCGTGCCGTAGCGATAGGGTTTGTACTTGGACTCGCGCCGCAGCGCCAAGTTCGGGCAAAACCTCTGGAGAGTGGAGCCGCAGCGCCACTAGAATGCATAGGATGTCGCGCCACAGCGCCAGTAGTAGAAAAGTGTTAACCAAGTTGGTTTTCATTCCATTTTGAATGTTGACTTAATGTAAGACAACGAAGGTACTTAATGTACATTATGAGACTTACCTTAAATCATTTGTAAGGTGTTAATGTAAGAAGATCTATTAAGGTTTAATGGAAATTAAACGAAGAACATAAAGACGTAATAAGTGAACCGTGAATGACGTTCAACGTGTTAGTTCACCAATAATAATTGAATGTTGATTTATTAATGACATAAGAACGTTAATGAAACGTAATGAAGGATAGAAAGTTGAATTGACTTTAATAACGAAGTTAATTCAAATAAAACGTAGAAGAGAAAGAAGTTGGTTAGAACCGTAAAGTTAGTTTGTTTGATAACTAATTATAGTGTGCTATGTGAATGTATCATGTAGATCCTGTAAAGACTGAGAATAGTTGAATTGTAAATTCGAAGACGCTTGAAGGCAAGTCTTTCTTAATGCTTGCCTAACCTTCGTGTTAGCCAAGTTTTTACGTGGTGCATGTTATACAATGCATGAATGGTAAATAGGAAAGTGTCGATGCCTGTTTTATCCTGGCTAGACAAGTACTGAAGAGTTGATTGGTTTGTTTACAAGTCTTTCGATATAGAACTATTAACGCTATCTTATGCCATGTATTTGGTACGGATGTAAAGGTAAGTTTGTCTATGTACAAACAAAAGTATTTTTCATCGATTATTCGATGGGCACGTGAGGTTGCCAAATGTTTGACGTAAATACATTTAACGTAAGAGTGTTGATCAACATAGAGTACAACAAGCTGATCACCTAGAAGTGCTCGTAAGCAAAGACGGGTGGATGGCCTTAGTGTCGAATATCCTTTTCAAGTATGATAACGAAAAGAGTATGTTCATGGTCTATTGACCGGTTCATCATTCCTAAGCTATTATATATACTTTAGAATTGTTGTTATGAAAAGTACTAGTCAAATGTTTCGTAGTACTTCATAGATAATTGTTCAGATATGGAATTAAAGCATGTAATTGTTAGAGTAATATTTATATGATTCTTTGTTAAGACTTGCTGAGCTAGTTATGCTCATTCTTGCTTGAACCATATGTTTTATGCTAAAGCTAGAACAGGCCGAGAGTTCTAAGAGAGATAAAGGCAAGGCTAAGATGGACAATTAATCGTCCTGTAATAGACCAGTATGTTTGTATGTATTATACTTATGAAGAACAACGAATGTATTCGGTTATGAACCTGGGAAAGGATTTATTACAAATGTAATACAAAGATAGTATTTACACTCATTTTGTTGGTATCTCAATGGAATGATTGTGTGGATTGTAGTATCGTGGAGCACCATCTGTCGGGTTGGAAGATACCTGGATTTAGGGGCGTCACAGGGCGGGGGTCCTGGAGTTCAACAGACAATTTTTGGCAGTTACTCCTAACCCACTTCACATCTCCATTACTTCTAAATCCCCCACAACTCTCGATCCAGTACACCCACTCTCTTACGAATTTGGCAATTATAACTTCATTACTCCATTATATTAACCACTCCCCCACTACTGCACTCCACTACTTCACATCTTATATCTCCATCTCCATAAAACCTCTCCCTCATCATACTAAAGTCTCCATCCTCAGAAGATAGAGATTCAGGTGGACCGAAAATTGGAGATACACTAAGAGTGAGTTAGTCTTCTTGTTAATTCTTCATCTTTTATCACCACAATTTCCACAAAGATCATCCAGTTTTGGAGGGTTAAATCACTGTGCACACCAAGTGTTCGACAGTTTGTGTGAACCAAGTTTGGGGGGGAGATATTGTTGTCTAAAGCTTCCGAAAATCAAGGGCTTCTAAATCGACTTCAAAGAGGCAACGGGGAGAGAGCTCCGGCACCACTCCACCATTACGAACCTTCGACCGACGCAAATTCAAAAGTGCCACCACCGCCGAGCGTTACGACTACATGGTAACAAAGGCTCTTACACCGGAGCGGGGGTTGGCACCGAATCATGTGGATGAGGAGATGATGCAACAAATTTTTCAGAAAGGGTGGAACAAATTCACTGAGGAACCTGAGCCCACCATTGTCAACGTGGTCAAAGAGTTCTATGCTAACGCCGAGGACAAGGCACCTTTCAACTCTTTTGTGTCGGGTAGATTGGTCTCATTCAGTGCTGATGCCATCAACACGTATTATCAGTTGCAGGTGCCTAGACAATGCCAATATCACTTGAGGGATTTCGATCCTGACTTTGAAGCTATTCTCAAAGAAATGACTAAGCCGGGAACAACATGGATCAAGGGTAGCAAAGGAGGCATGGTTTTTCACAGCAAGGATCTCAGCCGGTATGGTAAGATTTGGTACGCCTTCTTATATGCGAAACTGTTTCCATCCATGCACACCTCTAATGTCAGCAAAGAAAAGGCTTTACTATAATATGCAATTGTACAAGACTTCATCATCGATGTCGGGGCCATAATCAACTTTTCCATTCGCCGATGCTTGCGAGGCAATTTTTTGGGCGGCTTGCCACACCCATCTCTCATTTGTGGGTTGTGTCGCTAAGTGGGAGTTCGATGGTCTGATGATGAACCCACCAAAATGCCACTGCAACTACTAGATTCTAGAATGATAGTGCGGTATTCGGTGTGGGCCGGAGGTGAATCACATCCTCGCGGCTTAGGTTTTATATTTCCATCAGCTTCGAAGGACGAAGTTGACGCTGAAGACACCTCGGATGATGAGGACGAAACTATGGGAGAGCAAGGAACTGAGGCGGAACCATCTTCTGACGCCATATCTAGCCCTCAGTTTCTTGCATTTCAACGACAAATGGAAGAGCACAACAAGGCAACACGAAGGGAGATGAGGTGGCTCGCAGCGAGACAAGACCATATGTTTGATGCAATGAACCTGTCGTTCGCATCATTGAACACGACGCTCCAAAGTTTCAATCCTACTGCCCAATTTCCATACCAGCAACCGGGTCCAATGCCACGCTTTCCACCAAGTGATTCGGAGGAAGAAGAATAACACAACACACCACCACCCCAGGCCTAAAGTGATTACAGGGAAGTCCTCATATTTATACTGCTATATCTATACAATGAGGGCATTGTAAATTTTAAGTTTGGGGGAGTTATTGTAACAACCCGATATTTTCTATAAAATTAAATCAGAAATTTTGCATATAAATTTTATATATATATTTTAAGGATGAGGATTTGTACAAGGTAAGGTGTATATGTATTTATGTGATCAATAAAAATATATTTATTATACTGAATTATTACAAATAATTTTATTTTAGAATTATTGATTATTATACGATATATTCTTATAATAATTAATTTTATAGTAGAAATGTTTTTATTAATTATTTTCTATGAAAATATATTTATATATTATTTAAAAATATATGAAAGGATTTTCTTTGAATAATTATAATAATTATTTTATTGTATGAATTTTGGTACAAATTATTAAGTTAATTATTTTACCTTAATTATTAAGGTTAAATATGGAAGATAAATCGATATAGAATCCAAATCCTAATTTTGGATTTAGATCAAGAATGAGAATATGAATATAATATTATTTTAATTCCGTGCTATGAATACGTACAACATAAGTGTACCATGATAATGGTTGTCAATTATGATACATTATTACAAAACTCTAGTATTATTTTATTAAACCCTAATTCGATAGTCAAATGAGACTGTAAGATTTCAAGTAATTACGTTATGTTATGATTGTCACGTGTTATGTGTTATGTTGTGTATTAAGTGATTAATTAGATAAACCTTAATTTAATTTCTAGAAACCCTATTATTTATATTACCAACCCTAAATTTCAAATTGGAAAACCTTAATTGCTAAATGGAAAATTTAATTGCTAATTTAGTCATTTAATGCTAATTAGTAAGTTGTTAAATCTAATATGTAAGTTTATATAATTAGAAACCTAAACTATTTCAAGAAACCCTAATTACAAATTTAGAAACTAAAATTTATTTATTTCTTTATTTTTGTACAAAACCTAATTGGAAATCCTACAAATTATTTGTGCTAAACCTTAGGGTTAAACCCTAAGGGTTTACCAAGTGACCAAAATGCCATTTAATTGAAAAAATCAAAAGACCAAACTACCCTTTTTGTATTATTTAGTAAGTTGCTTGCAAGACTAACCAAAACTTTAGTTGGTAAACCAACTCTTGACTTTCCCACATGTTCAACAACTCCCATCAGTCATTTCCAGCAGATCAGCCATTATATTCATAATTGAGAGATGATATCTTTAATTTATTCAGTTATTATTTCATTTATTATGAACTAATTACTTTTTAGGCTTAAGACGAATCTTTAAGGGGAACGATGATTAAGTAATCTTTGATTTAAGTTTAATAAGCTATTATCCGGTTTATCTATATTAATTTGAGTGTGAATTTATGAATTGCCTGATCAACGATTCTTTGTGGACTTGTGTGACGCCCCCCAAAATAGGTATACATCACCCATCTTGAGTCGCCAGATACATGGTACATAATACAAATACAAACTAATTATACAAGCTATTCAAAAGCAATGCGACAAAACATAAATTGAGTTTTAATACAAATATTGTCGTCTGCAGACAATATACAAACTCAAATTCAATATTATTACATTTATTTTCCCACTATTTCACTGAATAGTGAGGACTACTAATGCTATCATCTGGTCCGTCACTCCGTTCCCCGACTAGTCCCTGCTACGTTCTCATTTTCTGAAGAGAACAATGAAAGTAAAATGGTGAGCTCAACTAGCCCAGTAGGAAATATTATGACTAAGATAATGTAGAATATAGTATCGTTAGCCTTCAACAGTGTTAAACTGATATAATATAACAACCATCAAGTTTAACTGTAGCGGAATAAGCTATCCATTAAAAGAGTCAAGTAGAGAATAAAATCTACTATCTTTTATGATTTAAAAGGTATTTCATCACTTTTATCGCCGGGACTCAGCTTAATAAATAATCCACATCATCGAATCACCCCTGCACTACGGCCAAGGATATTATTTAGTATCACGACCACAATTATCCTTGCACTGCGGGCCAAGAATATTTGTGTATTCATTAATGGTCATGATCATGCCAACAACTGTCCATCAATGCATTACGGGCCAATGAGGACTTTTACCACATCATTTGTAACATTACGGTTATGATTACACTGAATAATCTCTGGTCATAATCATACCAAGTCCATCTATGCACTACAGGCCACAGATGACTTTCAACAAAATATATACATGAGGATGATGACAATGATATAAAAATTCAATAAAACAAGTTCAAGAATTATTTTATCCAGGAATCAATAACGTCCAAATTATCAACATGATACTGCTTTGTTGAGTAAAATTCAAGAATGCCCAGAAGAATATTTCAATGAAAAAATACTGGATGAAGCGCAAATATCAAGGATATTCCACTAATTTCATGGAGTACAGAAGTCAAAATTTTAACCAACTGAGTATAACAAGGAATGAAATAACAAAAGAAATAACCAGGCATGCGATAGACCGCACAGGTAGGTTATTCCACATAATAATAAATAACGGAATCAGGTCCGGTGTAAAATGCACACACATGATATTCCAATGAGAATAATAAAAAGCGGAATCGGTCCATTTGTAAAACGCACGAGCGGGATGTTCCAAAAGAATAATAAAAGCGGAACCAGGTCCGCGTAGAAACGCTGTATGACGAGGATGTTCAATGAGAATGATAAATAATGGAACCCGAACCGGTCGTAAATGCACAAAAAGGATGTTCAAATGAATGATAAAGAATGGAATAATGAAGAATTTCACCAAGTATAGGGTAGCTTAGCATTATCTGAGTTATTCCAATATAATAATAAAGAATGGAATAACGAAGTTCTCTTCATGGATAAGAAAGAAATAATACTCCCTACCTTGTAAAAACTGGATATTGGAATAGTGAGGTAGCAGACTTCTCTTCTTCTTTCTCTCTATAATTTCTCTCTATAATAATCGCTCTAAAGCCTTTGTGAATTGGTGAGAAATGAAGGAAGAATGAGCTTCTATTTATAGGAAAATATAGTTTCGATAATTGCACGTTTTGGGGCTCAAAAAATTACAGTATAATACCTCAAACTTTTCTTTTATTTTTAATTTAGTCCTGCAAGTATTATCAAACTTGCACCACCTCCCCTAATAGTAAATAATGTGAATCAATAATTCAATCATGTGAATCAATAGCATAATCATGTGAAAAATATGATTTACAGTATAGTACCTCCATCTATACCTCCATTTTTAACTTAGTCATGCAAGTATTATCAATCTTACACCAACTCCCCTAATAGTAAATAATGTGATTCAATAGTACACACATGTGAACAAATAGTTATATAAGCATGTGAATTAGTAGCAATTAATTGCTCATTTCTCCGATAAATTACCCGATTTATTAATATAACCCCCAGACATCAATTATCATGGAATAGATGTGTCGATTTCCACTAACACTAATAATCCCAACCAATGGAACTATCAAAATTCATTTTTAATCAACACTGACTTATTCATCATTAATATTATAACTCACAATATTTAACAACCGTGTCGTTCCCGAGAAAGTGGGGCTTTCAGATAAGGATTTCTCCTTATTGGCGCTCAATTAGGTGACCAAACCTCTCTCTTGTGAACTTCTAAACATTATCGATATTGCAAATAATAATATGAATAACTTTGTCGTCTCAATTATTGATTTAATAATATAAAATATTATATAAATGATATTGTGACAATAATTGAATCAATAATATGAGAGATATGATCACGAGAATTCTCATGTAGCAATAATTGAGTATAAGCGGTGACTTCTCACGTAAGCATCAATAATCAATATCGTGTGCTACTATACAACCACGCGTATTACTGTACTTTTACTACCAGGTAGTTCAATAATATTAACGGTAAAACCTCCGCCGTTATTTTCATAAAATATTTTTTTTGTTTTCTAACTACGATAGTACTTCCGTTGTGGGGTCCACCAATGATTATGCCGTCGTACGAATATTCCCTGACAAAAAGAATATTATATAACAACTTGCGTACTTTGCAAAATTTATAAATACTACCCACAACTATAATATTATATCAATTCCACACCATAATATTGAAAAAATTATTTCGAGAAAATTAAATATTTATTCATAAAATCTGGGGTCTCACAATCTCCCCTCCTTATGAAATTTCGCCTTCGAAATTTACATACGTACCTGGTATGCTGAAGAGGTGAGGATACCTCTACATATTCTAACTCTTGAGGTATAACCTTTGAGTGTTGAATACGATTCTTTTTATCCAAGATTTTACCACGTATCTCCTCATACATTAAATCTTTTTCTATCTCGTCTGATTCTAAATCAATAATGTGGTTCGGGTCGTCCACATATTTACGTAACATCGATATGTTAAAAACATTATGAACACGCGACACACTTGGCGGTAAAATGAGTCTATACGCCACAGTTCCTACTTGATCGAGGATTAAAAATGGGCCAATGAATCGAGGGTTTAGCTTTCCTCTCTTTCCAAATCTCGTAACTCCCTTCCATCGAGCAACACGTAATAACACATGATCTCCAATATCGAATTCCACATCCTTTCGATGAAGATCAGCATAACTCTTTTGTCGATCTTGTGAGGTTTTTATACGTTGTCAGATCGTTTGTACCTTTTCCATAGTCATACGTACAAACTCCGGTCCCAACAATGTTACTTCACCCACCTCATCCCAGCATACTGGAGAATGACACTTTCTTCCATACAACACCTCAAATGGAGCCATGCCAATACTTGCTTGATAACTGTTGTTGCAGGAAAACTCCACCAATGGTAGGAACTTATCCCAACTTCCCTTGAAGTCAAGGACACAGAGTCTTAATAGATCATCAAGAGTTTGAATGGTCCTCTCCGACTGCCAGTCCATCTGAGGATGATATGCCGAGCTAAATCGTAAATCTGTGCCCATAGCTTTTTGCAAACTAACCCAAAATCTTGAAGTGAATCTTGGGTCTCGATCAAAAACTATAGATACTTGCATACCATGCAGTCTTACAATCTCGTTTATGTACATACGAGCAAGATGTTCAAGTTTATAAGTTTCTCGTATAGGTAGGAAATGAGCAGACTTGGTCAATCTATCAATAATGACCCAAATTGCATCTATGCCTTGAGAAATCTTGGGAAGACCAGTAACGAAATCCATGGTAATGTGTTTCCACTTCCATTCTGGAATTTCAAGTGGTTTCAATAGACCTTTTGGTACTTGATGCTCCGCCTTGACTCGTTGACAAGTTAAACACCTTGAGATAAATTCTGTTATCTCTCTCTTCATACTGCTCCACCAAAATTTATGTCGAAGATCATGATACATTTTGGTACTACCAGGATGGATTGCAAACGGTGTGTTGTGCGCCTCCATCATGATTTTATACTTTAAATCAGGGTTATTAGGAACACAAAGTCTGGACTTGACTCGAAGTATTCCTTCTTCATCGATTCTTGCTTCCGGCATAGTACCTTCTTGTACTTTCTTCCTCATAGGCATCAGCTCCAGGTCTGTAGCTTGAGCAGCTTTAACTTTATCGATTAAAGTCGGTTCTACTCGTATATTCACCATAATCACATGGGTCTCTGGATTCTTTATCTCTAACTCTATCCTTTGCAAGTTATACAAAATGGGCCTTTGCGTTGACAATATTACACTCGTACCTGCATATGATCTTCTACTCAGTGCATCAGCTACTACGTTCGCTTTTCCAAGATGATATTAAATTGTATGATCATAATCTTTCAACAGTTTGAGCCAATGTCGTTGCTGCATGTTGAGTTCCTTTTGAGTGAAGAAATATTTGAGGCTTTTATGATCCGTATAGATCTCCACTTTCTCCTCATACAGGTAATGCCTCCAAATTTTAAGCGCAAAAACGACAGCTGCCAACTCTAGATCATGAGTAGGATAATTCCTCTCATATTCTTTGAGTTCTTAGCGAGGCATAAACTATGACTTTCCCATGTTGCATGAGAACACATCCTAACCCTTTGCAGAAGCATCATCAGAGATGACAAATCCCTCTCAGAGCGGATGGTATTGTCCGCAGTCTTTGAAATGAGTCTCTTCTTGAGTTCTTGAAAACTCTTCTCACATTCCACGCTCCAACTTAATTTTGTATCTTTTCGAGTCAGCTGAGTTAATGGAGTAGTGATTCGAGAAAACCCTTCTACGAATCTCCGATAATAACCAGCTAAGCCGAGAAAGCTACGTACTTTGGTCACTGATTTAGGTTGCTCCCAGCTTTGAATTGCTTCAATCTTTGCCGAGTCAACATATATCCCATGATTTGATATCACGTGCCCAAGGAATGCAACTTCCTCAAGCCATAACTTGCATTTCTTCAACTTGGCATATAGCTTGTTTTCACGAAGCTTTTGGAGTATCAGCCTCAAGTGTTGCTCATGATCTTCACGACTTTTGGAATATATGAGGATGTCATCAATAAAGACGACCACAAAATGATCCAAATATTCCTTGAATACTCGGTTCATCATATCCATGAAGGCAGCATGAGCATTAGTCAATCTAAAGGATGTGACTAGGAGTTCATAATGCCTGTACCGAGTTCTGAAAGACATCTTTAGAATGTCATCGGTTCTAATCTTCAATTGATGATATCCTGAACGAAGATCAATATTTGAAAAGAATTTGGCGCCTTGCAACTAGTCAAACAGGTCATCAATACGTGGCAATGGGTACCTATTTTTTATGGTGACATGATTCAACTCCCGATAATCAATACAAAGTCGCATACTCCCATCTTTCTTCTTCACGAATAGAACAGGAGCACCCCAAGGAGACGTCTTGGGGACCAGAATGAAACCAATATCTAACAATTCCTGCTGAATTTGGGTCTTTAACTCACGAAGTTCAATAGGAGCCATTGGATATGGGGCTTTGGAAATGGGTTTTGTCTGGGTTCAAGGTCGATACAAAATTCAATTTCATGCTCTGGGGTAGGCCGGGAAGTTCTTGAGAATCGTCGAGAATTAATATCATTCAAAACTGACGTATTTTTGTTTAGATCCGTGACATGAGCTAAGAAAGCTTGACATCCTTTTTTCAATAAACGAATAGCTTTATGGCTTGAAATGACATTGATTGATTTTAATGGTTTAGTTGTTTGAATTTGCATAATAGGTTGGTTAGGAATAAGAAAGCTAACAATCTTACGAAAATAATCAATTTTTGCATGATGAGTAGTTAACCTATCAATCCCTAGAATCACGTCAAATGCAAGTATTTTCAATGAAATAAGATCGACAGGTAATGTGAGGATACCAATTTGAACCAAACAAGACTTATAAACAGTGGATGTAATAAAGGTTTCTCCCAATGGAGTTTCAACTGATAAGTCAAAGTCTAATTTCTTCGGAGTCAAATTTAATCGTTGAGCGCAAGTAGGAGAAATAAAATAATGTTTAGAACCGGTATCAAATAAGGTATAGACTTCACTAGAGTTTATTATAAGCTTAGCCGTGATGACCTCGTTCGGGTTCCTTGCTTTCTGGGAGGTCACAACAAATGCTCTCCCTTGCACCACCGGCTTTGACTTTTCTGGGACGGCCTTTGGTGCCTCCATTCTAGCTGAACTTGTCTTCGGTGAATGACAAAATCGGGCTAGGTGACCTTCTCTTCCATAATTATAACACGCTTTGGATGGCATCGCACAGTTTGGACTGATATGTCCCTCCCCTCCGTATTTGAAGCATATGATAGGTGGTCATTCTCCTTCCTTAACCACGGTTGCTGGTGCTGACGTCTTTCCATCATTATTGAATCTCCTTTTCTTGAAATGTCCATTTTTACTATCTTGGCCATGATTACCACCGGCGTGGTTATCATTTACAGCATGTTGATTCCTCCACGTTTGTTGTCACCGCTCGATGGTGATACCACTGGTATTTTCATGTCTTTAATTTTTTCTCTTGGTTGCGTTGACTCATTACCGTGCTCCAATAACTGAGCCCTATTTACAACATCTGAGTACAAACATAGTTTATGAGAAATAAGATATTGACGAATCTCCAATTTCAAACCTCTTAAAAACATTCGTGTCATTCGCTCCTCATTATCGACCAAATGGGATGCAAACTGGGATAACTCTGCAAATTTAGCCTCGTATTGCGACACGGTCATATTATTTTGCTCCAACTTGATAAACTCCACCTCTTTCATGTGACGAATACTTTCGGGAAAGTACTTGTCGTTGAATAGCTCTTGGAACTTTTCCCAAGACATCTTGAGTGCGTCAAGCTGGGTATGTTTTTACAAATTCCCACCAATGATCTGCTTCTTCACGCAACATAAAGGTGGCAAAGGAAACCTTTTGCTCCTCGGATCATCCCAAGACCTCAAATATCTTGGTGATCTGCTTTAACCACGTCTCTGCCTTAAGTGGTTCTGGCTTTCCCAAAAACTCCAGTGGTCCCAGCTCCTTGAACTGCTTAGCGGTGACCAACCGTGGGTTGCCATTGTTTCCTCCTGCATTATGAATAGGAGCCACCTTCTCCTGATGTTGCATGAATTCTAAAAAGCTCCTAAACGTGCTGCCGTCGTTAAATCGATTGATCGGTCTTTGTTGTTTACGGGAGGATTATCGCCATCCTGTTGTACATTGTCACGATTATTGATCTGTGGAGACTCAACGGTCTCCTGTGCTCCATTGTTATTCTCAACATTCTCGGATGTCATTTTCAAACACTGCCACAAAACAAGGGTTAATTAACATATCTCATATTATCCTTATACTCGACCGACCAATTAAATACCAAATAAACTTAGGTAGGTCATACTAGCGAAGAATTCCCGTCTCTCCCTCCTAGTTCTTATCTCACATCTCGGCCGGGATCATATCCCTAAGCTTTGATACCAACTGTGACGCCCCCCAAAACAGGTATACATCACCCATCTTGAGTCGCCAGATACATGGTACAGAATACAAATACAAACTAATTATACAACTGTCGTGCAAAGTACGACAAAACATAAGCTGTGAGTTTTAATACAAATATTGTCGTCTAGACAATATACAAACTCAAATTCAATATTATTACATTTATTTTCCCACTATTTCACTCCGTTTCTCCGACTAGTCCCTGCTATGTTCTCATTTCCTGAAGAGAACAATGAAAGTAAAAGGGTGAGCTCAACTAGCCCATTAGGAAATATTATGACGAAGATAATGCAGAATATATTATCGTTAGCCTTCAACAGTGTTAAACTGATATAATTTAAGAACCATCAAGTTTAACTGCAGCGGAACAAGCAATCCATTAAAAGAGTCAAGTAGAGAATAAAATCTACTATCTTTTATGATTTAAAAGGTTTTTCATCACTTTTATCACTGGGACTTAGCTTAATAAATAACTCACATCATCGAATCACCCCTGCACTACGGCCAAGGATATTCTTTAGTATCACAACCACAATTATCCATGCACTACGGGCCAAGAATATTTGTGTATTCATTAATTGTTATGATCATGCCAACAACTGTCCATCAATGCACTGCAGGCCATTGAGGACTTTTACTACATCATTTGTAACATTACGGTTATGATTACACCGAATAATCTCTGGTCATAATCATACCAAGTCCATCTATGCACTACAAGCCATAGATGACTTTCAACAAAATATAAACATGAGGATGATGACAATGATATAAGAATTCAATAAAACAAGTTCAAGAATTATTTTATCCAGGAATCAATAACGTCCAAATTATCAACATGATACTGCTTTGTGGAGTAAAATTCAAGAATGCTCAGAAGAATATTTAATGAAAAGATACTGGATGAAGCACAAATATCAAGGATATTTCACTAATTTCATGGAGCATTGAAGTCAAAACTTTAACCAACTGAGTATAACAAGGAATGGAATAACAAAAGAAATCACTAGGCATGCGATAGACCACACAGGCAGGTTATTCCACAGAATAATAAATAACGAAATCAGGTCCGGCATAAAATGCACAGATAGGATATTCCAATAGAATAATAAAGACGGAATCAGGTCCGGCGTAAAACGCACAGACATGATATTCCAATAGAATAATAATGACGGAACCAGGTCCGGCGTAGAACGCATAGACAGGATGTTCCAACAGAATGATAAATAATGGAACCAGGTCCGGCGTAAACGCACAAACAGGATGTTCCAACAGAATGATAAAGGATGGAATAATAGAAGAATTTCACCAAGTATAGGGTTGCCCGCGTATACAGGTTATTCCAATATAATAATAAAGAATAGAATAACAGAAGTTCTCTTCATGGATAAGAAAGAAATAATACTCCCTACCTTGGAAAAACTGGATATTGGAATAGTGAGGTAGCAGACTTCTCTTCTTCTTTCTCTCTATAATTTCTCTCTATAATAATCGCTCTAAAGCTTTTCTGAATTGGTGAGAAATGAAGGAAGAATGAGCTTCTATTTATAGGAAAATATAGTTTCGATAATTGCACATTTTGGAGCTCGAAAAATTATAGTACAATACCTCCAACTTTTCTTTTATTTTTAATTTAGTCCTGCAACTATTATCAAATTTGCACCACCTCCCCTAATAGTAAATAATGTGAATCAATAGTTCAATCATGTGAATCAATAGTATAATCATGTGAAAAATATGAATTACAGTATAATACCTCCATTTTTAACTTAGTCATGCAAGTATTATCAATCTTGTACCAACTCCCCTAATAGTAAATAATGTGATTCAATAGTACACACATGTGAACAAATAGTTATATAAGCATGTGAATTAGTAGGAATTAATTGCTCATTTCTCCGATAAATTACCCGATTTATCAAAATAACCCCTAGACATCAATTATCATCGGAATAGATGTCGATTTCCACTAACACTAATAATCCCAACACAATGGAACTATCAAAATTCATTTTTAATCAACATAACTTATTCATCATTAATATTATAACTCACAATATTTAACAACTAGGTCGTTCCCAGGAAAGAGGGGGCTTTTCGAAAAGGATTTCTCCTTATTGGTGCTCAATTAGGTGACCAAACCTCTCCTTGACAGAACTTCTAGACATTGTCAATAATGCAAATAATAATATAAATAACTTTGTCGTCTCAATTATTGATTTAATAATATAAAATATTATGCAAATGATAATCTTGTGACAATAATTGAATCAATAATATGAGAGATATGATGCGTGAATTCTTCAGAGAAATAATTGAGTATAACCGAGTGACTTCTCACGTAAGCATCAATAATCAATACACGTACTCTTATGCAACCACAGCGTATTCTTCGTACTTTTACTACTGGGATAGTTCAACAAGATAATTAACGGTAAAACCTCGTACCGTTATTTTCATAAAATATTTTTGTCGTTTTCTAACTACGATAGTACTTCCGTTGTGGGGTCCACCAATGATTATTCCGTCGTACGAATATTTCCCGACAAAAAGAATATTATATAACAACTTGCGTACTTTGCAAAATTTATAAATACTACCCACAACTATAATATTATATCAATTCCACACCATAATATTGAAAAAATTATTTCGAGAAAATTAAATATTTATTCATAAAATCTAGGGTCTCACAACTTGTATGAACTCGAGAGATTAAATACGAGACTAGACTTTGTAACATTCCGAATTTTAAAAGTGTAATATTAAATATTTATTGATTTATATAAGTATTTAATGGATATGTTTATTGTTGAATAAATAATTGTTCAATTTGAGTTGATGTGGTTTAGTTAATTATTTGTTGAATAAATAATTAAGGAGCTAAGAAAATTAATTGTTATGAGATTATATACCAATTTAATTTAATAAGTAAGCTAGAGAGCTTATAGTGATTTAAATAAATTATAATATTTTAAATGGGAAATTGTAATTTAAAATATTAGTTGGTTGAATAAAATTACAATTATAAAAGAAATTATAGTTATGTGATATTAAATTATGTGCTAAAGTAATTTAATAGATTAATGTTTTAATTAATTAATTAATTAAATAAAAGTATGACTAATAATCTTGCTATAAAGAGTTATTAAAATAAATTAAAGGACTTTAATTTAGTTTTTGCCAAACATGTCTTATTGCATAATAAGTCTTTAATCTAATGATGTTTTAGCGAACAAGGTATAAGGATTAATCCATTTGTTTTAGTTAGACTTACCAAACAAGGTGTAAGGATTAAAGAGTTATTTTATTAGCTTAACCAAACAAGCCTTATGGCTTTTGATTTTTAAAATTTTATAACTGATGTCAGTTAAAATCCTATACTTAATATCTATATTATTATTATTATAACGTTATATGATAATACGTAAACTAGAGTTGGGAGAAGAGAGAAGAAGAAGAAGAACACAGAGAAAATTTGAGAAAACTCTAGAGAGAAAGTGAGTGATTCTAACAGGTTTTTGAGAAAGGAATTAGAGAGAAGAAGCTTGAGAATAACCATCATCTTCTTAATTAAAGGTAGGATCTTAATCTTTTCTTTAAAAAGTTAGTTTTCTTTTTCTTCCAAAAAGTTCTCTGTGAAATTTTATAAAAGATAAATTGATGGTGTTTATGGTTATATGATAAATTATTGATTATAAAATGATTACATCAGTTTATATATATGATTATAGAGAAACTAGTTCATGTATGTTTGTGTTTTGTGAAGAAAATCATATTACAGTGTTTACATGAAAAAATATATATGAATATGGCTTAATTTAAAATAGAAATTAAGGTTTAATTAGTTGTTAAATTGATGATGGAAATTGATAGAGTATGTATAATCATAACTATGATGTTTTGAAATTTCTGTTTTGATTGAAAAACAAAATCACAGTGTTAATTTTCATTAAAAATGTCAACAATGGAGTTTTTGCCAAAAAAGATTGAAATTGGGTGTTGTAAATTTGATGTTTATGTTATTTTATGAGTAGAAACATGTTAGAAGTCTTCACAATGTGTTCATATGAAGTCTATATGTGTATTACATGTAAATCAGTCTATTAGATTCGAGCTTTTAGGCCAAATTGGCTTTTTCTTGTCTTTATTGCAAGGCATCGATCGATCTGAAGTTTACAAGTAATGCGCCACGCCAATATCGATAAGCCGCGGCGCCACAATCGCACCACTCATGACCAACCAATAGCTTGTGACCCGAGTCATGATGCCACAACTCAACAATATAGAACGTGAACCACAGTGTAAACTGTGGCGCCGCAATGCGAGTTAGCAGAATGTTCTGACAATTTTGTTGAAGTATACAAATTTTTAAAATAAAGGTTATGTGTTAATAATATGAATCCTAAATGATGATTTCAGTAGTATTAAACTATGAATGAGCATGTTATCAAGTGTTAACTAGTACTAACATAGTTTCATTATGTGAATGGGTGATTTGACCTACATGATGTATATATTTGTTTATATAGATATAAAATGTTGGTAATGACTAATTATATCATGATGACATATGTATATGGTATTGATTCAAGTTGTAAGGTTTAGCTTGTGCTAAAGACAAGTTTTCTAACTCTAAAACTTCGTTGTACAAGTTTAATTTCGTTGAGCACATTATTGCTTTTAATTCCATTTCAATTATACAAGTTGCTAACACTAAACTTTCGTGGAGTTAGATTGTTTATTATTGATAAAGCTCTTGTATCTATTGGTTCATGAGGATGCAAGTATTCTACATCTTACATCTTATTATTGAACAAGTTTCTTTAATATGTAATTCGTTAGTTAGCATGCGAGTCACTGTATTCTAGTGATGAGAAACTTTGTCGTTCAATTTACTATTCATGATGCATGTTTAGTACCCAATCCTCAATAACCTTGAATGTTATGATTATTCCATGCTTATGCTATTAGATTACTCCTAAAGCATGATGTTAATTTAGAAATATCAATTCAGTTATGATTATTCCATAGCATACAATTATTTCTTTTGTAATCAACTAATCCTTAGTTGATTCTGAATTGAATCTAAATTACCTGTAATGTATCCAAACCAAACTTACTTTGGTGCGGACTTGTATTCTAAATACTGAGATGAACAACTCTTTTAATAGAGGTTTACGCTTAGCGTTGAAATGGTTGTGCACAATACATTGTCGAAGGGTTGATCCCCCAAGTGCGTGGAGTCCTTTTAGTCTTATATTTGTTAAAGTTAAAGTTGAAAGATTACTTATAACTGTGGACATGATTAAGTGGTCATTAGACCCTTAGTAAATGTTATAATTTTCAGAAAGTTAATAGAATATATTGTTTAGTTCTATTGAGCCTAATATTGACAATTGATGTAAAAGTTTAAAGATTTACTTATTGTTATTTCAAGTGGGCCTTGTTTGCTCACTCTTGCCTATAAAATTTCTTACAGCTAAAGTTGAAACTGGTGACGTACCTAGCACCAGTAAGGGAAAAGGAAAGATGAACAAGTATTGAAGACTTGTAATAGATTTGATAGTTTTCTTATCAGACTTTGGCTTAAAGACTGTAATGAAGTTTATTTCATTTCCGCATTTGAATGATTGTTGTTAAAGGTTAGATAACTTTTAGAGATTTTATTTAAATTTAATCTCAGCCTTGGGCGTGTTTTGTTATTCAATTTTATTATAATTGGGTAGTTATAAATGAATGTTTTCATTAAGTGAACACCAAATCTTGAGGAAATGAAGTACCGAGATTTGGGGTGTCACGAAGTTGGTATCAAAGCTTTAGGTTATGAACCTTAGGTGGGGGAAAGCCTTAGGAAGTAACCTTTGAAAAGATAGTGGAGATAACTCTTATCGAAGTTTTAAGAAAGAAGTAATAAAACACTTATGTGCTTATGTGTTTTATAGTTTTATGTACTTTCGTGATTGTCGAATAGTAATGATTAATAATTAAAACTTTAAAACTTTGTTGTCGGGATGACTAATGTCGGAGAATCTAGTCGGTTAGGGAGGAGGGACCTCAAATGCCTATAGAGGAGGAGCCTCGCGACATTCGAGTGGTTTAGGACAACTACGCCACGGTGGAGTCGGCCCAGTTGGTCACGATAGTTGAGGATGAGTATGATGATGTGGAGAGAGACGAGGAGGATCCCGTTGAGTTACTACAGGAGGATGAGGATGATAAGGATGCAGAGGAAAGGATTCCACGTAACTTCGATGGCGGTAGTATATACGATGAGGTGCATGGTAATAGTATATACGGATGAGTTGAGGAGTGCAGAGATAGTAGGTGAAAAAGATGGCGAGATCCAGGATCGTGAAGAACGACTGACAAATGTCAAGGAGAAACTAGTACCGACTGAAGGAGAGAAAGAGCGACTGATCGAAGTGGTCGCTGAACTGAAGAACAAGCTGAGAGAAGAAGATGCTAAGAGGGCAAGAGCTGAAGATGATTATGAGGAAGCTTTTCAACAAACCAGATTAGCAGTAAGAGACACGCAAGCAAAGAGGATGAAGATGGAAGTGATGGATAAAGTATTTAACACAACAATTAATCGAGCTCAAGATCGACCAATGGGATATCCGATTCAGTTCGAGACGCTGCCATCATTCGTGTTAGATCGAAGAACAATGTTTCGAGTCATGGAGGAAGAACGTGATAGGGCTAAGAAGTATCTTAATAGAACATCGTAGCTGTTGTACGATGAGTGAAAGGTTAAATAAATTGTAAATCCCAAGTGTTATGCAACCTATGGGATATGACTATAATGTTGTCCTGAAACTTTTGTAGTTTAGGAAAGTAATGTAGATAGCAGTGATGCTATTATTTTATGTTTTCCAAAAAGGTTTTGAATAAATAAAAGTTGTTACTTTATTCAAAGTGTTGTGTGTTATGTGGTTAATTCTTTTATGGAGGCAAGTTAATTAGAAAATACTTAAAGAAGCTGAATAATAGTCTAATAGATGTTTTGTTTCAATAGAAAATGCCTCCCAGACGTGAACCACCCCGACAGAGAAACAATGAGAGAACTACCAATAATGACAATGTTGACGGTAACCCCGTTCAAAAACTAGTGACACTACTGACAGGAGCGTTGCAGAATCAACCACAAAACCATGGTACAACGTTTAAGGATTTCAAGGCGGTTGGACCACCTGAATTCTGTGGGTCTATGAATCCAGTCGAAGCACAAACCTGAATTATGGAGATAGAAAAGGTGTTCGATGTCACTAGGGTAGGGGATGATCAGAAGACTGCTTTCGCAACATTCATGTTGAAAGCAGAAGCTAGTTATTGGTGGCAGGCCAATAAAATTCGTGAAGGGCCAGGTGTGATGACCTGGGATAGGTTCAAGGAGTTATTCTTCAAGACCTATTTCCCAGAGAGTTCAAAGAGTCAGCTGGAAGTACCGTTTCTGGAACTAAAGCAAGGAACGATGACGGTATCTGAGTATGCCACGAAGTTCAACGAATTGGCAAGGTTTTCACCATATCAGGTTAGCACAGACGAGCGTAAGGCGAATAGATTTGAACAGGACTAAAGCCACAGGTACATCAATGAGGGTCTCCTGTTCGATTGAAGACATTCTGCGATGATGGAGAAAGCGATTACTCGGCGAAGGTGGAAGCGAGCGGTGACAAAAAGTTCTACCAGGAACAAAAGAAGAAGAGGAATGAGAATGAGACTAAGAATGTGAGTGGTAGCGGTGGAAACAACAATAACAACAACAACAACAACAACAATAACGGCTTGAAGAGGAAGTTGAATGGGAGCATGGGTGCTGGACACCAGCAAAACAAAAAGTTTGAAGTATGTGCGAAATGCGGGAATTTTCACAAGGGTGCGTGATTTATGGGAAAGCGGGTATGCTTCAATTATGGCCAGGAGGGTCACATCGCCCCAAGTTGCACTCAACCAAAGAAGAATGCGTGCTTCACATACGGATCCAAGGATCACTTTGCTCGTGAATGTCCTAAGAAGAAGGATGGAGTGACAACCAGAAGCAATGGAGGTACATGGGCCATTGCAGGACCTGCAGCATCAAACAAACCCACAGCCAGAACCTTCAACATGACTGTGCAAGATGTTGTGCAATCAAAAGATGTGGTTTCAGGTATTGTCCCAATCAATGATATAAATGCTTATGTATTATTTGATTCGGGTGCTACTTTTTCGTTTATATCTGATGAATTTGCTAAGAGGTTAGAATTTCCTAGAAAAGAACTGAATTTTCCTTTGAACATAGAAATTGCGAATAAGGAAGTAATCCCATTAGATTCGTATACAAGAACTGTAGGGTGAACATTAAGGAAAATATCTTGTTGGTAGATTTGATTCCGATTAGACTCGGGGAATTTGATGTAATTTTGGGGATGGATTGGTTGTTCAAATATGGAGCAGTAATCGATTGTCACAAGAAGTGTGTAAACCTTATGACTCCGTTAAAGGTAGTATTTTATGGTAGCAAGTCGCCTAGACAAATAAAATGTCTGACGAGTATGCATGCCAAGAAATTGTTGAGACAAGGTTGTGTGAGCTATTTAGCTTACATAGTCGATACTTAGAAGAAGGGTGTGAAATTAGAAGAAATACTGGTAGTGAGAGAATTCGAAGATGTGTTTCTGAAAGATTTGTCAGGATTTCTGCCTGACAGAAAAATTGAGTTCATGATCGACTTGGCGCCGGGAACAACACCAATATCGAAGGCCCCGTACAGAATGGCTCCGGTGGAAATGAAGGAACTGATGGTACAATTACAAGAGCTGTTGGACAAGAAATATATTTAACCTAGCGTATCACCGTGGGGAGTGCTAGTATTATTCGTGAAGAAGAAGGACGGATCAATGCGTCTTTGCATTGATTATAGAGAGTTAAACAAAGTCACTATTAAGAATAGGTATCCGTTGCCTAGAATAGATGACTTGTTTGATCAGTTGAAGGGTGCTAAATATTTCTCGAAAATAGATTTGAGAAGTGGGTATCACCAATTAAAGGTAAGAAAGGAGGATATACCTAGAACGACATTCAGAACTCGGTACGGACATTACGAGTTTCTGGTGATGTCTTTTGTTTTAACTAATGCCCCTGCTGCATTCATGGATTTGATGAACAGGGTGTTTAAACCATTCTTAGACAAGTTTGTAGTGGTATTTATTGATGACATTCTGGTGTATACCCAAACTCAAGAAGAACACGTGGAACATTTACGTTTGACATTGGAAACACTAAGGAAGGAAAAGTTGTACGCAAAATTCTCTAAGTGCGAATTTTGGCTCGATCGTGTACAATTTTTGGGTCATGTGATTGACAAAGATGGGATTTCAGTGGATCCATCAAAAGTGGAAGCTGTAATCAATTGGGAACAACTAAGAACACCGTCAGAAGTGAAGAGTTTCTTGGGACTGGCTGGTTATTATACAAGATTTATTCAAGATTTTTCTAAGATAGCCACTCCGCTAACAAATTTGACAAGGAAAGCTTTAAAATTCGTTTGACGGAGAAATGTGAAGAGAGTTTCCAAAATTTGAAGAAGAAGTTAATTATGGCACCTGTAATTTTGTAGTGTATAGTGATGCCTCAAATAAAGGGTTGGGTTGTGTTCTTATATAGAACGACAAAGTTATTGCGTATGCATCAAGACAACTGAAGGATTATGAGAAAGGGTATCCGACTCATGATTTGGAATTGGCTGCAGTTGTATTTGCTCTGAAGATATGGAGAAACTATCTTTACGGAGAGAAATGTGAAATCTACACAGACCATAAAAGTCTGAAGCATATTTTCACTCAGAAGGATTTGAACATGTGTCAAAGATGGTGGATGGAATTGATAAAAGATTATGATTGTGAAATCTTTTATCATCCGGGCAAAGCGAATGTGGTGGTATATACGTTAAGCAGGAAAGGTCGGGAGAAGTTGATGCTGATAACAACTCAGGAGGAGCTCATTTCAGTAATGACAAAATTGGAGTTGGAAATCAAATTTCCAAAAGAATCTGACGAACAACTATTCCAGATAGAAGCTGGTCCAACTTTAGTGGACAAAGTGAAGAATGCTCAACTACAAGATGAAGATTGTGGGAAAATCAAAGAGAATCTGATTGAGAGTAGTGATATAAAATACAAGATCGATACCGAAGGACAACTACGGTTTGAGGGAAGAATCTAGGTTCCAGCAACACCAGAGCTAAAAGAAGAAATTTTGACTGAAGCTCATAGCTAAAAATATTCAATTCATCCAAGAAGCACGAAAATGTATCAAGATTTGCGCTGACATTTTTGGTGGCCGAATATGAAAAGGGACGTTGCAAATGCGTAGAGAAATGCTTGACATGTCAAAGAGTAAAAGTCGAACATCAAAGACCCAGTGGATTACTACAACTGTTGAAAATACCGAAATGGAAGTGGGAACACACCACGATGGATTTTGTGGTGGGTCTTCCAACTACTCAGAGAGGATGTGATGCGATTTGGGTGATAGTGGACAGACTGACGAAGTCAGCGCACTTTTTACCAATAAAGATTAGATTCAATCTTGATCAGTTGGCAAGATTGTACATTAAAGAGATCATTTCGATGCATGGAGTGCCAATATCAATTGTGTCCGATAGAGATCCGCGATTCACGTCGAATTTCTGGAAGAGACTACAAGAATGCATGGGGACACAGTTGCAAACAGATGGCCAAAGCGAACGAATAATTCAAACATTGGAAGATATGCTGAGAACATGTGTCATGGACTTTAAAGGAAGCTGGGAAGAACAATTACCGTTGGTGGAATTTACTTATAACAACAGTTATCACGCGAGTATCGGCATGCCACCTTACGAGGCATTGCACGACAGAAAGTGCAGAACTCCACTGTGCTGGGATGAAGTCGGTGAACGCCAATTGTTAGGACCAGAACTGGTGCAACAAACTGCTGGCGTTGTCAAACTCATCAGGACAAGATTAGTAGCAGCCTAAGACATACAAAAAAGTATGCTGATCATCACAGACAAGATCGTGCATTCGACGTAGGAACTTTTGTATTCCTAAAAGTTTCTCCTTGGAAGGGGAAAATTCGTTTTGGTAAAAAGGGAAAGCTAAGCCCAAGGTTTATTGGACCCTTTGAAGTACTACGAAGAGTAGGAGAAGTGGCATATGAGGTAGCTCTACCTCCAGAGTTGGAAAACATTCACAATGTTTTTCACATTTTGAATGTTACGACCATATAAACCCGACTACAAACACGTGATCGAGTACTGAACCTTTGCGATTCGAGAAAGATTTGTCTTATGAAGAGGTTCTATCTAGATAGTCGACAGGAAAGAACAAGTGCTCGAGAATAAAGTGATACCTTACGTGAAGGTGATATGGAGGAACCACAATCTTGGAAGAAGCTACGTGGGAACTCGAAGAGAAAATGTTGAAAGAGTACCCTGAGTTATTTGTTTAATCTGTGTCTTCGATTCTGGGGACAGAATCTTTGTATGTAGGGAAGAATATAACGAATGATTTATTTGAATTGTGATTCTGAGGACAGAATCCTTGTAAGGAGGGAATGATGTAACATTCCGAAAATTTTAAAGTGTAATATTAAATATTTATTGATTTATATAAGTATTTAATGGATATGTTTATTGTTGAATAAATAATTGTTCAATTTGAGTTGATGTGGTTTAGTTAATTATTTGTTGAATAAATAATTAAGGAGCTAAGAAAATTAATTGTTAAGAGATTATATACCAATTTAATTTAATAAGTAAGATAGAGAGCTTATAGTGATTTAAATAAATTATAATATTTTAAATGGCAAATTATAATTTAAAATATTAGTTAATTAGATAAAATTACAATTATAAAAGAAATTATAGTTATGTGATATTAAATTATGTGTTAAAGTAATTTAATAGATTAATGTTTTAATTGATTAATTAATTAAATAAAAGTGTGACTAATAACCTTGGTATAAATGAGTTATTAAAATAAATTAAAGGACTTTAATTTAGTTTTTGCCAAATATGTCTTATTGCATAATAAGTCTTTAATCTAATGATGTTTTAGCAAACAAGGTATAAGGATTAATCCATTTGTTTTAGTTAGATTTACCAAATAAGGTGTAAGGATTAAAGAGTTATTTTATTAGCTTAACCAAACAAGCCTTATGGCTTTTGATTTTCAAAATTTTATAACTGATGTCAGTTAAAATCATATACTTAATATCTATATTATTATTATACGTTATATGCTAATACGTAAACTAGAGTTGGGAGAAGAGAGAAGAAGAAGAAGAACACAGAGAAAATTTGAGAAAACTCTAGAGAGAAAGTGAGTGATTCTAAAAGGTTTTTGAGAAAGGAATTGGAGAGAAGAAGCTTGAGAATAACCATCATCTTCCTAATCAAAGGTAGGAGCTTAATCTTTTCTTTAAAAAGTTAGTTTTCTTCTTCTTCCAAAAAGTTCTCTGTGAAATTTTATAAAAGATAAATTGATGGTGTTTATGGTTATATGATAAATTATTGATTATAAAATGATTACATGAGTTTATATATATGATTATAGAGAAACTAGTTCATGTATGTATGTGTTTTGTGAAGAAAATCATATTATAGTGTTTACATGAAAATATATATGAATATGGCTTAATTTAAAATAGAAATTAAAGTATAATTAGTTGTTAAATTGATAAATCGATTATGGAAATTGATAGAGTATGTATAATCATAACTATGATGTTTTGAAATTTCTGTTTTGATTGAAAAACAAACTCACGGTGTTGATTTTCATTAAAAATGTCAACAATGGAGTTTTTGCCAAAAATATTGAAATTAGGTGTTGTAAATTTGATGTTTATGTTATTTTATGAGTAGAAACATGTTAGAAGTCTTCACAATATGTTCATATGAAGTCTATATGTGTATTACATGCTAATCAGTCTATTAGATTCAAGCTTTTAGGCCAAATTGGCTTTTTCTTGTCTTGTTCTTGAAAGGCGTCGATCGATCTTGAAGTTTAGTTCTGTGTGTGCAATAAATATAAATATATCGCCATAGCCCTTGGCGCGCATATAACATGCTAGACCAAACAAATGGCCCATGACCCAAAGTCATAAGCCTAACTCAGTATACATGTGCAACTGAACCACGATGTAAACTATGGTTGCAATAGCACGAGTTAAGCGAGAATGATCTGACAGTTTTGTTTAAGTATACAAATTTTGAAAATAAAGGTTATGTGTTAATAATTTGAATCCTAAATGATGATTTCAGTAGTATTAAACTATGAATGAGCATGTTATCAGGTGTTAACTAGTATTAACATAGTTTGATTATGCGAATGGGTGATTTAACCTACATGATGTATATATTTATTTATATAGATATAAAATGTTGGTAATGACTAATTATGTCATGATGACATATGTATAGGGTATTGATTCAAGTTGTAAGGTTTAGCTTGTGCTAAAGGAAAGTTTTCTAACTCTAAAACTTCGTTGTACAAGTTTAATTTCGTTGAGCACATTATTGCTTTTAATTCCATTTCAATTATACAAGTTGCTAACACTAAACTTTCGTGGAGTTAGATTGTTTATTATTGATAAAGCTCTTGTATCTATTGGTTCATGAGGATGCAAGTATTCTACATCTTACATCTTATTATTGAACAAGTTTCTTTAATATGTAATTCGTTAGTTAGCATGCGAGTCACTGTATTCTAGTGATGAGAAACTTTGTCGTTCAATTTACTATTCATGATGCATGTTTAGTACCCAATCCTCAATAACCTTGAATGTTATGATTATTCCATGCTTATGCTATTAGATTATTCCTAAAGCACGATGTTAATTTACAAATATCAATTCAATTATGATTATTCCATAGCATACAGCTATTTCTTTTGTAATCAACTAATCCTTAGTTGATTACCGTTGAATTCTAAATTACCCTGTAATGTATCCAAACCAAACTTACTTTGGTGCGGACTTGTATTCTAAATACTGAGATGAACAACTCTTTTAATAGAGGTTTACGCTTAGCGTTGAAATGGTTGTGCACAATACATTGTACGAAGGGTTGATCCCCCTAAGTACGTGGAGTCCTTTTAGTCTTATGACTGTTAAAGTTAAAGTTGAAAGATTACTTATAACCGTGGACATGATTCGTGGTCATTAGACCCTTAGTAAATGTTATAATTTTCAGAAAGTTAATAGAATATATTGTTTAGTTCTATTGAGCCTAATATTGACAATTGATGTAAAAGTTTAAAGATTTACTTATTGTTATTTCAAGTGGGCCTTGTTTGCTCACTCTTGCCTATAAAATTTCTTACAGCTAAAGTTGAAACTGGTGACGTACCTAGCACCAGTAAGGGAAAAGGAAAGATGAACAAGTATTGAAGACTTGTAATAGATTTGATAGTTTTATTATCAGACTTTGGTTTAAAGACTGTAATGAAGTTTATTTCATTTTCGAATTTGAATGATTGTTGTTAAAGGTTAGATAACGTGAGAGATTTTTATTTAAATTTAATCATGTATGGGCAGGTTTTATTATTCAATATTATTATAATTAGGTAGTTATAAATGAATGTTTTGATTAAGTGAACACCAAATCTTGAGGAAATGAAGTACCAGGATTTGGGGGTGTCACAGACTTTGTGAGACCCCATATTTTATGAATAAAGATTTAATTTTCTCAAAATAATTTTTTTTTATTTTATATTATGGTGTTTATTTGATGTAATGTTATATTTGTGGGTAATATTTACAAATTTTGCAAAGTGAGCAAGTGGTTGTATAATATTCGATTGGTCGGGGAATATTCTTTTTGTTGGGGAATATCCGTATGACGGTACAATCATTGGTGGACCCCACAACAGAATTATTATCGGATAGAGAAAACGACAAAAATACTTTATGAAAATAACGGCGGATGTTTTACTGTTAACTATTAAAACACCCGGTGTTAAAAGTACAGTAATACGCGTGGTTGCACAGTAGAATATGGTATTGATTATTGATGCTTATGTGAGAAGTCACTCAGTTATACTCAATTATTGCTACAGTAATTGCTGCATCATATCTCTCAATATTATTCATTCAATTATTGTTACAGTATCATCTACATAATATGATTTATTGTTCAATCGGGTATTCGTGACACTTTTTGTGTCGGAGTACTATTCACAAGTTACTATTCATGAGTTACTATTCACGAGTTATAATTCACGAGTTACTATTCACCCGTTATTATTCACTCTAGTATTGTGCATTCGGGTATTTGGGTACAATATTATTCCATGAGGAGATGTGCTAATTTTTCAGACCGTTGGTTGAAGATATAATAGTAAGTCAATATGGACCGCTGGTGGAGTTATAATAGTAAATCAATATGGATCGCTGGTTTAAAGTTTTAATAATAAATCAGTATGGACCGTTGTTTTAAGTTTTAATAGTAAACCAATATGGACCGTCCGTTTAATAGTAAATCAATCTGGACCGTTCATGAATTAGTTACTATTCATTCCATTTTTTTATAAATAGAAGCTCATTCCTTCATTATTTCTTACGAATTCACTGAAACTCTAGAGAGAGAAATTATAGAAAAGCTATAGAAAAGTATGTTGCTCCTTCCCAACTCTTATATTCAAGTTCTTTTACGGTAAGAGATAGTATATGTTGTACTCGTAAGGGGTATTATTTCTTTTGTATTCATGAAGAGAACTTCTGTTATTCCATTCTTTATTATTCTGCTGGAATAACCAATATACGCGGACTACCCTATACTTGGTGACATTCTTCTAATATTCTGTTTTTATTATTATTACGCTGGAATATCCTGTCATACGTGCGTTCTGGCGGGACCTAGTTCCGCCTTTATTATTATTATGTTGGAGTATCCGCTCGCATGCGTTCTACGGGACTGGTTTCCGCTCTTTTATTATTATTACATTGGAATATCTTATGCATGCGTTTATCTTGGACTGGTTCCATCTTTATTATTCTGTTGGAACATCACGCTTGTCGCAATTTCGCTTTGACCGGTTCATATTACTTATTATTATTACATTGGAATAACTCGCTCTATCGCGAAGTCTGCATGCATGGTGATTTCTTTTGTTATTCCATTCGTTATTATACTCGGTTGGTTAAAGTTTTGACTTCTATACTCCATGAAATTAGTGGAATATCATTGATATTTAAGCTTCATCCAAATATCTTTTCATGGAAATATTCTTCCGAGCATTCTTGAATTTTACTCTCACAAAGCGATGATCATGTTGACAATTTGAACATTATCAGTTCCTGGATAAATTAATTCTTGAACTTGTTTTATTGAATTCTTATATCATTGTCATCATCCTCATGTTTATATTATGTTGAAAGTCATATGTGGCCTGTAGTGCATAGATGGACTTGGTATGATTATGACCAGGGATTATTCGGTATAATCATAACCGTAATGTTACAAATGATGTGGAAAAAGTCCTCATTGGCCCGTAGTGCATTGATGGACTGTTTTTGGTATGATTATGGCTATGGATTCTCTTTGGCCGTAGTGCAAAGATGAATTATTTTATGGCATGATCAGGACCGTTGATGAAAACATGATTATCTTAAACCGTAGTGCATGGATAATTCGTGGTCGTGATACTAAAGAATATCCTTGGCCGTAGTGCAGGGGTGATTCGATGATGTGGATTATTTATTAAGTCGAGTCCCAAATAAAAAAGTGATGAAAAACCTTTTAAATCATAGAAGATAGTAGATTTTATTCCCTACTTGACTCTTCTAATGGATTGCTTATTCCGCTGCAGTTAAACTTGATAGTTATTATATTTTATCAGTTTAACACTGTTGAAGGCTAACGATAAATTGTTTTGCATTATCTTATTCATAATATTTCTTACTTGGCTAGTTGAGCTCACCCTTTCTTTCACTGTTCTCTTCAAGAAATGAGAACGTAGCTGGGACTAGTCGGGGAACAGAGTGATGGTCCTAGATGGTGCATTAGTTGTTCTCACTATTATGTGAAATAGTGTGATAATAATTGTAATGAGGACTCCTTTTGAGTTTGTATAATCTCTGGTAGACAATATTTGTATTCAAACTCACAGTTTATGTTTTGTCGTATTGTACACGACAGTTGTATTTTTAAGTTGTATTTGAATTCTATACCATGTATTTGGCGACTCAAGATGGGTGATGTATACCAAATTTTGGGGGTGTCACAGACTTAGTTAATATAACACGTGTTCTTGATTTATGTGATTGAACAGAATCTTGATGAATGTTAGGGTAGAGATATGCTTGACAACACATGTAATCAGATAAAGAGCTTGAAGTTAAACCTTCTTTAATTGTAATTCACATAGAGATATAATGAGTTTGTTGATTAAGGTGTTTAACATAATTCTATCTTAATTATGGATTTGGGTTAATACGGTATTAGTGTATCGAGAGGTGTCTAGTGCTACATACGTGTTCTTGATTAATAAACTGGGATAAGGAGTTAAACTAGAATAAAGGTGTAATAGTCTGAGTGATGCTTAGAGTGAAGTCGGAAGCCTAATTCTCCGTTATTTGTTTAAAAATTTAGTTTTTAGCGTTTAATGATTGTTTGGTGGATTTAATATTTTTAACACTTTAGTTATAAACTGGAAATTGATTAGTTTAATAAAATTAGGATTAATATGAAATTGGTAATTTTGTGGTTTAATTTCTATTTACAGTCTCTGAGGGAACGATACTCTACTTACTATTATATTACTTGTTAACCAAGTATACTTGCGTGCTGTGTGTAATTAGATTTTACCCAACATGAAGACCCCATAGAGCTGCCACAGACATATGAGGATGAGGGCAAAGGCGAGGAAGAGTTTCCACCAAACTCTTTCGCAGCTCAAATGTATGACGAAGTATACGATCGTAACATTGAGATTCAGGATAGAGTCGAGGAGTTGGAGGAGCTAGTAGCTGAACGTTAGACTTCGATGGCACAAAAGGATGATGAGATCCGAGATCTTGATGAACATCTCATCAATTTGGAATGGAAATAGAAATAGAAATAGAAAAGGTTTTCGATGTTGCTAGGGTAGATGAAGACCAGAAGACTGCATTTGAAATATTCATGTTGAAAGCAGAAGCAAGTTACTAGTGGCAAACAAACAAAACCTGAGGGGGACATGTAATGATGGCATGAGATAGGTTTAAAGAAATATTTTTTGAGACTTATTTTCCAAAAAGCTCAAAGAATCAGACGGAGGTTCAATTTTTAGAGCTGAAGCAGGGTGCAATGAAGGTGTCAGAATATGCATAAAAATTTAATGAGTTGGCAAGGTTTGCGCCGTATCAAGTTAACACAGATGAGCGTAAGGGAATAATGTTTGAACAGGGACTGAAGCCCTAGTTGTACAATAGAGTTTCTATGTTCCGGCTGAAGAAGTTTGCAGCTTGAGAAGGCAATTATCGCGAAAGGTGGAAGCGATGCCTTAACGAATTACAATCAGGAATAGAGAAATAAGAAGAGTGAGAGTGAAGGAAAAACTAATGGTAGCAGTGGTGGAAATAATAATAACTCAAAGAGGAAGTAGAATGTGAGTGTAGGTGCTGGAAGTCAACAGAGTAACCAGCAGAAAAGGAAATTTGAAGCGTGTGCTATCTGTGGGAGAAATCACACTTGCGTGTGCTTGAGGGGTAAGCGAGTGTGCTTTAACTGTGGCCAAGAGGGTCGCATTGCTCCGAATTGTCATCAACCAAAGAAGAATGCTTGTTACATATGCGGGTCGAAGGATCATTTGGCTTGTGAGTGTCCAAAAAAAAAGCTGGAGAGGCAACTAGAAACAAGGGAGGTGGCAGTGGAGGTACGTTGACTATTATTGGACCAACGTCATCAAGCAGACCCACAACCAGAACCTTCAACATGACTGTGCATGATATTGTGCAATCAAAAGATGTTTTGTCAGGTATTATCCCAATCAATGATATAAATGCATATGTGTTATTTGATTCGGGTGCTACTTGTTCATTTATATCTGATGATTTTGCTAAGAGTCTAGGGTTGCCTTGTGAAGAGTTGAATTTCCCTTTAAATATAGAAATCACGAATAGGGAGGTGATTCCTGTCAGATTCGAATACAAGAATTGTAGGGTGAATATTAAGGGAAATGTTATGACAGTAGATTTAATCCCGATTAAACTTGGAGAGTTTGATGTCATATTAGGAATGGATTTGCTATTCAATTATGGAGCAATAATTGATTGCCAAAAGAAATGTGTAAACCTTATAACTTCGTCAAAGGTAGTATTTTATGGTAGCAAATCACCTAGACAAGCAAGATATCCGACGATTATGTAGACCAAGAAGTTATTGAGACAAGGCTGTGTAGGATATATAGTTCACATAGTCAATACTAAGAGAAAAGGGGTAGAACTAGAAGAAATATCAGTTGTTAGGGATTTTGCGGACGTATTTCTGGATGATTTTCCAGGACTTCTGCCTGACAGAGAGATCGTGTTCGTTATCAATCTAGCACCAGGGACTGCTCCGATATCGAAGGCTCCGTATAAGATGGCTCCAGTAGAGATGAAAGAACTGGTGGTATAATTGTAAGAGCTACTAGACAAGAAATATATTCAGCCGAGTGTATCAACGTGGGGCACGCCGGTGTTATTCGTGAAGAAGAAGGATGGGTCAATGCGTCTTTGCATTGATTATAAAGAGTTAAACAAAGTCACTATTAAGAATAAGTATCCATTGTCAAGGATATATGACTTGTTTGATCAGTTGAAAGGAGCTAAGTACTTCTTGAAGATCGATTTGAGAATTGAGTATCATCAACTAAGGGTGAGGAAGGAGGATGTACCGAAGACGACATTCAGAACTCAGTATGGACATTATGAGTTTTTGGTAATGTCTTTTGGTTTGACCAATGCCCCTACAACATTCAGGGATTTGATGAACAAGGTGTTTAAACAATTCTTAGATAAGTTTGTGGTGGTGTTCATCGATGATATCTTGGTGTACTTCAAAACTCAAGAGGAGCACGTGGAACATTTGCATTTGATGTTGGAGACGTTAAAAGGGAAAAGTTGTACGCAAAATTCTCTAAGTGTGAATTTTGGCTAGAACGCGTGCAATTTCTTGGGCATGTGATTGACAAAGATGGGATTTCGGTGGATCTATCAAAGGTTGAAGCTGTAATAAATTGGGAACAACCAAGGACATCATCAGAGGTGAGGAATTTCTTGGGATTGGAAGGTTACTATAGACGGTTTATTCAAGACTTTTCCAAGATTGCCACTCCGTTGACAAATTTGACAAGGAAAGCCATAAAATTTGTCTGGACGGAGAAGTGCGATGAGAGCTTTCAGGACTTGAAAAAGAAGCTTAGCATGGAACCTGTGTTGTCATTACCAAATAATACAGGAAACTTTGTGGTGTATAGTGATGCATCACATAAAGGACTAGGTTGCGTGCTTATGCAAAATGGCAAAGTTATTGCTTATGCTTCAAGACAACTGAAGGACTATGAGAAAGGATACCCGACTCATAATTTAGAGTTGGCTGCGGTGGTATTTGCTCTGAAGATATGGAGACACTATCTCTATGGGGAGAAATGTGAGATATATACGAACCATACAAGTCTGAAGTATATTTTCACACATAAGGATCTAAACAGCGTCAAAGGTGATGGTTAGAACTGATAAACGATTATGATTGTGAAATCTTTTATCATCCGGGTAAAACAAATGTGGTTGTCGATGCCTTGAGTAGGAAAGGTCGGGATAAGTTAATGTAGTTAAATGCTCAGGAGGAGCTCCTTTCAACAATGGTAAAACTAGAATTGGAAGTGAAGCTTCTGAAAGAATCGGATGAAAGATTGTTCCAGATGGAAGCTGGTGCAACTTTAGTGGACAAGGTAAAGAACGCTCAACTATAAGATGAAAAATACAAGAGAATCAAGGATAGAGTGTCCGAAGGTAGTGAGAAGAAGTTCAAGATTGATGCCGAAGGACTACTAACACTACAAAAAAATGGGGCTTCAGCAACAACTGATTTTCATTGCTAAAGGTGCCAAATTTTGTTGCTAAAGGGTTTTGGCAACGACTTTATTGTCGTTGCGTCTTTCGTTGCGCAATGAGCGTTGCTAATTGTTCCGCAACGAATGTATTTTTTTCATTGCCAAAACTAATACATTTTGCAACAAAATTTGGCTTTCGTACAGAGACATCGATCATTTAGAAACAAAATGTATTGTTGCAGAATAATTAAAATTTTGTTGCTAAAAACCCCATTTCGTTGCAAAAGCCTGCTAATTGGCAACGAAATGAATTCTCTTTTTTTGCAACGACCATGCATTTTTGTTGCAATTGACACCATTTTGCAACGACATTTTTTTGTTGCAGTAAATTATAAAAATTGTTGCCTAAGCTTGCTTTCGTTGCGAAAATAAAACTTTTTAGCATCGATTTTCGTTGCTAATTATATTATTTGTAGGCAACGATTATCTTTGAATCGAGAATGTAAAATGTTTATTCTTGGTTAATTTTAATAGCAACGAAAGTCGTCGATTAAAGAAATCGACATTATATGTTGTCGCTTTCTTTATATATGCTGACGAAAGTTGATATGATTTGCAACGATAAGAAATGTGGCCTTTTATTTTAGTATTAGCAACAATATCCTCTCGGTTGTTATTAGGTTAATTTTTCGTTACCAAATATTATATTTTTAATGCCATTAGCAACAAAAATTTATTGCTAAATGTATAAAAAAATTGTTGCTATATTAAAACTTGTTCAATGCTTTGGTAACAAATTATATTGTTGTCAAATTAAAATTTGACATTATTTTTGTGTACCTGGTTGGCTCAATGTCCCCATAGCAAATAATGACAAAAATACAAAAAATTAAAATATTATTAACTTAATAAAATCATCCACTACATAATCATTCATTATTTTTACAATTAACCATCTAAAGATATCACAGTTCTTCAATCAAAGTATATATCTACATATATAGAGAGAGTAAACTTCATAATTTCGTCCCTTGTCTTCCGAAAACGTAACATGAAAATTTGATACAATGTATTGTAAGGCAGGTTGAAAAAGCAGTCTTCCTGCACATATTTAAAAATAATAGCAAGTCAGGAAAATGAAACAAATAGGTCACCAAAGGCACTTAGTGCTAAAATCAATACACAAAGACAACAATGTTATGTTATTTTCTTACTAATCAAGGGACATGGAAGAAGGTAATACCCTTTTTATTGACTACCAAAATGTTCTGTTCTTGCATTATATGTTAGCATGCAGCCCATAAACAGTAAGCATGAACCATTTACCTCACTAGCTTCACCAGCTATTGTCATGAATGGGTACTAGAATACTTTTTGCCACTCATCAAGCATTTTCTGAGTTATTAAAACCTATCTTCGCAAGGAACAGTTACAAGTAGAAAAAAGCACAAAACCTTCTCTAAATTCGTCTCCCCAAAAAAACCTTCAGGTCTCAAAAAGTAGTCAAATTGGTCCCAAACCTGAACTCCACTAGCTACAAGCTGCAAAAAATTGCACGATGAAAATAGAAAGATTAGATAGATGTCAGTTTTAAATATAAAATTCAAATTACATGAAAGCTCATGTTTTAATTCTATCACCAACCATGATTTAACCACCATAAAACTAAATAGTACATCAAAAGGCTAGTGCAGACATATGTTTCAGGGTGACATGCACAATGTTGTAAATCAGGTTAAAGTGTTAAACAATGAAACAAGAAGACAACCGAGTAAATTTAATAAATAGAAAACGAAATGTTTGAGACATCAAAAGTTCCAACATTACATTATTCAATCAACATGTTCAGTTGAGCTTCGCTAGTGCCTCATTTATTTTTTGATGAGTCATGCCTAAACAGGTATCAAATGGGAACGAGAGTTTACAAATCTTAAATCAAAACATACTTCTGCCTCTGTAAAAACTTTAATGTGATAGTACGAAAATCTTTGCTCACTTCTCTAACATAAGGTGATATGGTAGTACTAATCATAAAATGAGAGGGGTAATATTAGTCATTATGTTCCAAAAAGGATTCATCATTTAAATACAGACCCAACATACTCCTCTCTTATCAGGAACTGTACTTCAGACTTCAATTCCCAGAAGCTCTCTTGTAGCTTGACATATATATAGTGCTAAATATGTCTCATCGGTAAAAGAAGGGAAACTCAATATACACTCATAATTCTTCACAATTTCAGGGCTTTTTTATATATATATAATAATGACAAGAAGAGAATAATAGCATTAGGAAAGCAATTTACATACAACATACTACAATTTAACACACTAACTCAGTAATTCTCTTGTTCAAGCCATCAAACAAAGCTATGAAGAAAATATGTGAGAAACTTGAGTAACTACGAACACAACTCAGGACATATAAACCTCAAGATATGGAAGGCCTTCTGGCAGTCGAGCAAGTGATGAAGTGGAGTTTCTATTTTCCAAAACAGGCTAAAGTAAACAACAAATAGTCCAAAAACCAAACAATTTTCAGAGTTATTCCTATGGCATCAAGATAATTTCATATAATGTCTACACATTTAAATTTTGAATAGCCCAACTTAAAACCCCAACTTCTCTCTTAAATAGAAGTTATCAAGAGCAAAAAAGTAACATGCTAACAGTTATATAGACCAAATCACATAGAAACACTAGTCTGTATGACGTGAACGTATAAATCAATTCCTTCTGATATACTTTTTTTAATAACAAGCTTCCATGGAGTACGTTGAAGATGACTGCTTCACAACAAGGTGCCAAATTTTCTAAGAATAATTTATTAATTTTTGAGTTAATTGATATTTCTGTAAGACCCCGAATTTTATGTAATAAAATTATTCAATTTTTCTATTTAGTAAATGGTTAAATTGATAAAAGTTTAAAGTTAAGGATGATATATGAATTTTTTTCAAAATAAGCAAGTGGCTATAAAATACTTATTATTGTCGGGGAATATTCGTTTGGTCGTGGAATATTCTTTTTGTCAGGGAATATTCGTACGACAGCGCAGCCATTTGTGGGCCCCATAACAGAATAACTGTCAGATGAAAAAAATGACAAATTTGAATTTTTATAAATAAGGGAGTAGTTGTTACCGTTAACACTGTTGGAATACTTGGTGGTTAAAATCGATGTCTACACGTGGTGGTTTGCCGCAGTAGCACGGTATTGCACAATATTGTTGAATTATTGATCCTTACGTAAGAAGGCACAACTCAATAATTATTACAGTAATTACTGTTCAATATTTTATTTTATTGGTTCAATAATTGCTGCGTTGATATTTTATATTATTGTTGTTTCAATAATTGTCACTGCACAGTATCTCCATTATCAGATCAATAATTCATATTATTTGAATACTATTATTAGATAGAATTATTGGCAATGTCTAGAAAGTTCTATCAAGGAGAGGTTTGGTCACCTAATTGCGCGCCAGTAAGGAGAAATCCTTATCGAAAAGCCCTCTCTTTCCTGGGAACTTCCTGGTTGTCATTATTGTGATTCTGTAATATTATTTATAAATAATTAATTATTGATTTATATGATAAAGAAATATTTATTTGATGTGGATATAAATGATGGACTTATTTATGTGGTTATAAATGAAAGAATTAATGTTGAGGTATTTTATCGATTATTTTTGTCGGATTGGAGGTATTAAAAGATCAAATCGATTGTTCTTCTGACTTTTTGTGTGAGTTATAATATTTAATCCGACCATTGGATCGTTGTGATTTTTGGATATGTTATATATATATATAAGTTGAAGATATGTTCACAAATTTTGAGCCGTTAAAAATGAACAAATGATTTGTTATGAATTTTAAGAGGTGGTGATTCTAAATTAGGTTTATAAATGATTTTGGTGGAAAATTCTAGAAATGGGTGGGCCCCCACTTTTAGTCGTTGTTGGGAAGATGGCTGATTTTTGGTGGGTGGAATAGTAGCAAGTAAAAGCCATCGGTAGCAGTCAATCTACTTGACGTCTTAACATTTTCTTATAAATAGAGGGCTAAGTTAGAATTGAAAATCACACAAAAATTCATAAGTTTTCTCTCTAGATTATCGGGTGTATTTTGTGAGTATTTAGATACTTGGTGAGTTGCTATTCATCAGTGTAAGTTTCCTTCAGCGTCATATCCGATATCTAGTCAGAAGTACTGCTCTTTTGAGGTAAGGGATAGTAAGGGATTTTAAGGGTTGTTATGTTTTTCATGTTTCGTAACTTTTTAGACTTCAAAAATTCTGGAAAAATTTGAAATGATATTTTGATGAGTTTTATTGATTGTGTCCAAAAATGGTGATTTTTGGATGTATAGATTAAGAGTTATGAATTTTATGAGAAAAGACTATTTTAAAAGTAACCGCTTATAACTCCTTGTGGTTAACTCCAAAATTGATGAAATTTTTATTGGAAGTATATCTATATAATATCAGTATACTCTGTGAATTTTGAAATTTTTGGATAAATGTACAATTTATGATAAATGTCAAAATATTCGGTGGTTTTGACCATATGAAAAATAGTAAATGAATTTTAAAAATTACGAGAAAAAATATATATTCAATATGGGACTATATTACTTTAAATCCCGGAAAAAGAAATATTTTTGGAACCGATTTGGTATTTTTCATGAAAATGGTATAGTTATGAGTAAAAGAATTAAATATGTTATGTGAAGTAAGAAAATTGGAAAGTATAATTTTATGGCTTGAGAATCATACATGAGTTATATCTGCATTTTTTATGAGGGTTTTGGTTATTGGTCTTTGAAATCTTATGAGTTTGACATTTTAGAATGATTAAATGCATTATTTAGTAAAGTGTAAACAATTAAAATAAATTGTTTATAAGTTTAAGAAATGTTATTTCAATATCATTATCTTAAAATATTGGTATGAATTTTATTGTGGAATTTCTACCTTTTTGTGTCGGGTTTACTATTTATGAGTTACTATTCACGAAGTTACTATTCATGGGTTACTATTCATGAGTTACTATTCATGACAAAATTGGGTTTTTTTTTTCTAACCAAATTATAGTTGATTTATGAATATTACTCTTGAGATTAAAACTATATGTTGATCATATTATTTTTATTATCATATATAACATTTTTATAACCCTAATGATGATATTTCTCTTTGACTTGAGTGTAAAGATGGGTAGATTTTTGGTATGATCATGACTATGGGTTCTCTTTGGCCAGTAGTGCAAAGTTATATTATTGACTGGTATGATCATGACCATTGAATTTATAATTGAATATCTTTAGCTTAAGTGCAAAGGTGAATTGATCAACATGGTTATAATTATGGTTTATATAAATTCTGAAATGATTATATATTTCTTTGAGATAGTAATATATTTGACTTGTAATGCAAATATGAACTGTTGATGAATATATTTGGCATGTAGTGCAAATATGAACTGTTGAGGAATATCTTTGGCCTGTAGTGCCAAGATGAATTGTTGATGAATATCTTTGGCCCGTAATGCAAAGATGACTGTTGTTTAATATCTTTACTTTTGTAGTGCAAAGATGGTGCATTGATGAATATCTTTGGCCGTAGTGCAAAGATGAAATTATTAGTATGATTATAAGCGAGGAGCTGTGATTTGGTATAACCATGATCTTTGATGTTTGAGGAAAAGACATGTGATGAAAATTATCTTCGTCCTAGATGCGAAGAGAAATTTAGAATCACAATTATGATTATGAGTTATTCATATGATTGTGGACCAGAACTGTTGATTGATGTTACAGGTACAAAACATTGTTGGTGGATTTTTAACATAGAGAAGATAATAGACTTTATGGTTTATTTGACCTTTCTAATGGATTGCTCGTTCCGCTGCAACTATGGTTGAAAAGTTTTATCATCTACCATATGTTCTAAATCTCTGATTTATTACTGATGAATGCTATTAATAATTTAATTATCTTTAGTCATGATATTCTTTACTGGGCTAGTTGTTCTCACCCTTTTGCTTCACAATTCCTTTTCAGGTAATAAGAGTGCAGCTGGGTCGAGCGAGGGTAACGGGGAAATAGAATGGTAGTCTCTAGCTGTGGAGGTTCTCCCTAAGCAATGTAGAAAAGTGTTGTATACATCATTTAGTAGTTATATTTGGTGAATCAAATAGGGTGAGGCGAACCCAACGTTGGAAGGGTGTTTTGCCACTATCATACAAGATGTCTAATGGCATACAACCTCGTGTCATCATAAGACATGGTTGTGCTCATCCACTTGCTGAGTATATTTATGAGCACTACCTATATAATCTTGGTGTTTATTTGGAGTATAATTCATGATTAGAGACAGTGGAGATAATGATATGTCAAGAAAAGACTCACCATTGGGAAGAATATGATAGTAATCTTCTCGTTTTTCTTTGGGGTCTATTGGGTCAACAAAGGATAATTCTTTGGCCATATGATATCTATCATAACCTAGACGCATGGCCTCTCATGTACGAAGGTTTCCTTGAGCACTTCCCAAATATTCTAATTTCTAAAATAGTTTTTGACTATACCTTTATGTAAGGTGTCATTGTGAGGTGCTGTCCACGGATGGGACATGAGTCTTATTTGGTATCAGTGCTTAGGGATATGGTCTCTGGTGGAGATCGGGGAGTAGAACTAAGAGGGGAGAGATGAGTAAATCCTTCGCTAGTGTGTCCTTCCTAAGCTTATTTGTTAGTCAGTCATAATATCGGGATATTATGTGATATGTTAATTTGTTCAATTGACCCTTGTTTTGAAGCTGTATTCTAGAATGATATCTGAAATACAGGAGATGAGTAATGGAGAAATCATGAGGACAGGGAAGATGGAAGCAATGTATTCTCAACTCTTTAAAAAACCAGGTACGTAAATTTCGGGGACGAAATTTCATACGGAGGGAGATTGTAAGACCCCGAATTTTATGAAATAAAAGTATTCAATTTTTCTATTTAGTAAATGATTAAATTTATAAAAGTTTAAAGTGAAGGGTGATATATGAATTTATTTTCAAACTAAGCAAGTGGCTATAAAATACTTATTATTGTCGGTGAATATTAGTTTGGTGGTGGAATATCCTTTACGTAGGGAAATATTAAATGCGATGGTAGCGACCATTTGTAGACCTCATATGAATAACGATCGAATGAAGAAAATGACAAATTTGAATTTTTATAAATAACGGCGTGATTCTGAATTAACAATGTTGGAATACACAGTGGTTAAAATGCGATGTCTGGCGTTGGTTGCGATAGCTTTACGGTATTGCATAGTATTGTTGAATTATTGATCCTTACGTAAGAAGGCACTACTCATTAATTGTTACAGTAATTACTGTTTAATATTTTATTTTATTGGTTCAATAATTGTTGCGTTGATATTTTATATTATTGTTGTTTCAATAATTGTCACTGCACAGTATCTCCATTATCAGATCAATAAATTCATATTATTTGAATAATATTATTAGATAGCATTATTGGAAATGTCTAGAAAGTTCTGTCAAGGAGAGGTTTGGTAACCTAATTGCGTGCCAGTAAGGAGAAATCCTTATCGGAAAGCCCCCTCTTTCCTGGGAACTGCCTGGTTGTCATTATTGTGATTCTGTAATATTATTTGTAAATAATTAATTATTGATTTATATGATAAGGAAATATTTATTTGATGTGGATATAAATTATGGACTTATTTATGTGGTTATAAATGAAAGAATTAATGTTGAGGTATTTTATCAGTATTTTGTCGGATTAGAGGTATTAAAAGATTAAATCGGTGTTCTTACAGCTTTATTGTGTGAGTTATAATATTTAATCCGACCGTTGGATCGCTGCGATTTTTGGATATGTTATACATATATAAGTTGAGTATATGTTCACAAATTTTGAACCGTTAAAATTGAGCGAATGATTTGTTGTGAATTTTAAGAGGTGGTGATTGATTAGGTTTATAAATGATTTTGGTGGAAAATTCTAGAAATGGGTGAGCCCCACTTTTGGTTGTTGGGGAAGATGGTGATTTTTGGTGGGTGGAATAGTAGCGAGTAAAAGCCATCGGGTGGCGAGTCAAGTTTGTTTCGGCGTGCTAATATTTTCCTATAAATAGAAGGCTAAGTTAGAATTGAAAATCACACAAGAATTCATAAGTTTTCTCTCTTTTTCTCTCTAGATTATCGAGTGTATTTTGTGAGTATTTAGATACTTGGTGAGTTGTTATTCATCAGTGCAAGTTTTCTTCAGCGTCATATCCGATATCTAGTCAGAAGTGCTGCTCTTTTGAGGTAAGGGATAGTAAGGGATTTTAAGGGTTGTTATGTTTTTCATGTTTCGTAACTTTTCAGAATTAAAAAATTCTTGAAAAACTTGAAATGATATTTTGATGAGTTTTATTGATTGTGTCCAAAAATGGTGATTTTTGGATGTATAGATTAAGAGTTATGAATTTTATGAGAAAAGACTATTTAAAAGTAACCGCTTATAACTCCTTGTGGTTAACTCCAAAATTGATGAAATTTTTATTGGAAGTATATCTATATAATATCGATATACTCTGTGAATTTGAAATTTTTGGATAAAAGTACAATTTATGATAAATGTCTAAATATTAAATGGTTTTTGACCGTATGAAAAATAGTAAATGAATTTTCAAAATTACGAGAAAATATATATGTTCAATATGGGACTATATTACGCTAAATCCCGAAAAAGAAATATTTTTGGGCTGATTTGATATTTTTTATGAAAATGCTCTAGTTATGAGTAAAAGAATTAAATATGTTATGTGAAGTAAGAAAATTGGAAAATATAATTTTATGGCTTGAGAATCATACATGAGTTATATGCATATTTTTTATGAGGGTTTTGGTTATTGGTGATGAAATCTTATGATTTTGACATTTTAGAATGATTAAATGCATTATTTAGTAAAGTGTAAACAATTAAAATAAATTGTTTATAAGTTTAAGAAATGTTATTTCAATATCATTATCTTACCAAATATTGGTATGAATTTTATTGTGGAATTTCTATCTTTTTGTGTCGGGTTTACTATTAATGAGTTACTATTCATGAAGTTACTATTCATGGAGTTACTATTCACGAGTTCTTATTCATGACAAAATTGGTTTCTTTTTCTAACCAAATTATAGTTGATTTATGAATATTACTCTTGAGATTAAAACTATATGTTGATCATATTATTTTATTATCATATATAACATTTTATAACCCTAATGGTGATATTTCTCTTTGACTTGAGTGTAAAGATGGGTAGATTTTTGGTATGATCATGACTTTGGGTTCTCTTTGGCGATGGTGCAAAGTTGAATTATTGAATTAGTATGATCATGACCATTGAATTTATAATTGAATATCTTTAGCTTAAGTGCTGAGGTGAATTGATCAACATGGTTATAATTATGGTTTATATAAATTAAAATGATTATATATTTCTTTGAGATATTAATATATTTGACCTATAGTTGAAATATGAGTGCAAAAGAATGATGATGATATATTTGATTTGTAGTGCAAAAATATTAATGCTGTTAAGGAATATCTTTGGCTGTGAGTGCAAGATGAATTGTTGATAAATATCTTTGGCGTGAAGTAGCAAAAGATGACTGATTGTTGAATATCTTTTGGTATGAAAAGTGCAAAGATGGTGCATTGATGAATATCTTTGGCACGTAGTGCAAGATGAAATTGTTATATGATTATAAGCGAGGCGTGATTTGGTATAACCATGATCTTTGATGTTTTTTAGGTATACATCACCTATTACGAGTTGTCGATACATGATGCGAAACAACTACTGACTTTATTATTACAACGATAAAAGCTGTGAGTTTGAATACAAATATTATCTTACAGACAATATCTATACTCAAATAAATCCTCATCACATTTATTGATACATTATTTTACAAAAAATGGTGAGGACTACTAAACAATCCTTTCTAAAACCTTCATTCCATACCCAGGCTAAATACTACTATAATATATTCTAGCCTCACAGAAAAAATGGAACAAAAAGAAAAGGGTGAGCTCAACTAGCTCGATAAAAATATTATGACTAAGATAATATCTGACAAATTATCGTTAGTCTTGACGGGGAAAAATATAATAGAATCTGATAGACAACAAATTTTAAATCAATATTAGAATGGATAGAAATAATAATTCATTAGAAGAGTTAAGTAGAGAATGCAAACTACTATCTTATCTTACATGTATGAATTTAAAAGTTCATCGTCTATCTTTTATCCTGTAACATCAATCGATATACATACGGAATCAAATATTCATCTTTTTACTCTGAGGCGAAAGATATTCATCGATTAATCGTATTCATTTAAACACTTTTCATCATCTTTGCTTTCTGGGCGAAAGATATTCTTGAAAATCATTCATCTTTTACTTTCTGAGGCCAAAAAGATATTCTTAAGAAATCATTCATCTTTTTTACTTCTGGGCGAAGATATTCCATAATATCATCATTTAAGGCGAGGATGATGAAAATATTTTTTTTAAAGCGAATCGAATCCGATGAAACAAAATGACAAGGATTAAGGATTAAGGATTAGTACTTGGTTTTATCCACGTCCAAAAATACCTCAAAAATAATCATAGTGGTGTAAAATTCAAGAATGATCAAAACATGGATCTGATCGAGTTAGTATCCGAAATAGATATTTTGACGAAAAGAAGAAATTTTATTTTTAATTGAATAGTCTTTTAGTATCGTGAATAGTCTTAGTATCGTGAATAGTCTTTATATCGTGAATAGTAACTCAGACACCAAAAGATAGAAATTCCACAAAAAACATCTTCACGCTTCATGAATAGTACTTTCGTGAATAGTAACTTTCGTGAATAGTAACTTTCGTGAATAGTAACTTCGTGAATAATAACTTCATGAATAGTAACCCATGAATAATAACCCAGAGCATGAAAAAAGTTCCAAATTTGATAAAAACTTGGATCGACATTTCGATATAATGATATTGAAGAAATAATATCATTCTGAAAAAAATAATATCCACTTACCTCGAAAGATCGGTACTTACAGCTAGAATCTAGGGTATAGTCTTTGAAGGAACTTGCTTGCCGTATCTAGCATACTCAAAGTATACTCAAAATACTCACAAGAATAAACTCGATAATATAGAGAGAAAACTTGATTTACGGTGTGATTTTCAATTCTAACCTAAGCACCTATTTATAGGAAATTGCTTAGAACACCAAAAGCGAAAATTTAATAAATTAATATATATATATATAAAAATTCATACCTCCTACCTTAGAATTTGAGATCCTAGCATTTCCCATGCCACATTCTAGAAAAGTAAGAAAAAAAAACGTTTTCATAAAATAAAATAATTAAAACTTCAAAAATCAATTATTTGAACTTGAACTTGATAATTCATAATAAATAAATAGCCCTTTCATCAGAAAATTCGAATCTCGCGAGTTTTTATAGGAAATTCAATTCTCTACAACTTTGCGGAAGAAAGTTTTCCAAATTCAAAATAAAATTGGCCGAAATCCACAAGCAGGCGATTTTACGGTATAATCAAATTTGATCGATAAATGGGGTCCACAGAGCATGTTTAACATGTTTTAAACATTTATTGCAACAAAAATACTCTTCCTCCTCGTATATACTCATATATCCCACATTAGTTGTAAAAATATCACCAGTTAATATATTATTAAAATAATATATTTAAATGAATTATTTTATCGAAAAAAGATAAAATATTAATTTTCAACAATTGTCATTTTAAAAATTTTCTCCATCTATATCCACATAAAATCAATATTTTCCTCATCATATAAATCAATAATTAATTATTCACAAATAATATTACGAGAATCACAATATTGTGACGAGGCGGTTCAGGAAGAGGGGGCTTTCGATAAAATTTCTTCTTCTTGGCGCGATTAGGTGACCAAAACCTCTCCTTAGACGCGAAACTTTCTAGACATTGCCAATAATGTTATCTAATAATATTATTAGGATAATATGAATTATTGCCGATAATGAAAATCTTGTGTAATGACAATTATTGAAACAACGATAATATAAAATATCAATATTGACAATTATTAATCTTTAAATAAAATCTTTGAGCGATAATTCTTTGTAACCATTATTGAGTAGTGCCTTCTTACGTAAGAATCAATAATTGGTGCAATCTGGTATCTTCTTTGCTTTCGACAACGGCGTATTAGTGTGTTTTAACCACAAGGTATTCAACGATATTACTTGATATAACAACTTCTGTAGTTATTTAAAAACAACTTATATTTGTCGTTTTCTTCATCCAATCGCTTTTTCGTTATGGGGCCCACACATGGGCTTTAGCGTGTCGTACGAATATTCCCAAACGATCTGAATATTCCACGACCAACGAATATTCCCAAACGATAATGAATATTTTATAACCACTTGCTTATTTTGAAATATTTGCGTATTTAACCCTAACTATCCACATTAATCAAATCAACCCTTACTATTTCAAAATAATAAATAAAGGAAATTCCTTTTTATTTAAAAATTTGGGGTCTTCTGACCTCCCTCCTTATGAAATTTAGTCCTCGAAATTGGCGTCACGTACAGTGTTTGAAAAGGTGAGGATACCTCGCTTTCATTTAGTTTCAATTCCCGGTCATTTCCTCTATAGCATGATTCCTCCACAAAACTTTAACTTGTGGTATGACCTTTCTTGGCGTGGGGACATGCTCCTTCTATCCAAGATCTTGGCAATTTACCTCCTCATCGTTAAGTCTTGGGCTATCTCGTCCGGTTCTAACTTCGATAACGTGGTTGGGTCTTTCACATATTCTGAAATGCGGATATATGAAACACATTATGAACACGAGACATACTTTCGGAGATGCTTGCATGATCTATAGGCTACATTTCTACTTTCGGTCGAGAATTTGAAATGGACGATAAATGCGTGGATTGAGCTTTCCTCTCTTCCCAAATCTTGTAACTCCCTTCCATGGAACAACTTCATGACAATCATGATCCCCACATTAAATTCCACGTCCTTTCGATGAAGATCCGCATAACTCTTTTTGTCGATCTTGTCTTGGTTTGTATCGTTGTCGAATCATTTGGATCTTTTCGGTGAGTCATACGTCTTAACTTCGGGTCCCAACAATGTTGCTTCACCCACCTCATCCCAACATATTGGAAGCGACATTTTTAAATCCATATAATGCTTGAATGGAGCCACACTATACTTGCACGATAAGCTTGTTGTTGTAGGAGAATTCCACCATGGTAAATACTTATCCCAACTACCCTTGAAGTCTAGGACCACGAGTCTTAATAGATCTTGAAGAGTTTGAATAGTCCTCTCGATTGTCCGTCCCAGGTTTTGGGATGGTATCTTAGAACTAAATCGCAAATCCGTGCCCATAGCTTTTTGCAAACTAACCCAAAATCTTGAAGTGAATCTTGGGTCACGATCCGAAACTATGGATCTGAGCATGCCATGCTGACCTCACAATCTCATTCACGTCATCTACTAGCAAGGCGTTCGAGGAATAAGTCTCCGTGTCGGCAAAAAATGAAGCGGACTTGGTTAATCTATCAACAATAACCCAAATAGCATTGATGCCTTGAAAGCCGTAGGAAGACCCGTAACGAAATCCATAGTAATGTGTTCCCACTTCCATTCAGGAATCTCAAGTGGTTCTGAGCGGACCCTTAGGTACAAGATGCTCGCCTTTACGTTGGCAAGTTAAACACATCGAGATAAACTTTGCAATCTCTCTCTTCATATTGTTCCACCAAAATGTATGTAGAAGATCACGATACATTTAGTACTTCGAGGATGGATTGCAAATGGCGTATTGTGTGCCTCCATCGTAATCTTGTACTTGAATCGAGTCGTTAGGAACCTGAAAGTCTAGAGTGGACTCGAAGTATTCCTTCTTCATCGATTCTAAACTTAGGAATAGCTCCTTCTTGTACTTTCTTCTTCATACGCATCGACTCAAGATTGGGTGGCTTGAAAGCGACCTTAACTTTTTCTATTAAAGTTGGCTCTGTCGTATACTTGACATCATCGCTTTTCGTTCCGCATATGATCTTCTACTCGATCGTCGGCTACCACGTTAAACTTTACGGGGATGGTATTGAATAGTGTGGTCGTAGTCTTTTCAATAGCTCGAGCCAGCGTCATTTGCCGCGTGTTGAGTTCTTTTTGAGTGAAGAAATATTTAAGGCTTTTATGGTGCGAATATATCTCCACTTTCTCCCCGTATAGATAGTGCCTCCATATTTTTAAGCGCGCAAAGCATTTGCTTGTGACTCTAGATCATGAGTAGGATAATTCCTCTCATACTCTTTAAGTTGTCGCGAGGAGGCATAGGCTATGACTTTCCCGTTGCATGAGAACACATCCTAACCCTTTGCACGAAGCATCGGCTGTAGATAACAAATCCATCCGAACGGATGGTATTGTTAGAAACAGTCTTAAAATAAGTCTCTCTCTTAAGCTCTTGGAAACTTTTCTCGCATTCTTAAGCTCCAAGCAATTTTGTATCCTTAGGAGTTAGGCGAGAGTTAATGGAGTAGCGATTAGAAAACCCTTCCACGAATCTCAGATAATAACCGGCTAAGCCCAAAAACTACGTGCTTGATCCGCATGACTTGGTTGCTCCCAACTTTGTATTGCTTGATCTTGGCCGGATCAGCGGATACTCCATGTTTTGACACCACGTGCCCAGGAATGCTACTTCCTCGAGCGAACTTCGCATTTCTTCAATTTGGCATATAGTTGGTTTTCACGAAGCCTTTGGAGTACCGACTTCAAATGGTGCTCATGATCTTCACGGCTTTTGGAATATATGAGGATGTCATCAATAAAAACAACAACGAATTGATCCAAATATTCCTTGAATACTCGGTTCATCATATCCATGAAAGCCGCGGAGCATTAGTTAGTCAAAAAGACATGACTAAAAATTCATAATGCCCATCTGGGGAGTTACGAAGCGGTCTTTGGAATATCCTCGATTCTAATCTTGGTGATGATATCGAGCGAAGATCGATTTTGAAAAAATTGTGCCCCTTACAAGTTGGTCGAACAAGTCATCAATCTGAGGTGAGGATACTATTCTTGATGGTGACATGGTTCGATTCAGATAGTCGATCTGAAATCGCATACTCCGTCTTTTCTTCTTCTTCTGAATAAAAGCAGGGGCACCCCGGAGATGTCTTAGGGGCGAATGAAACCGATGTCCAACAATTCACGTAGTTGGACCTTTAACTCTGAAGTTCATAGGAGCCATTCGATATGGGGTTTTAGAAATGGGCTTTGTGCGGGTTCAAGATCGATAAAAATTGACTTCACGTTACGGGGTAGGCCAGGAAGTTCTTGAAAATCGTCGGGAAAGTCGATAACAACGGAATATTATTCAAATTTGGCGTGTCTTTATTCAAATCCATAACATGGGCTAAGAAAGCTTGACATCCGTTTTTTAATAAGCGAATAGCTTTATGATTAGATATGATGATGATTGATTTTAATGGTTTAGTTGCTTGAATTAAATGCAACGGGTTGGTTAGGAATATGAAAACTAACAACCTTACGAAAACAATCAATTTTGGCATGATGAGTAGTTAACGATCAATCCTAAAATCACATCAAAAGCAAGTATCTTTAAAGAGATAAAGGTCAGCGGTAAGGTAATGGTGCCACTTGAATCAAACAAGATTTATAAGCGATGGATGTGATGAAAGTTTCTCTAACGGAGTTTCCACGAGATAGGTCAAAGTCTAATTTCTCGAATCGAGTTTAAGCGTTGAGCACATGCGGAGAGATAAATGAATGGGTATGCCGGTTATCAGTAAGGTATAAACTTAGCGAGAATTTATAAATAGCTTACCGTGATCACCTCGTTTGGGTTCCTCGCATTATGACCGATCCTGAACAAAGCGCTCTTCCGGAATCGTTGACTTTGACTTTTACGGGACGATCTTTTGAGTCACCGTCCCCATTGAACTAGGTTTATTCTCTGCGTGTCTGATCTCGGCGATATGTCCTTCCTTTCCACAATTATAGCATACCTTGAGCTTGTTGTGGGGCGGTTTGGGTGATATGTCCCTCTTTTCGCATTTGTAGCATATGGCCGGGGTGGTCGTTCTCCTCCATAGAACCGATTCTTTGCTAAGCCTTTGTCATCTTCACATAGTCGTTGTTAAATCTCCTCTTTTAAAATCTCCTCTGACTTCGCTTCTTATATTTTCATGGCCATGATTACCACCAGGAGTGGTTACCATTTTGTCCGTCTGTTTCTTTCTCTCATGAGTTATCATTATTACATTGGCTACTTATCTACGATCGATCTGGTTGTGGTCCCTCGAGTTGGCCGTACTCGTTATCTCGCTCTAATAATTGAGCCTGTTTTGAACATCTGAATAAAGAAAATTTATGAAAATGAGATCTTGGCGTATCTTGGTTTCAAACCTCTAAGAAACATCCGCGTCATCGTTCCTCATTCTCCACCAAATGAGGTCTGAACACGGATAACTCTGCAAACTTTGCCTCGTCTTTGAGACAAATCGTGTTGTTTTGTTCCAATCGATGAACTCCACTTCCTTCGTATAGCGAACACTTTCGGAAAAGTATTTGTCATTAAATAGCTTCTGAAAGCGTCTCCCGAGAGACATCTTTGAGTCTTGGTTTGGATGGAGTGCAACTTCACAGAGACTCCCACCGATGATACGCCTTTCGCACGGAACATAAAGGTGGCGAATGGAACCTTCTGTTCTCCGTGCATCCCAGACATCGAATATCTTGGTAATTTGTTTGACCCGTGTTTCCGCCGTGATCGGATCGGCTTTCCCTTAAATTACGGTGGTCCCAACTCTTTGAGCTGCTTGGTTGTGACAACTTGGTGAATTGCTATCATTTCCTCCATGTATTTTGAACACGAGTTTCCTAAATGCGATTTTGCATGAGCTGCAAAAAACTCTAAACATCCCTCGTTCATCATCATACGCTCGATGGTGTTGTTCACGGGAGGAACATTGCCCGACTGTTGCCGTTCTCCTCGTTGGTGAGTCTGAGCGTCTCCACGGTCTCATTTCCATTGTTAATATTCTCGATCGACATTCTCAAATCTTGTCGTAAAACAAGGGTTAATTAAGAAATCAATATATCACATAATATCCTATATCTTGACCAACTAACAAATAAGCTTAGGTAGGACACACTTTAGCGAAGGATTTACTCGTCTCTCCCTCTGGTTACATTCCCGATCTCATGGGAGATCATATCCTAAGCTACGATACCAAGCTGTGGCGCCCCCAAAATAGGTATACATCACACAATTACGAGTTGTCGTCGTGATGCGAAAACAACTACAACTTTATTATTACAATGATAAAAGCGTGAGTTTGAATACAAATATTATCTTACAGACAATATCTATACTCAAATAAATCCTCATCACATTTATTGATACATTATTTTACAAAAATGGTGAGGACTACTAAACAATCCTTTCTAAAACCTTCATTCCATACCCAGAGCTAAATACTCGTATATTCTCGCCTCCACGAGAAAAATGGAACAAAAAGGAAAAGGGTGAGCTCAACTAGCTCGATAAAGAATATTATGACTAAGATAATATCTGACAAATTATCGTTAGTCTTCACGAGGAAAAATATAATAATAAATCTGATAGACAACAAATTTTAAATCAATATTATGATGAAATAATAATTCATTAGAAGAGTTAAGTAGAGAATGCAAACTACTATCTTACATGTATGAATTTAAAAGTTCATCGTCTATCTTTTATCCTGTAACATCAATCGATATACATACGGAATCAAATATTCATCTTTTTTTTCTTCTGGGCGAAAGATATTCATCGATTAATTATATTCATTTAAACACTGTTCATCTTTTGCTCTACGGGCGAAAGATATTCTTGAAAATCATTCATCTTTGCTTTCTGAGGCGAAAGATATTCTTAAAAATCATTCATCTTTTGCTACTGGGCCAAAGATATTCCATAATATCATCATTTAAGGCGAGGATGATGAAAAATATTTTTTAAAAAAGCGAATCCGGAAACAAAATGACAAGGATTAAGGATTAAGGATTAGTACTTGGTTTTATCCACGTCCAAAAATACCTCAAAAATAATCATAGTGGTGTAAAATTCGAGAATGATCAAAACATGGATCTGATCGAGTTAGTATCCGAATAGATATTTTGAACGAAAAGAAGAAATTTTATTTTTAGGTTGAATAATCTTAGTATCGTGAATAGTCTTAGTATCGTGAATAGTCTTATATATCGTGAATAGTAACTCAGACACCAAAGATAGAAATTCCACAAAAACATCTTCACGCTTCATGAATAGTACTTTCGTGAATAGTAACTTTCGTGAATAGTAACTTCATGAATAGTAACTTCGTGAATAGTAACTCATGAATAGTAACCCATGAATAGTAACCCCAGAGCATGAAAAAGTTCCAAATTTGATAAAAACTTGGATCGACATTTCGATATAATGATATTGAAGAAATAATATCATTCTGAAAAAAAATAATATCCACTTACCTCGAAATATCGATCTTACAAGCTAGAATCTAGGATATATAGTCTTTGAAGGAACTTGCAAGTCTAGCAATACTCAAAGTATACTCAAAATACTCACAAGAATAAACTCGATAATATAGAGAGAAAACTTGATTTTTAATTGTGATTTTCAATTCTAACCTAAGCACCTTATTTATAGGAAATTGCTTAGAACACAAGCGAAAAAATTTAATAAATTAATATATATATATATATTAATTCAAATTCATCCCTCCTTTAGAATTCAGATCCTAGCATTTCCCACATGTACCTTCTAGAAAAGTAAGAAAAAAAACGTTTTTCATAAAATAAATAATTAAAACTTCAAAAAATCAATTATTTGAACTTGAACTTGATAATTCATAATAAATAGCCCTTTCATCAGAAAATTCGAATCTCGCGAGTTTTTATAGGAAATTCAATTCTCTACAACTTTGCAGAAGAAAGTTTTCCAAATTCCAAATAGAAATTGGCCAAATCCACAAGCGAGGCGATTTTACAAATTTATAATCAAATTTGATCGATAAATGGGGTCCATAGAGCATGTTTAACATGTTTTAAACATTTATTGCAACAAAAATACTCTTCCTCCTCGTATATACTCATATATCCCACATTAGTTGTAAAAATATCACCATTAATATATTATTAAAATAATATATTTAAATGAATTATTTTATCGAGAAAAAGATAAAATATTAATTTTCAACAATTGTCATTTTAAAAATTTTCTCCATCTATATCCACATAAAATCAATATTTTCCTCATCATATAAATCAATAATTAATTATTCACAAATAATATTACGAATCCTGATATTGTGACGAGGCGGCGGTTCAGGGAAGAGGGGGCTTTCGATAAAATTTCTTCTTCTTGGCGCGCATTAGGTGACCAAACCTCTCCTTAGGCGAGAACTTTCTAGACATTGCCAATAATGTTATCTAATAATATTATTCGGATAATATGAATTATTAGCCGATAATGAAAAATCTTGTGTAATGACAATTATTGAAACAACGATGATATAAAATATCAATATGACAATTATTAATCGATAAAATAAAATCTTTGAGCGATAATTCTTTGTAACCATTATTGAGTAGTGCCTTCTTCTACGTAAGAATCAATAATTGGTGCAATCTGGTATCTTCTTTGCTTTCAACAATGCGCGTATTAGTGTGTTTTAACCACCGGGTATTCAATGATGATACTTGATGACACTACTGTAGTTATTTAAAAACAACTTATATTTGTCGTTTTCTTCATCCAATCGCTTTTCAGTTATGGGGCCCACACATGGTGCATTGTAGAAATAAATGCGAATATTCACAAAGCGATCGAATATTCCGACGAATATATTCAAAATTTAATGAATATTCCATAACCACTGATTTTGAAATATTCCCAAGTATTTAACGATAATGAATAACCATAACCAAAATTAAATAAAGCTTCCTTTTGAAATATTTGCGTATTTAACCCTAGTATTTATCCACATTAATCAAATCAACCCTTACTATAATGAAAATAATAAATAAAAAATTCCTTTTTATTTAAAAATTTTGGGGTCTTAAAAACAGCTTTTTACTATACCATTATGTAAGGTGTCATTGTGAGGTGTTGTCCACACGGTTGGGACATGAGTCACAGTGATTGGTATATATTTGTATCCAAACTCACAGCATATGTGTTGTTGTATTTTGCACGATAATTATTGTAAAAAAGTTGTAGTTGTTTTCTGTACCATGTATTTGGCGACTCAGAATGGGTTGGATGGAATGGACCTATTTTGGGGTTGTCACAATTTCAGTATCAAAATTCCAAAGAAGAACAATTCTTGGATTATTTATTTTTACTCTTCTAAATCTTATTTCTCATCATAGAATTTTGTGCAGGAGTTCATTAGAAGATGCACTAAACTCAAACAGCAAAATCAGGTATTAGCTTACCATGACCATTATGTCAATATACAAAATTATACTACTTCACAACAACAAATTCTCTCAAGTACAAATAACCGGATCATACCATAAATAATTTTTCAATGTCTTCTCAAATCCTAATATTAAGTTTGTTTGATAAGTCTAATCCTACCAATAATATTAAGGTTATAAGCGTGGCTACCTCATGATGTTTATAGTCTTCCCAAGTACAAAGAATACCAACGACATCTCAATGAAGAAGATTTTGTTAATTAGATGACGATCAACTATCCATCCAAAAATTGTAAATACAGTTGTGTTGGACTGCATGTATGTAACTGCAAAATAAAGATTTAATATAAGTATTAAATTGAGTGATCTGTGTTGGTATCCACTTTTGACATAAGAATTTGACTTATACATGCAAGTAAAATAGATTGAGAGATGGCATCTTAGGCTGCAACCACATAATAACATGAATTATTATTTAACATGCAGCTAAAAGATGAGACAGGTTTCTTGTAATTTACTCTCAATTTTGATACAACCTTTCACCAGAAAAAGCACTTGAGAACCCTTTTAGGATCTAATCCATTAGGCACTTTGACTAAGTGATGCAATCAGTTTAACAAAGCTGCAATAATGTGGGGAAGACAACATTACGAAAGGTTATACAGCGACAAGATTCATGTCTCCACCAGTCATGAAGTTATGGCTTTAAAGCAGAATGGAAAAAAAATAGAATGCACATACATAGCTAATACCAAACCGTTACTAGCGCAGTGGTAGCATACTCTAGATGCAAAAATTCAATAGCTAATCTTATTATGTCTTTTGTAGTTGCCCAAATCAGATGCACTAGGTCAAGATTATGAGAAAGTTAACAATGCCTATATAACCAAAATTCTATATAAGAAACAAAAGATATCTCTGCACTGCACAAGTAGAGATATTATGCATAGAAAAATTAAGGTTTCAATTGAAAAGGGTAATGTCAATTCCTTTTAAGAAGAAACTCAAAATTAATTAGCGACTACTATACTATTATTTATGGTATAAGAAAAACATGTAATTGTAATTTACCTGTTTATAATCTATAACTAAGAAGGCACTCCCTATAACGAAAGCTACAGAAAGCAAAATTGCCATGGGAAGGAGACCGAAAAACAATGATCTTTGCCTTTTAACCTGCAAAGGCATCTGTGACAAAAAATTTATTAGTATTATGCAGATTAATTCAATAAAAGTTCTGAAACAAATTTTTACTGTTATGCAAATTAATTCATGGAGATTGTATAAACGTATTGTATAATCCACAATTAGACCTTTGTCAACAAATACATCCAATGCCCAATAATCAAAACAGATGTAAATTTACCAATTTGATTTATATGACAACAATTATATATACATAAACGGTCCGAATCTTAAGTTCACCCATTATCCAACTCACCCGAGCTCACCCTCCCTTTAGCGGCGGACCCGGCGACGGTTCGGTCATACAACCGTCGTCTATACTTTTAGCGACGGACAACATATAAGCGTCATTAAAAGTATGAAGCGACGGTTAGATGATCGAACCGTCACCGCTCTGTTCTCGCTAAAGAGAAAGTAACTCGGTGAATAAACAAAGGTGAGAGTTTAAGATATATTTCATATACATAAATACTCAAATTGACCACGGAAATCACAAACAAATTACTAGTAGTATAACTGTTCCAACTGAAGAAATCACAAACACCACCACTTGAGTAAATTAAACTTACAAAAAAACAAAAGTATCCAACAGCAAAATCAAGCTAAAATCCATAAATTACATACGCCGAACATCTGAGTAAATCCATAATTTCCACAATTTCCATTTGAGTAAATCCGAAATAGCTACAACTGAAGAAATTTGACATGATATATGATATATGATGATGATGAATAATAATAATACTCCATAAATTACCTAAGCATCTTAAGCACATGCACAAGGATTATCAACCACCACCACTTGATCATCGTCGCCACTCCTAAACAACAGATATCCAACAGCTAGACCTAGCACCACCACTATGAAAACGCCGCCGTTGAACGACATAATCGCTAGCATCAGCATGTATCCGATGGCGGAGTTGACTCCGAACAGGATAGCTCTCGCGAATCCCCGAACTCCATCGGCCGTCGTCGACGAGCTTGGGATAAAGCAGGGGAACATTAGCGGCAGATCGAGGACGAGAAGAAGAGAATAACTTGAAGAGAAGAAGAGAACATCGAAGATGATTTGGGGGAAAAATGAAATGATTTTAAAATAAAGTTGTGTAATTGTAACTATAATAAATTTTAAAGTAAAATTTATTAATAAATGAATGTTAACTTTAATATTTTTAATAAATATACTGATTAATATTTTAAATTATAATTCGAATAAGTTTTTATTATTTTTGAAATATTAAAATTTAAAATGAATACTTTAATTACAAATATAGTTAGAATAAGAAAAAAAAAATAATGAGTTTTAAAGTATAGTATTAATGAATGAATGTTAATTTATTTATTTATAATAAATATAATAATCAATAATCTAAATTAATATTCAAATAAATTTTATCATTTTGAAATTCTAAATTTTAATTTTAAAATGAATGCTCTAATTACAATTATAAATAGAATAAGAAAAAATAATGAATTTTAAAGTATAGTTCATTAGTTCTAAATTAATTCGAACCTAACACATTTTTAATAATAAAATTATATTATCCATTGTTATTGCTTCCTCATATTATACTTAAGTAAATTTTGAAAGTACAAAATTTGTAACAAGTTAATACATATATATATATATATATATAGAATTAATTTATATATATGTGACTTATTAATTATTGAATATATATATATATATATATATATATATATATATATATATATATAGTTCCAATTAAATAGCGTAGGTTGTTAAGTAGTATTATTCCAAAGAATCATCATCTCCATCATTTTCCATCATTGATCAATATAATTAATAGTTGAGTTTGAAAAAAATAAAAGTCTTACCGCTACAAGTTGTAGACAGTAATTACACTTACTTTAGTAGATTAGTAAGTGTAATTACTGCCACTAAAATTTTAGCAACAAGAATTTTAATTTTTTCAATCTCAGCCATTAATTATATTGATTAACGATAGAGATGATGGTTGTAAGACCCCAACTTTTATAAATAAAGATGAATTTTCTATAAATATCATTTTTAAATATTATGGAGTAAATTTGATATAATGTTATAGTTGTGGGTAATATTTATAAATTTTGCAAAAGTCGTAAGTTGTTATATAATATTCGATTGGTTAGGGAAATATTCGTTTTAACGAGGGAATATTAAATGCACTATGACAATCATTGGTGGACCCTTACAATGGAATTATTGTCGAATTGAGAAAACGACAAAAATATTTTATTGAAAATAACGGCGGAAGTTTTACCATTAATCTTGTTGAACTACTCGGTAAAGTAAAAGTACGATGTCTGGCGTGGTTGCATAGTAGTAGCACACGGTATTGATTATTGATGCTTATGTGATAAGTCACTCAGTTTTGTTTTATTGGTATTATTAATGTAATAAAACAGAAAAAAATTTTATATAAAACATAATACTTTTATAAAGTTATTCGTTTTATTAGACTAATAGTAAAATCTTTTTATATAAAACATAATACTTTTATAAAGTTATCTGTTTTATTAGATAATAATTAGAATATATTATATTTTATTATCGTAGTATTTGCATAAGACTACACACATGATGTTTGCATAGTAAAATCTTTTTATAAAGTTATTCGTTTTATTAGATTATAAATAGAATATATTATATTTTATTTAAAAGATTTTGCTTTAAATATAGATCGTCAGATTAAAGTAAATCAATCTGGACCGTTCATGAGTTAGTTACCATGCAGTCCATTTTCTATAAATAGAAGGTCATTCCTTCATTATTTCTTACGAATTCACTGAAACTCTAGAGAGAGAAATTATAGAGAAGCTATAGAAAAGTATTCTACTCCTTCCCTACTTTTATATTCAGTTTCTTTTACGGTAAGGGATATTATTTGTTATATTCGTAAGGGGTATTATTTCTTTTGTATTCATGAAGAGAACTTCTTTTATTCCATTCTTTGTTATTCTGTTGGAATAACCAGTATACGTGGACTACCCCATACTTGGTGACATTCTTCTAATATTCTGTCTTTATTATTATTACATTTGAATAACTTTTCAGACGCTACGTTCTGTAGGACTGGTTCCGTCTTTTATTATTATTACATTGGAATATCACATGCATAAGGCGTTCTGTGGGACTGGTTAAAATCTTTTATTATTATTACATTTGGAATATCCTCATACATTAGTTTACTGCCTTTGACTGGTTCCGTCTTTATTATTACATTGGAACATCCCATGCGGTGCGCGAATTTTGCGTGACTGGTTCCGTTACTTATTATTACATTAGAATAACTTTATACATCTGAAATCCGCATGCGTGGGGATTTCTTTTGTTATTCCATTCGTTATTATACTCGGTTGGTTAAAATTTTTGACTTCTACACTCCATGAAATTAGTGAAATATCCTTGATATTTAAACGCTTCATCCATATCTTTTCATGGAAATATTCTTACGAGCATTCTTAAATTTTACTCTTCAAAGCGATGTCATGTTGACAATTTGGACGTTATTAGTTCCTGAATAAATTAATTCTTGAACTTGTTTTATTGAATTCTTATATCATTGTCATCATCCTAATGTTTATATTTTTTGAAAGTCATCTGTGGCCCATAGTGCATAGATGGACTTGGTATGATTATGACCAGGAATTATTCAGTGTAATCATGATCATAATGTTACAAATGATGTGGTAAAAGTCCTCATTGGCCCGTAGTGCATTGATGGATAGTTGTTGGCATGATCATGACCATTAATGAATACACAAATATTCTTGGCCCGTAGTGCATGGATAATTGTGGTCGTGATACTAAAGAATATCCTTGGCCGTAGTGCAGCGGTGATTCGATGATGTGGATTATTTTTTAGCTGAGTCTCAGCGATAAAAGTCATGAAAAACTTTTTAAATCATAGAAGATAGTAGATTTTATTCTCTACTTGACTCTTCTAATGGATTGCTTGTTTCTGCTGCAGTTAAACTTGATGGTTGTTATATTGTATCAGTTTAACACTGTTTAAGGCTAATGATAATTTATTCTGCATTATCTTAGTCATAATATTTATTACTAGGCTAATTGAGCTCACCCTTTCTTTCACTGTTCTCTTCAGGAAATGAGAATATAGCTGGGACGAGTCGGGGAATTGAGTGATGGACATGATGATAGTATTAGTAGTCCTCACTATTCTGTTAAATAGTGTGACAATAAATGTAATGAGGACTTATTCCGAGAGTGGATATTGTCTAGAAGACAGTATTTGTATTAAAACTCACAGCTCTCTTATTGTATATTAAAGATTGTATTTGTATTCTGTACCATGTATTTGGCGACTCATAATAGGTGATGTATACCTATTTTGGAGGCGTCACAGTTGGTATCAAAGCCAGGTTATATGATCCCTGGCTAAGATGTGAGAATAGAACTAGGAGGGGAGAGACGGGGAATTCCTTCGCTATTATGACTACCTAATCTTATTTGGTATTTAATTAGTCGGTCAGAATATAGGGATAATATGTTACATGTCAATTAACATTTTGTTTTGTGGCAGTATCTGAAAATGACATCCGAGAATGTTGAGAATAGCAATGGAGCACAGGTGATAGTTGATTCACCACATATCAATAATCAGGATAATGTGCATCAGGAAGGCGACAATCCTCAAGCAAACAACAACACTGACCAAATGATGAATGATGGAATGTTCAGAGGCTTTATGCAATTCATGTAACAGCAGGCGAGAGCGGCTCCTATCCAAAATGTAGGTGGAAACAATGAAAACTCTCGGACGGTCACCGCTAAACAGTTCAAGGAGCTGGGACCACCGGAGTTTATTGGAGAGCCAAAACCACTTAAGGCGGAAGCATAGATAAAGTAGATCACCAAGATATTTGATGTCTTGGGATGCTCCGAGGAGCAAAAGGTTCCCTTTGCCGCCTTTATGTTGCGAGGAGAGGTAGATTACTGGTGGGAATCGGTAAAGCATTCTCAACCTGCCGCACTAAAAATGTCTTGGGAGAAGTTCCAAGAACTATTCAACGACAAATACTTTCCCAAAAGTATTCATCACAAGAAGGAGGTAGAGTTCATCAAGTTGGAGCAAAATAATATGACTGTGTCGCAATATGAAGCTAAGTTTGCCGAGTTGTCCCGATTTGCGTCCCACTTGGTGGATAATGAAGAGAGAGAGACGCGTATGTTTTTAAGAGGTTTGAAGCCGGAGTTACGTCAACATCTTATTTCTCATAAACTGTGTTTGTATTCAGATGTTGTTGATGAGTGAATTTTATACACATGAAGTGGATACATTCGGGCTTAATTTATTGTTGTTCTCAAGTCTTTTAGATTATTTTTTAAGTGTTTATGTCTATTCAAGTATGTTTTATGTTGTTTTGTAGGAATTGGGACAAAAGTTACATGGATCGACATTCGGGGTGGCTAGATTCGCGTTTTCGGCTTGTTATTTACACAGAAGTTACTTCAGAGCCAATTTGAGTATTGCTACAGACATTATTTCGAAATTCTTAAAGAAAGAAAGTTGTAGATCTACTTTTCCTCTTTCCGGATCATCTTGAATCATCTAAATCGGAATTCTTATGAAGACGTTATGGCCATTTTCCCAAAGAACGTCAGAGCAAAAAATGTCAGAAAAAGTGGTAGCGCCGGGGCGCTAATTTTAGGCTTATTTGCAAGCGCTGCCGGGCGCTATAAGGTCATTGTTCTGAGCGTCGTGCCCGATTAAAAGCGGCGGGGGAAGAGGTTGGGTGGCTTGACGCCGCGTTTGGGCAAATTTTGACACCTTTTTGACTCAAAATTGGATTGGGTTTGTTCCTAAACTAAAAATTGGACTTGTAACCTATAAATACATGATGTAAGGCATAAAATAGGAGGAGATTACATAGATTAGACTAGATTAAACACTCCTTTAGATTAGAACATAACCCTAGTTCTTATTAGTTTTGGAGATTGAAGCAACTTGGAGACCATTGAAGATTCAAAGCGGGAAGCGAAAGAGGAGTCTCGAAATTCTTGACAATAGATTATATTCTCTTCTCTTCTCTTACTTTTATCTTTTAATGTCTATTCAATTGTGGATTCTTGATTTTAATTCATTAATTATGAACTAACTCTTTCATTAAGATTTCAATAGAACTTTTTATGATTATGAATTAGTTATTCATTATATTCCAATTATTTATGTTGAAGTGAATTGTTCATCTTGCCTTATGCTTAATGATTAATTATCTGATCAGTAATTACCTTATTACTCTAGAAGGAATTGAGAAAGGAATTCTAGGGTTAGAACTGGGCATGGTGACATGTGACTTAGTTATTTGCACAGTGAATAATTAGGTTTGTGAATAGAATGAGAATATCTATTTGCCGCATGTAACACATAAGGAATTGGGATTATGGCGAGTTTAATTCAATTGTTTTGCATAGAGATATAGCAAAATTAATCTAGGTTAAATAGAAGGCAATTGATTACTCGAGAGGGCTTTTGGCATTTGAGAATTCTGTTAACAATTCAAGATGAGACATAATAATTGGAATAGTTGAATAATTGATTTATAATTCATAATTCGGGATATTGGAGTCTTAATCCTTATTTATCTGAATTCATTCAAATTTTAGTTGTTTATTTGCTTTCTTTTAGAATAATCTCTTTTAATTGTTTTAATTTAGTTTTCTTAATTAGAAAAATCACAATTTTGCGACTATTTAAATAAAATTGATTTTGTTAAGAGTTAGTACTTGGTAATTTTTATTAAATAATTCCTCGTGGGAAAAATACTCTACTTTCACTTTATTACTTGTTGACCGTGTATACTTGCACGTATTCATTGATTGCGAAATCGATCAACAAGTTTTTGGCGCCGTTGCCGGAAAATTAATTTAATAATTATTTATCAATAGTAATTTCAATCAAATTAGTCTTAATTTAAACATTTTTTATTTTTATTTTTAATTCTCTTCCTATATTTCTCTCTTTTTAGGTACTATGGATGACTTTTCGTATCAATGGCCGTACACGAACATGAATCGACCAATGGAAACATGGAGTCCACCATCCACACAGCAAGTAGCAATGGTTTGTGATTATTCTGCTGGAAATCATATGAGTCATCAATGCGCCATCAGTTTCGAGCCGGTACACTATGGTGGTGATTACCCCAATAATTATGTCTATCCCAACAACTATCATCATGATTGGGGGTATCACCCGGATTTTTCATGGAGTAACAATCAAGCTCAAGCTCAAGCCCCGAGACAAAAAAACAATTTCTAGTTTCAAAATCAGACACAACAACCAGAGCGGAAAGAAAGTTGGGAAGAAGCCTTGGATATATTTATTATAGCTTCTGAAAAGAAACATGAGGAACATGAAAGGAAACAAAATAAAACAGATCTGAATACACAAAGCATAAATGCGTCGATCAAGAATCTGGTAAATCAATTGGGGCAGATAGCACATGCGTTGAACTTCCATCTTCAATACACTTGGCTCTATGACATGGATGCCGAGACTGATGGTGAGCACGAACCAAATCTACAACCGGATGTGCCAAATGATATAGATGTTGAAAGAGAGGAAAGACTTGGGGACCAAGAAAAAGAGATCGGCAAAGATATAACTTTGAGTACCAACGAAGATGAGCCAATTTCATTAGTATCCCATGTGCCTCCTCCACCAAAGTTCAAAAATCCGGGCAGTTTTGCAAAACCATGCCCAATTGGAAGTCATGTAGTCGGCAAAGCTCTTGGTGACGTAAGAACTAGTACAGTTGTGGAGTCATGGTGGAATGAAAAGAAGAAGATAGAGGAAGATTCCATTATGTTTATTAAGCTTCAATGCCCTAATCTGATCATCGACATAATGGAGGAAACACCGAGTGGCTTGCCATTCTTAATGGGGATCCTATCTACAAAGAGCATGCTAGGTGACTTCAATTCAAGGGTTTTTTCTAATGGGAACCTCCCAAAAGTAATATTGCTTCTGATGGATGGAGGGTTCCTTAATTTTCGTAGGGGAATTGGATAGAGAATTGAAGAAGTCAGGCTGAGACTATAAAACAAGCGCTTATTGGGAGGCAACCCAAGTTCAATTTTTATTTTTAGTTTTTATTAAGTTTTATATTAGTAGTTTTGAATTTGCATTTATTTATGATTTAATAAAATTGCTTCTATCATGGTTTTGAGTTATTCAAGTCAAATTCAAGTGTGGTGCCCAATTTGTTCCATGTCTTAGCTTTATTCTCCAAACTTAGCGGACAAGGAGGAAGATTGCTATATTTTCAGGGAAGTCCTCTGCTTTAATTTTTTCTATTGTGGCCATTGAGGACAATGTCTAGTTTAAGTTTGGGGGCATTTTAGTGTCGTACTGCATATAGTTAGTTATCTGCATAGTAGTTTATTTTTTTTATATATGTTAGCATTATGTTTTTTTTAGGTTGCATATAATACATGGTATTTTTTTTTTTGCATCTTCATATATGTGTTCATGTAGTATAATTGCATTTTTTCTTATTTTTGCATGAATCTGTGTGATAGGTTGGTGTGGTCTTAGCTCGGCCTATGATAAGATTGGTTTTGCATGTTAACTTGAACAGTGTTGATAATTGATGATGAGTTCTAATTTTAATCATGATGATAATCTGAGCCTGTCTGAAACTTATGTAACGGGTTAGCACTTAAAGTTTAACTGTTTTAATCCACTTGGTTCAAGGGTTTCATAATTTGTTTCTGAGGGAAAATCTTTGTTAAAATTTAAGGAAATTAGTGAACTGGTGGTAAAGGTTGGAAGGACGTAAAAGCTTGAGTTTGGGGGAATCTATGGGATATATATACTAAAAAAAAATTGATGAAAAAAAAAGAAAAAGAAAAGAGATGATGAAAAAAAAAAGAGAAAAATCGTGGTTAGTTTTGTTTCGGGGCCTTTGTTACTTGAGCAAAATGCGCTTGAGAGAGTGTGTCTTAACAACTAAGCGCCCTAAGGTCTTATATGATGCAGGAGTCGTTGGTTGAAAGCTCGCTAAGGGGTGGCACTGTTAGCCTAATGGAATGAGACATTGCACAACCATGTAAAAAAAACACGAGAAAGAGCAAAAATGCCCTCGTGGTTGAATAAAAGTATAAATAAATCCTGTATTTACCCTTAGATTTGGTAATTGCTTAGTTTTAACCGGAGTTGTCATGTTCACAAAAGTAATTGAATTGGAACTGAAATTTTCCTTATAAGAAGTTTGTTATGTGATTATCTTGAACCATGGTTGGTTAGAATGGTTAACAAGCACACACACACAACATGGGTGATGACAGGTTTGGGTTGACTAATTGGTTAGAGTTATGGATTTTGAATTGATTGGATATATTGTTTGAGTACCAATGGTATCTTTGAGGCCTGTTGCTATATATCATACTGATTTATTATTCGATTCGTAGGTATATTAGGAAGTAGATTATGCATATGCATTCATTTAGTTGAGTTATTTTGTTTATTTTTAGTTCTTTTGTGTTTTTGCTTGAGGACAAACAAAGGTTTAAGTTTGGGGGTATTTGATGAGTGAATTTTATATACATGAATTGGATACATTCGGACTTAATTTATTGTTGTTCTCAAGTCTTTTAGATTATTTTTTTAAGTGTTTATGTCTATTCAAGCATGTTTTATGTTGTTTTGTAGGAATTGGGACAAAAGTTACATGGATCGACGTTCGGGGTGGCTAGATTCGCGTTTTCGGCTTGCCATTTACATAGAAGTCCCTTCAGAGCCAATTTGAGTATTGCTACAGACCTTATTTCGAAAATCTTAAAGAATGAAAGTTGTAGATGTACTTTTCCTCTTTCCGGATCATCTTAAATCATCTAAATCAGAGTTCAGATAAAGAAGTTATGGCCATTTTTCCAAAGGACGTCGGAGCAGAAAATGTCAGAAAAAGTGGTAGCGCCGGGGCGCTAATTTTAGGCCTTTTTGTAGCGCCGGGGCGCTATAAGGCGATGTCTCTGAAGTGTCGTGCCTTGATGGCATTTGAGGCCGGGAAGAGGTTGAAAGTCTGGCTTTGGGCGCGTTTTGGGCAAATTTTGACACCTTTTTGACTCAAAATTGGATTGGGTTTGTTCCTAAACTAAAAATTGGACTTGTAACCTATAAATACATGATGTAAGGCATAAAATGGGAGGAGATTACATAGATTAGACTAGATTAAACACTCCTTTAGATTAGAACATAACCCTAATTCTTATTAGTTTTGGAGATTGAAGCAACTTGGAGACCATTGAAGATTCAAAGCAGGAGCGAAAGAGGAGTCTCAAGGCTACTGACAATAGATTATATTCTCTTCTCTTCTCTTACTTTTATCTTTTAATGTCTATTCAATTGTGGATTCTTGATTTTAATTCATTAATTATGAACTAACTCTTTCATTAAGATTTCAATCGAACTTTTTATGATTATGAATTAGTTATTCATTATATTCCAATTATTTATGTTGAAGTGAATTGTTCATCTTGCCTTATGCTTATTGATTAATTATCTGATCAGTAATTACCTTGTTACTCTAGAAGGAATTGAGAAAGGAATTCTAGGGTTAGAACTGGGCATGGTGACATGTGACTTAGTTATTTGCACAGTTAATAATTAAGTTTGTGAATAGAATGAGAATATCTATTTGCCGCATGTAACACATAAGGAATTGGGATTATAGCGAGTTTAATTCAATTGTTTTGCATAGAGATATAGCAAAATTAATCTGGGTTAAATAGAAGGCAATTGATCACTCGAGAGAGGGCTTTTGGCATTTGAGAATTCATGTTAACAATTCAGTAGACATAATAATTGGAATAGTTGAATAATTGATTTATAATTCATAATTGGGGATATTAGAGTCTTAATCCTTATTTATCTGAATTCATTCAAATTTTAGTTGTTTATTTGCTTTCTTTTAGAATAATCTCTTTTAATTGTTTTAATTTAGTTTTCTTAATTAGAAAAATCACAATTTGCGACTATGTAAATAAAATTGATTTGGTTAAGAGTTAGTACTTGGTAATTTTTATTAAATAATTCCTCGTGAGAACGATACTCTACTTTCACTTTATTACTTGTTAACCGTGTATACTTGCACGTATTCATTGATTGCGAAATCGATCAACAGTTGTAAATAGGGCTCAGTTAGTGGAGCACGATAATGAGTCAACGCAACCAAAAGAGAGAAGCCGACAAAATGATAATACATGTGAGAGCAGTCATCGAAGCGGTGACAACAAGCGTGGAGGGAATCAACAGGCCAGAAATGGTAACCACTTCGGTGGTAATCAGGGCCAAAATAATAGGAATGGACATTTCAAGAAGAGGAGATTCAACGATGATGGAAAGACGTCAACACCAACACCCGTTGTTAAGGAAGGAGAACGACCACCTATCATATACTTCAAATGCGGAGGGGAGGGACACATCAGTCCAAACTGCGCGATGCCGTCCAAAGCATGTTATAATTGTGGAAGAGAAGGTCACTTAGTCGATTTTGTCGTTCACCGAAGACAAGTTCAGCCAGGATGGAGGCACCAAAGGCCATCCCAGAAAAGTCAAAGCTGGTAGTGCAAGGGAGAGTATTTGTAGTTACCTCCCAAAAAGCAAGGAACCCGAACGAGATCATCACGGGTAAGCTTATCATAAACTCTAGCGAAGTCTATACCTTATTTGATACCGGTTCTACCCATTTTTTTATTTCTCCTACTTGCGCTCAACGATTAAATTTGACTACGGAGAAATTAGACTTTTGACTTATCGGTAGAAACTACGTTTGGAGAATCCTTCATTACATCCACTGTTTATAAGTCTTGTTTGGTTCAAATCAGTACCCTCACATTCCCTGTTGATCTTATTTCATTAAAAATACTTGCATTTGATGTGATTCTAGGGATTGATTGGTTAACTACTCATCATGCTAAAATTGATTGTTTTCGTAAGGTTGTTAGCTTTCATATTCCTAATCAACCTATTATGCGAATTCAAGCGACCAAACCATTAAAATCAATCACTACTCATCTCAAGCCATAAAGCTATTCGTTTATTGAAAAATGGATGTCAAGCTTTCTTAGCCCACGTCACAGATCTAAACAAAAATACGTTAGTTTTGAATGATATTTCTATTGTTAATAAATTTCCTGACGTATTCCCTGAAGAACTTCCTGGCCTACCCCCAGAGTGTGAAATTGAATTTTGTATCGACCTTAAACCCGGTACAAAACCCATTTCCAAAGCCCCATATCGAATGGTTCCTATTGAATTTCAGGAGTTAAAGACCCAATTGCAGGAATTGTTGAGACATTGGCTTTATTCGTCCTAGTACTTCTCCTTGGGGTGCTCCTGTTCTATTCGTGAAGAAGAAAGATGGGAGTATTCGACTTTGTATTGATTATCAGGAGTTGAATCATGTCACCATCAAAAATAGGTACCCATTGCCACGTATTGATGACCTGTTTGACCAGTTGGAAGGAGCCAAATTCTTTTTAAAGATTAATCTTCGTTCCAGATATCACAAATAAAAGATCAGAACCGATGACATTCCAAAGACGACTTTTAGAACTCGGTACGGGCATTATGAATTCCTAGTCATGTCCTTTGGATTGACTAACGCTCCTGCAGCCTTCATGGATATGATGAACCGAGTATTCAAGGAATATTTGGATCACTTTGTGGTCGTCTTTATTGATGACATCCTTATTTATTCCAAAAGCCGTGAAGATCATGAGCAACACTTGAGGCTGACCTCCAAAAGCTTCGTGAATACAAGCTTTATGTCAAGTTGAAGAAATATGAGTTCTGGCTTGAGGAAGTAGCATTTCTTGGGCACGTAGTATCAAGTCATGGAATATTTGTTGACCCGACAAAGATTGAAGCAATTCAAAGCTGGGAACAACCGAAATCAGTGACCGAAGTACGTAGTTTTCTCGACTTAGCTGGTTATTATCGGAGATTCATGGAAGGATTTTCTCGAATAGCTACTCCATTAACTCAGCTGACTCAGAAAGATACAAAGTTAGGTTGGAGCGAAGAATGTGAGAAGAGTTTTCAAGAACTCAAGAGGAGACTCATTTCAACACCTGTTCTGACAATACCATCTTGCTCGGAGGGATTTGTTGTCTACAATGATGCTTCGGGTAAAGGGTTGGGATGTGTTCTCATGAAACATGGGAAAGTCATAGCCTATGCCTTAAGACAACTCAAAGAAAATGAGAGGAATTATCCTACTCATGACCTAGAGTTAGCAGTTGTTGTCTTCGCACTTAAAATTTGGAGGCATTACTTATATGGGGAGAAGGTGGAGATCTTTACGGATCATAAACGCCTCAAATATTTCTTCACTCAAAAGGAACTCAACATGCGACAACGATGTTGGCTTGAACTGTTGATCATACCATCCAATACCATCTTGGAAAAGTGAACGTGGTAGCTGACGCATTGAGTAGAAGATCATATGCAAGTACGAGTGCGATCTTTGTCACAAAAAGCCCATTTTGTGTGACTTGCAAAGGATGGAGATAGAGTTAAAGACTCCGGGGACCCATGTGATGATGGTGAATATCTGAGTAGAACTAACTTTAATTGATAAAGTTAAAAGTCGCTCGAGCTACACACACCGGAGTTGATGCGTATGAGGAAGAAAGTGCAAAAAAGGTGCTATCTTAGGAAGCAAGAATCGATGAAGAAGGAATACTTGAGTTAACTCCAGACTTTGTGTTCCTAACTACCCCGATTTAAATTATAAAATCATGATGGAGGCGCACACAACACAATCGCTTGCAATCCATCTCAGGAGAACCAAATGTATCATGATATTAAATAAATACATTTTGGTGGAGCAATATGAAGAGAGAGATAGCGTTGTTAATGTCAAGGTGTCTAACTTGTCAACGAATTAAAGCGGAGCATCAAGTACCAAAAGGTCCATTGCAACCACTTGAAATTCCAAATTGGAAGTGGGAGCACATTACCATGGATTTAGATTCTGGGTCTTCCTAAGGTTTCTCGAAGGTATAGATCCGATTTGGGTCATTGTTGATAGATTGACCAAGTCTGCTCATTTCTTCTGATATCACGGAAACTTATACACTTGAGCGTCTTGCTCGTATGTATATAAATGAGATTGTAAGATCTGCATGGTATGCCATATCCATAGTTTGATCGAGACCCAAGATTTACTTCACGATTTTGGGTTAGTTTGCGAGAAAAGCTATGGGCATAGATTCTGATTTAGCTCGGCATATCATCCTCAGACGGATGGGCAGTCGGAGAGGACTATTCAAACTCTTGAAGATTTACTAAGACTCTGTGTCCTTGATTTCAAGGGAAGTTGGGACAAGTTCTTACCATTGGTGGAGTTTTCCTACAACAACAGCTATCAAACAAGTATTGGCATGGCTCCATTCGAAGCGTTGTATAGAAGAAAGTGTCGTTCTCCAGTATGCTGGGATGAGGTGGGTGAAGCAACGTTGTTGGGACCGGAGTTGGTATGTATGACTACGAAAAAGATTCAAACGATTCGGCAACGTATAAAAACCTCATAAGATCGACAAAAGAGTTATGCTGATCTTCATCGAAAGGATGTGGAATTCGATATAGGAGATCATGTGTTGTTACGTGTTGCTCCATGGAAAGGAGTTACGAGATTTGGAAAGAGAGGAAAGCTCAATCCTCGATTCATCGGCCGATTTTTAATCCTCGATCGAGTAGGAACTGTGGCCTATAGACTCGCTTTACCGCCAAGTATGTCTCGTGTTCATAATGTTTTTCACATGTCCATGTTACGTAAATATGTGGAAGACCCGAACCACATTATTGAGTTAGAACCAGATGAAATAGGGGAAGATTTGATGTATGAAGAGGTTCCTGTTCAATTCTTGGATAAGAAGGAACATATTCTACGCTCCAAGGTTATACCTGAAGTCAAAGTTTTGTGGAGAAACCACGATGTTGAGGAAATGACTTGGTTGTTAGAATCTGAAATGAAATCAAGGTATCCTTACCTCTTCGACATACCAGGTACGTACCCTAATTTTGAGGGCGATATTTCATAAGAAGGGGAGGTTGTAAGACCCCAACTTTTATAAATAAAGATGAATTTTCTATAAATATCATTTTTGAATTTTATGGAGTAAATTTGATATAATGTTATAGTTGTGGGTAATATTTATAAATTTTACAAAGTACGCAAGTTGTTATATAATATTCGATTGGTCAGTGAATATTCATTTTAACGAGGAATATTAAATAACAAAGACAATCATTCTTTGGACCCCATAATGGAATTATAGTCGGATTGAGAAAATGATAAAAATATTTTATTGAAAATAACGGCGGAAGTTTTACCATTAATACTGTTGAACTACTCGGTAGTAAAAGTATAGTAATACGCGTGGTTGCATAGTAGCACACGGTATTGATTATTGATGCTTATGTGATAAGTCACTCAGTTTTGTTTTATTGGTATTATTAATGTAATAAAACAGAAAAACTTTTTATATAAAACAGAATACTTTTATAAAGTTATTCGTTTTATTAGACTAATAGTAAAATCTTTTTATAAAAGCGAATACTTTTATAAAATTATCATTTTATTAGATAATAATTAGAATATATTATATTTTATTATGCATAGTATTTGTATAGTGCCTGTATAGTGTTTGCATAGTAAAATCTTTTTATAAAGTTATTTGTTTTATTAGATTATAAATAGAATATATTATATTTTATTTAAAATATAAAATATAATATATTCTATACTTTGTGGCGCCCCAAAATAGGTATACATCACCTATTCTCGAGTCGCCAAATACATGGTGCAGTAATCTGACTACAATCTTTAATATACAACAATAGAAATTTGGAAGTTTTAATACAAATACCGCTCTTGTAGACAATATCCTCTCGAGAATAAGTCCTCATTACATTTATTGTCACACTATTTAACAGAATAGTGAGGACTACTAATACTATCATCTGGTCCATCACTCCGTTCCCCGACTCGTCCCATCTATATTCTCATTTCCTGAAGAGAACAGTGAATGAAAGGGTGAGTTCAACTAGCCTAGTAAGAAATATTTTGACTAAGATAATGCAGAATAAATTATCATTAGCCTTAAACAGTGTTAAATTGATACAATATAACAACCATCAAGTTTAACTGCAGCGGAAATAAGCAAACCATTAGAAGAGTCAAGTAGAGAATAAAATCTACTATCTTCTATGATTTAAAAGGTTTTTCATGACTTTTATCGCTGAGACTCAGCTTAATAAATAAACCACATCATCCCTGCACTACGGCCAAGGATATTCATTAGTATCACGACCACAAATTATGCATGCACTACGGGCCAAGGATATTCGTGTATTCATCAATGCTCATGATCATGCCAACAACTGTCCATCAATGCACTACGGCCAATGAGGACTTTTACCATATCATTTGTAACATTACGGTCATGATTATACCGAATAATCCCTGGTCATAATCATACAAAGTCCATCTATGCACTACAGGCCACCGATGACTTTTAACATATTATAAACATAAGGATGATGACAATGATATAAGAATTCAATAAAACAAGTTCAAGAATTAATTTTTTCAGGAACTAATAACGTTCAAATTGTCAACATGATACTGCTTTGTAGAGTAAAATTCAAGAAAGCTCAGAAGAATATTTCCATGAAAAGATACTGGATGAAGCGCAAATATCAAGAATATTCCACTAACTTCATGGAGTATAGAAGTTAAAACTTTAACCAACTGAGTATAATAACGAATGGAATAATAAAAGAAATCACCATGCATGCGGTACTTGCATATGACGAGTTATTCAACGAATAATAAATAATGTAACCAGTCGAGCAAAATTAAGCGCAACGATGTTCCAATGAAATAATAAAGAGCGGAACCCAGTCCCACGTAAAAGCATGAGCAGGATATTCCAACGCAGAATAATAATAAAGACGGAACCAGTCCCAAAGTAAATACACGCATGAACAGAATATTCCAATAGAATAATAATAAAGATGGAACATGGTCCCACGTGAAAGCCTTGCATGCAGGATATTCAAATGTAATAATAATAAAGATGAGAATATTAGAATAATGTCACCAAATGCAGGTAGTCGCGTATCTTTGGTTATTCCAATGTAATGATAAAGAATGGAATAACAAAAGTTCTCTTCATGAATACAAAAGAAATAATACCCCTACGAGAGTACAACAAATAGTATCCCTTACCGTAAAAGAAACTTAATATAAGAGTAGGGAAGTAGCATAATACTTTTCTATAGCTTCTCTATAATTTCTCTCCCTAGAGTTTCAGTGAATTCATAAGAAATAATGAAGGAATGAGCTTCTATTTATAGAAAATGGACTGCATAGTAACTAACTCATGAACGGTCCAGATTGATTTACTTTAATCTGACGATCCATATGTAAAGTAAAATCTTTTAAATAAAATATAATATATTCTATTTATAATCTAATAAAATGAATAATTTTATAAAAAAAATTTACTATGCAAACACTATGCAGGCACTATGCAAATACTATGCATAATAAAATACAATATATTCTAATTATTGTCTAATAAAACAGATAATTTTATAAAAGTATTCTATTTTATATAAAAAGATTTTACTATTAGTCTAATAAAACGAATAACTTTATAAAAGTATTTTGTTTTATATAAAAAGTTTTTCTATTTTATTACATTAATAATACTAATAAAACAAAACTAAGTGACTTATCACATAAGCATCAATAATCAATACTGTGTGCTACAATGCAACCACGCGTATTAATGTGCTTTTACTACCGAGTAGTTCAACAGTATTAATGGTAAAACTTCTGCCGTTATTTTCAATAAAATATTTTTATCGTTTTCTCAATCCGACAATAATTCTATTGTGGGGTCCACCAATGATTGGGTCGTTGTACGAATATTCCCTGTTAAAACGAATATTCCCCAACCAATTGAATATTATATAACAACTTACGTACTTTGCAAAATTTATAAATATTACCCACAACTATAACATTATATCAAATTTACTCCATAATATTCAAAAATGATATTTAAAAAAAATTCATCTTTATTTATAAAAGTTGGGGTCTTACAACCTCTCCTTCTTATGAAATTTCGCCCTCAAAATTAGGGTACGTACCTGGTATGTCGAAGAGGTAAGGATACCTTGATTTCATTTCAAATTCTAACTCCCAAGTCATTTTGTCAACATCGTGGTTTCTCCACAAAACTTTGACTTGAGGTATAACCTTGGATCGTAGAATATGTTCCTTCTTATCCAAGATTTGAACAGGAACCTCTTCATACGTCAAATCTTCCGCTATTTCGTCTGGTTCTAACTCAATAATGTGGTTCGGGTCTTCCACATATTTATGTAACTTGGATATGTGAAAAACATAATGAACATGACACATACTTGGCGGTAAAGTGAGTCTATATGCCATAGTTCCTACTCGATCGAGGATTAAAAATAGGCTGATGAATCGAGGATTAAGCTTTCCTCTCTTTCCAAATCTCATACTTGAACATCACCTATTCTGAGTCGCCAAATACATGGTACAGAATACAAATACAATCTTTCATATACAACAAGAGAGCTGTGAATTTTAATAAAAATACTGTCTTCCAGACAATATCCATTCTCAGAATAAGTCCTCATTACATTTATTGTCACACTATTTAATAGAATAGTGAGGACTACTAATACTATCATCTGGTCCATCACTCCGTTCCCCGACTCGTCCCAGCTATATTCTCATTTCCTGAAGAGAACATTGAAAGAAAGGGTGAGCTCAACTTGCCAAGTAAGAAATATTATGACTAAGATAATGCAGAATATATTATCATAACCCTTAAACAGTGTTAAACTGATACAATATAACAACCATCAAGTTTAACTTCAGCGAAAACAAGCAATCCATTAGAAGAGTCAAGTAGAGAATAAAATCTACTATCTTTTATAATTTAAAAGGTTTTTCATGACTTTTATCGCTGAAACTCAGCTTAAAAAATAATCCACATCATCGAATCACCCCTACACTACGACCAAGGATATTCTTTAGTATCACGACCACAATTATCCATGCACTACATGCCAAGAATATTTGTGTATTCATTATTGGTCATGATCATGCCAACAACTGTCCATCAATGTACTACGGGCCAATGAGGACTTTTACCACATCATTTGTAACATTACTGTCATGATAACACCGAATAATACCTGGTCATAATCATACCAAGTCCATCTGTGTACTACAAGCCACAGATGACTTTCAAAGAATATAAACATAAGGATGATGACAATGATATAAGAATTCAATAAAACAACTTCAAGAATTAATTTATTCAGGAACTAATAACGTCCAAATTGTCAACATGATATTGCTTTGTAGTGTAAAATTCAAGAATGCTTAGAAGAATATTTCCATGAAAAGATACTGGATGAAGAGCAAATATAAAGGATATTCCACTAATTTCATGGAGTATAGAAGTCAAAACTTTAACCAACTGAGTATAATAACGAATGGAAAAAAAAAAGAAATCATCATGCATGCGGTACTTGATGTATGCGAGTTATTCAACGAGAATAATAAGTAATGGAACGAATGTCGGTAAAATTACACAGATAGGATGTTCAAACGAGAATAATAAAAAGCCGGAACGGTCCCAAGTCGTAAGCCTTATGATTGCAGTATTCCAACGAGAATAATAATAAAGATTTTAACCAGTGTCGGCGTAAGCGTCTGACGAGGATATTCCAATAGAATAATAATAAAGACGGAACCAGGTCTGGTGTAAACGCACAGACAGGATATTCCAACAGAATAATAATAACGACGGAATATTAGAAGAATGTCACCAAGTATAGGGTAGTCCGCGTATACTGGTTATTCCAGCAGAATAATAAAGAATGGAATAACAGAAGTTCTCTTCTTGAATACAAAAGAAATGATACCCCTTACGAGTACAATAAATAATATCTCTTACCGTAAAAGAAACTGAATATAAGAGTAGGGAAGGAGAAGAATATTTTTCTATAGCTTCTCTATAATTTCTCTCGCTAGAGTTTCAGTGAATTCGTAAGAAATAATGAAGGAATGAGCTTCTATTTATAGAAAATAGACTGCATAATAACTAACTCATGAACGGACCAGATTGATTTACTTTAATCTGACGATCCATATTTAAAGCAAAATCTTTCAAATAAAATATAATATATTCTATTTATAATCTAATAAAACGAATAACTTTATAAAAAGATTTTACTATGCAAACATTATCTTTGGCACTATATGCAAATACTATGCATAATAAAATATAATATATTCTAATTATTATCTAATAAAAGCAGATAACTTTATAAAAGTATTCTGTTTTATATAAAATGATTTTACTATTAGTCTAACAAAACGAATAACTTTATAAAAGTATTCTGTTTTATATAAAATGTTTTTCTGTTTTATTACATTAATAATACCAATAAAACAAAAGCGGTGACTTATCACATAAACATCAATAGTCGATACTGGTGTACTACTATGCAACCACGCCAGATTCTTTGTGCTTTTACTACTGAGTAGTTCAACAGTATTAATGGTAAAACTTCCGCCGTTATTTTCAATAAAATATTTTTGTCGTTTTCTCAATCCGACAATAATTCCATTTTGGGTCCACCAATGATTGTGCTGTTATACGAATATTCCCTATTAAAACGAATATTCCCCGACCAATCGAATATTATATAACAACTTGCGTACTTTGCAAAATTTCTAAATATTACTCACAATTATAACGTTATATCAAATTCATTCCATAATATTCAGAAATAATATTTATAGAAAATTCATCTTTATTCATAAAAGTTGGGGTCTTACAATCTCCCCTTCTTATGAAATTTTGCCCTCAAAATTAGGGTACGTACCTGGTATGTCGAAGAGGTAAGGATACCTTGATTTCATTTCAGATTCTAACTCCCAAGTCATTTCCTCAACATCGTGGTTTCTCCACAAAACTTTGACTTGAGGTATAACCTTGGAGCGTAGAATATGTTCCTTCTTATCCAAGATTTGAACAGGAACCTCTTCATACGTCAAATCTTCCGCTATTTCGTCCGGTTCTAACTCAATAATGTGTTTCGGGTCTTCCATATATTTACGTAACATGGATATTTGAAAAACATTATGAACACGAGACATACTTGGCGGTAAAGCGAGTCTATAGGCTACAGTTCCTACTCGATCGAGGATTAAAAATGGGCCGATGAATCGAGGATTGAGCTTTACTCTCTTTCCAAATCTCGTACTTGAACATCACCTATTCTGAGTCGGCAAATACATGGTATAGAATACAAATACAATCTTTAATATACAACAAGAGAGCTGTGAGTTTTAATACAAATACTGTCTTCTAGATAATATCCACTCTCAGAATAAGTCCTCATTACATTTATTGTCGCACTATTTAACAGAAAAATGAGGACTACTAATACTATCATCTGGTCCATCACTCCGTTTCCCGACTCGTCCCTGCTGTATTCTCATTTCCTGAAGAGAACAGTGAAAGAAAGGGTGAGCTCAACTAGCCCAGTAAGAAATATTATGACTAAGATAATGCAGAATAAATTATCATTAGCCTTAAACAGTGTTAAACTGATACAATATAACAACCATCAAGTTTAACTGCAGCGAAAATAAGCAATCCATTAGAAGAGTCAAGTAGAGAATAAAATCTACTATCTTCTCTGATTTAAAAGGTTTTTCATGACTTTTATCGCTGAGACTCAGCTTAAAAATAATCCACATCATTGAATCACCCCTGCACTACGGCCAAGGATATTCTTTAGTATCACGACCACAATTATCCATGCACTACGGGCCAAGAATATTTGTGTATTCATTAATTGTCATGATCATGCCAACAACTGTCCATCAATGCACTACGGGCCAATGAGGAATTTTACCACATCATTTGTAACATTGCGGTCATGATTACACCGAATAATTCTTGGTAATAATCATACCAAGTCCATCTATGCACTACATGCCACAGATTACTTTCAAAAATATATAAACATGAGGATGATGACAATGATATAAGAATTCAATAAAACAAGTTCAAGAATTAATTTACTCAGGAACTAATAACGTCCAAATTGTCAACATGATACTGCTTTTTAGAGTAAAATTCAGGAATGCTCAGAATAATATTTTCATGAAAAGATACTGGATGAAGCGCAAATATCAATGATATTCCACTAATTTCATGGAGTATAGAAGTCAAAACTTTAACCAACTGAGTATAATAACGAATGGAATAACAAAAGAAATCACCATGCATGCGGTACTTCGCATAGATAGGTTATTCCAACAGAATAATAATAAATAATCTGAACGGTCGGTGAAATTACTTGCAAGCGGGATGTTCAATGAGAATAATAAAGATGGAACCGGTCCCAAAGCGCGCACGAACAAGATATTCCAACAGAATAATAATAAAGACGGAACCAGGTCCGGCGTAAACGCACAGACGGGATACTCCAACATAATAATAATAAAGACGGAACTAGGTCCGGCGTAAACGCACAGACGGGATATTCCAACAGAATAATAATAAAGACAGAATATTAGAAGAATGTCACCAAGTATAGGGTAGTCCGCGTATATTGGTTATTCCAGCAGAATAATAAAGAATGGAATAACAGAAGTTCTCTTCATGAATACAAAAGAAATAATACCCCTTACGAGTACAACATATACTATCTCTTACCGTAAAAGAACTTGAATATAAGAGTTGGGAAGGAGCAACATACTTTTCTATAGCTTCTCTATAATTTCTCTCTCTAGAGTTTCAGTGAATTTGTAAGAAATAATGAAGGAATGAGCTTCTATGTATAGAAAATGGACTGCATAGTAACTAACTCATGAACGGTCCAGATTGATTTACTTTAATCTGACGATCCATATTTAAAGCAAAATCTTTTAAATAAAATAAAATATATTCTATTTATAATCTAATGAAACGAATAACTTTATAAAAAAATTTTATAATGCAAACACTATGCAGGCACTATACAAATACTATGCATAATAAAAAATATAATATATTCTAATTATTGTCTAATAAAATAGATAACTTTATAAATGTATTACATTTTATATAAAAAGATTTTACTATTACGCTAATAAAGCGAATAACTTTATAAAAGTATTACATTTTATATAAAAAGTTTTTACATTTTATTACATTAATAATACCAATAAAACAAAAAGCGGTGACTTATCACATAAGCATCGATAATCAATACTGGTATGCTGCTAATATGCAACCACGCGTATTCATGTAGTTTTACTAAGAGTAGTTCAACGATAATAATGGTAAAACTTCCGCCGTTATTTTCAATAAAATATTTTTGTCGTTTTCTCAATCCGACAATAATTCCATTATGGGGTCCACCAATGATTGTGTCGTTGTACGAATATTCCCTATTAAAATAAATATTCCCCGACCAATCGAATATTATATAACAACTTGCATACTTTACAAAATTTATAAATATTACCCACAGCTATAACATTATATCAAATTTACTCCATAATATTCAAAAATGATATTTATAGAAAATTCATCTTTATTTATAAAAGTTGGGGTCTTACAACCTCCCCTTCTTATGAAATTTTGTCCTCGAAATTAGGGTACGTACCTAGTATGTCAAAGAGGTAAGGTTACCTTGATTTCATTTTAGATTCTAACTACCAAGTAATTTCCTCAACATCGTGGTTTCTCCACAAAACTATGACTTGAGGTATAGCCTTGGAGCATAGAATATGTTCCTTCTTATCCACGATTTGAACAAGAACCTCTTCATACGTCAAATCTTCCGCTATTTCGTCCGATTCTAACTCAATAATGTGGTTCGGGTCTTCCACATATTTACGTAACATGGATATATGAAAAACGTTATGAACACGAGACATACTTGGCGGTAAAGCGAGTCTATAGGCCACAGTTCCTACTCGATCGAGGATTAAAATGGGTAGATGAATCGAGGATTGAGCTTTCCTCTCTTTCCAAATCTCGTAACTCCTTTCCACGGGCAACACGTAACAACACGATGATCTCCTATATCGAATTCCACATCCTTTCGATGAAGATCGGCATAACTCTTTTGTTGATCTTGTGAGGTTTTTTAACGCGTTCTTGGATCGTTTGAATCTTTTCCGTAGTCATACGTACCAACTCCGGTCCCAACAAAATTGCTTCACCCACCTCATCCCAAAGATATCTTTGAGAGCGACACTTTCTTCCATACTGGCGCTTGAATGGAGCCATGCCAATACTTACTTGATAACTGTTGTTGTAGGAAAACTCCACCAATGGTAAGAACTTGTCCCAACTTCCCTTGAAATCAAGGGCACAGAGTCTTAATAAATCTTCAAGAGTTTGAATAGTCCTCTCCGACTGCCCATCCATCGAGGATGATATCTTAAAGCTAAATCGTAAATCTGTGCCCATAGCTTTCTGCAAACTAACCCAAAATCGTGAAGTGAATCTTGGGTCTCGATCAGAAACTATGGATACTGGCATACCATGATGTCTTACAATCTCGTTTATGTACATACGAGCAAGACGTTAAAGTGTATAAGTTTCTCGTATCGGTAAGAAATGAGCAGACTTGGTTAATCTATCAACAATGACCCAAATCGGATCTATACCTTGAGAAACCTTAGGAAGACTAGTAATGAAATCCATGGTAATATGCTCCCACTTCCATTCTGGAATTTCAAGTGGTTGAAATGGACCTTTTGGTACTTGATGCTCCACTTTAACTCGTTGACAAGTTAGACACCTTGAGATAAACAACGCTATCTCTCTCTTCATATTGCTCCACCAAAATGTATGATGAATATCATGATACATTTTGGTACTCCCAGGATGGATTACAAACGGTGTGTTGTGTGCCTCCATCATGATTTTATACTTTAAATCAGGGTCGTTAGGTACACAAAGTCTGGATTTGACTCAAAGTATTCCTTCTTCATCAATTCTTACTTCCGGCATAGCACCTTCTTGAACTTTCTTCCTCATACGCATCAACTCCAGGTCTGTAGCTTGAGCAGCTTTAACTTTATCAATTAAAGTCAATTTTACTCGTATATTCACCATCATCACATGGGTCCCTGGAGTCTTTAACTCTATCTTCATCCTTTGCAAGTCACACAAAATGGGCCTTTGTGTTGACAATATCGCACTCGTATTTGCATATGATCTTACTCGATCGCCGCAAGCTACCACGTTAAGCTTTTCGGGATGGTATTGGATGGTATGATCATAATCTTTCAATAGTTCAAGTCAACATCGTTGTCGTATGTTGAGTTCCTTTTGAGTGAAGAAATATTTGAGGCTTTTATGATCCGTAAAGATCTCCACTTTCTCCCCATACAAGTAATGCCTCCAAATTTTAAGTGCGAAGACAACAGCTGCTAACTCTAGGTCATGAGTAGGATAATTCCTCTAATATTCTTTGAGTTGTTTTGAGGCATAGGCTATAACTTTCCCATGTTGCATGAGAACACATCCCAACCCTTTACCCGAAGCATCACTTTAGACGACAAATCCCTCTGAGCCAGATGGTATTGTCAAAACAGGTGTTGAAATGAGTATCCTCCTGAGTTCTTGAAAACTCTTCTCACATTCTTTGCTCCAACCAAACTTTGTATCTTTCCGAGTCAGCTGAGTTAATAGAGTAGCTATTCGAGAAAATCCTTCCACGAATCTCCGATAATAACCAGCTAAGCCGAGAAAGCTACGTACTTCGGTCAATGATTTAGGTTGCTCTCGACTTTGAATTGCTTGATCTTTCTGCAAGTCAACAAATATTCCATGACTTGATACTACGTGCCCAAGGAATGCTACTTCCTCAAGCTAGAACTCACATTTCTTCAACTTGGCATAAAGCTTGTATTTACGAAGCTTTTGGAGTGTCAGCATCAATTGTTGCTCATGATCTTCACGACTTTTGGAATAAATAAGGATGTCATCAATAAAGACGACCACAAAGTGATCCAAATATTCCTTCCCTTGAATATCTGTTGACCCAGCAAAGATTGAAACAATTCAAAGCTGGGAGCAACCTAAATCAGTGACCGAAGTACGTAGCTTTCTCGGCTTAGCTGGTTATTATCGGAGATTCGTGGAAGGATTTTCTCGAATAGCTACTCCATTAACTCAGCTGACTCGGAAAGATACAAAGTTCGGTTGGAGCGAAGAATGTGAGAAGAGTTTTCAAGAACTCAATAGGAGATTCATTTCAGCACATGTTCTAACAATACCATCTGGCTCGGAGGGATTTGTCGTCTACAGTGATGCTTCGGGTAAAGGGTTGGGATGTGTTCTCATGCAATATTGGAAAGTCAAAGCCTCAAGACAACTCAAAGAATAGAGAGGAATTATCCTGATCTAGAGTTAGCGCTATTGTCTTTGCAGACTTAAAATTTGGAGGCATTACTTGTATGGGGAAAGGTGGAGATCTTTACGGATCATAAAAGCCTCAAATATTTCTTCACTCAAAAGGAACTAAACACGCGATAACGACGCTGCGTTGAACTGCTTCCAGTAAAAGATTATTATCATACCATCCAATACCATCCTCGAAAATGCGAACGTGGTAGCCGATTTATTGAGTAGAAGATCATATGCAAGTACGAGAATGATATTGATTTTAATTTTGTGTGACTTGCAAAGGATGGAGATAGAGTTAAAGACTCTAGGGACCCATGTGATGATGGTGAATATACGAGTAGAACCGACTTTAATTGATAAAGTTAAAGCCGCTTCAAGCTACACAGACTTGAGTTGATGCGTAGTGAAGAAGGAATACTTCGAGTCAACTCGACGACTTCAGGTTCCCTAACGACTTGATTTAAAGTATAAAATCATGATGGAGGCACATTGGTAATCCATCTCGAGTACCAAATGTATCATGATATTCGCTATACATTTTGTGGAGCAATATAGCATTGTTTATCTCAAGATGTCTAACTTGTCAACGAGTTAAAGGAGCATCAAGTACCAAAAGGTCCATCATAAACCACTTGAAATTCTAGAATGGAAGTGGGAGCACATTACCATGGATTTCAAGCGGCCTTTCCTAAGGTTTCTCAAGGTATAGATCCGATTTGGGTCATTGTTGATTGATTGACCAAGTCCTGCCATTTCTTACCGATGAAATTTATACACTTGAACATCTTGCTCGATGTACATAAACTAATTGTAAGATCATGGTATGCCAAGATCCATAGTTTCCGATCGAGATTCACTGTTGTCATTCACATTTCTGGGCTGGGAGATTGGGTTCAAGTATTAAGAATGCAGAAAGCTATGGGCACGATTTATGATTTAGCCGATTATCATCCTCGAAATGATGTGGGCAATTGGACTATAGAGATCATGTGTTTTTACGACTCCGTGTTTGATTTCATGGAAAGGAGTTACAAGATTTGGAAAGAGAGGATTGGCATGGCTCAATTCCTCATTCATCTACCATTTTAATCCCCATCTACGTAAAAAGATAGGAACGATCCCAAGCCTATAAAACCTCGCTTTCGACCCCCAAGTATGTCGATCTTCATCGTGTGGAATTCGATAACGCTTTTTACATATCCATGTTAGGAGTTACAAGATATGGAAGAGAGGAACCACATTATTCATCTACCCACCTTTAATCCTCGAATAACGGGAAGATTATGACGCTACGAAGAGGTTCCCATGTTCAAATCTTGGAAATATAAGGAACATATATCTTACCGGACTACAAGGTTATACCTCAAGTCAAAGTTTTGATATGAAGAAACCATTCTACGACACAAGGTGAGAAAATTTCTTAGTGAGTTAGAATGACAAAGAATGAAATGAAATCAAGGTATCCTTACCTCTTCGACATACCAGTAATCGTATCCTAATTTTGAGGGCAAAATTTCATAAGAAGGGAGGTTGAAGACCCCAACTTTATAAATAAAGATGAATTTTCTATAAATATCATTTTTAATATTATGGAGTAAATTTGATATAATCTTATAGTTGTGGGTAATATTTATAAATTTTGCAAAGTACGCAAGTTGTTATATAATATTCGATTGGCCGGGAATATTCGCTTTAACAGGAATATTCGCATAACGGCACAATCATCAGGACCCTACAATGGAATTATTATCTGATTGAGAAAACGCATACAACAATATTTTATTGAAAATAATTCATTAAGTTTTACCATTAATACCGCTGAACTACTTTCAGAAGTAAGTACAAAGAATACGCTGATTGCATAAGAGTAATACTTGTGATTGATTATCGATGCTTATGTGATAAGTCACTCGCTTTTTGTTTTATCGGTATTATTAATGTAATAAAATAGAAAAACTGCTTATATAAAATAGAATACTTTTATAAAGTTATCTCCGCTTTTATTAGACAATAATTAGAATATATTATATTTTATTACGCATAGTATTTGCATAGTGCCATGATAATAGTGTTTGAATAGTAAAATCTTTTTTATAAAGTTATTCGTTTTATTAGATTATAAATAGAATATATTATATTTTATTTAAAAGATTTTGCTTTAAATATGGATCGTCCGATTAAAGTAAATCAATCTAGACCGCTCATGAGTTAGTTACTATGCAAATCCATTTTCTATAAATAAAGCTCATTCCTTCATTATTTTTTACTTAATTCAATTTAAACTCTGTGAGAGAGAAATTATAGAGAAGCTATATAGAAAAGTATGTTGCTCCTTCCCAACTCTTATATTCAGCTTTTACTAGTAAGGGATATTATTTGTTGTACTCGTAAGGGGTATTATTTCTTTTGTATTCATGAAGAGAACTTCATTATTCTATTCTTTATTATTCTCACTGAATAACCAAAGATACGCGACTACCCTATACTTGGTGACATTCTTCTAATATTTTGTCTTTATTATTATTCATTTGAAATATCCATGCTCGTGCGTTACTGCCGGACCTAGTTCCGCCTTTTATTATTATTCTCGTTAGAATATCATGTCCGTGCGCTTCTGCCACGCTGCACCGGTTCTCGCTTTTATTATTATTTTGTTGGAATATCCTATCTGCATGCGTTCGCGGGACCGGATTCTCATCTTTATTATTATGTTGGAACATCCTAGCGCTTGCAAAATTTTGCCTCGACACGTTCCGCTTATTTATTATTCTTGGAATAAACTACATCTTCATGGCACCGCATGCACGGTGATTTCTTTGTTATTAGATTCATTATTATACTCATTTGGTTAAAGTTTTGACTTCTATACTCCATGAAATTAGTGGAATATCCTTGATATTTGCGCTTCATCCAAATCTTTTCATGAAAATATTCTTCCGAGCATTCTTGAATTTTACTCTACAAAGCAATATCATGTTGATTATTTGACGTTATTAGTTCCCTGAATAAATTAATTCTAACTTGTTTTATCAATTCTTATATCATTGTCATCATCCTCATGTTTATATTTTTGAAAGTCATTTGTATTCGTAGTGCTTAGATGGATTTGGTATGATTGTAACCGTGAATTATTCTTGTAATCATGACCGTAATGTTACAAATGATGTGGTAAAAGTCCTCATTGGCCCGTAGTGCATTGATGGATGTTTGTTGGCATGATCATGACCATTAATGAATACACAAATATTCTTGGCTCAGAGTGTATGGATAATTATGGTCGTGATATTAAAGAATATCCTCGCCGTAGTAGTCACGGGGTGATTCGATGATGTGGGTTATTTTTTAGTCGAGTCTTTATGATAAAAGTCATGAAAAACCTTTTAAATCATAAAGATATAGATTTTATTCTCTACTTGACTCTTCTAATGGATTGCTTATTTTCGCTGCAGTTAAATTTGATGGTTGTTATATTGTATCTGCTTAACAATCGCTTAAGGCTAATGAGAATTTATTCTGCATTATCTTAGTCATAATATTTCTTCTTTGGGCTAGTTTGAGCTCACCATTTTTTCACCGCTCTCTTCTTGAAATGAGAATATAGCCGGGACGAAGCCCAGTCGAACGGAGTGATGGACCGGATGATAGTATTAGTAGTCCTCACTATTCTCACTAAATAGTGTGACAATAAATGTAATGAGGACTTATTCTGAGAGTGGATATTGTCTAGAAGACAGTATTTGTATTAAAACTCACAGCTCTCTTGTATATTAAAGATTGTATTAGTATTCTGTACCATGTATTTGGCGACTCAGAATAGGTGATGTATACTTATTTTGGGGGCGTCACAATGGTTACAGGAATAGTACTCCTAACAACTGGTTGACATGAATTAGAACCCTATATATATATACACTTTAAAATTTGCAATATTTATAATCTATAATTAGATTTAAAAGTTTACATTGAATATTTAATTCTTTTTTTCAAAATTATATTGTCTATTGCTCCTACCTCTCTCTACCTAGCTATGATATTTTTGTTTCTTATGTTATATTTTTGTATATTACATAAATTTTATTACCATCTATATGTATATATACCCATCTTAAATCTCCATATCAAACTAAATATATATAAAGTAACTATGAATATTTATATAACGTAATTATGAATATTTTAATATATATATAAACAAATATTCATATAAATATTCATAAATTTATCTCTAAATATTTATATAAATATTTATAAACAAATATTCATATAAATTTATCTTTAAAATTTATAAAAAAATATTGATATAAATATTTAGAGATAAATTTATATGAATATTTGTTTACAAATTTTATAAACAAATATTCATATAAATATTTAGAGATAAAATTATATGAATATTTGTTTATATATATTTATAAACAAATATTCATATAAGTATTTATATAAACAAATATAAATAGTAAATTTATAAAAAACTAAATAAATATTTATTTATAAATTTTTAAAGTTTAGATATGAATATTTTTTATGATTTATAGGCAAATAAATTTGTACAATATGATGAGTTACACTATATTTTGTATATAATGAGTTTTATACTATTTACATATAGTCAAGTGTTACGTGTTGGTATATTTAAAAAATATACATGTATAATTTTGAGTGCTTAAGTTAAATAATTTTATGGAATTTCAAAAAATAAGAGTTTGTTTTCTTATATGTGGGTGTTCTAAAATATTTTTATGTTGAAGCAATCATTATACTGAATAACAAATATATAAAATGTAGAAGAACTTTTTTTTTTACGAGAAGCGTTACTCAATATTCGAAACATTGCCACATAATAAAATGTTAATTAACTTAAAAAATTTAAGTAGTGAGCATAATATTGTGAAGTGAAAATATTTAATGAGATTTCAATTATTTAAAAGTGCGAAGGTGATTCTTAAAGATTTTTTTATGGATTAAATTTGGTCTTTGAATTATTTTATGTAATCTGAAGTTAAATATTTAATTATATTAAATAATCTATTTTTTACAATAGTTTGTGCGTAATATATAGTAAGGTATATAGTGACCTTAACGTAAAAATACTTGTAGCTCAGTTGGTTTGAGCATTTATTTAAATAGTGGGGGATGTTAAGAGTTCGATTCTCAAAAGAAGCATTGTTATTATTATTATTATTATTATTATTATTATTATTATTATTATTATTATTATTATTATTATTATTATTATTATTATTATTATTATTACTTTTATTGTTATTATTATTATTATTATTAGTTTTAAGACCCCAACTTTTATGAATAAAGATGAATTTTCTATAAATATTATTTTTGAATATTATGGAATGAATTTGATATAATGTTATAAATGTGGGTAATATTTATAAATTTTGCAAAAGTACGTAAGTTGTTATATAATATTCGATTGGTCTGGGAATATTCATTTTAACGAGGAATATTCAGTATAACTAAGACAATCATCAGTGGACCCTACAACGGAATTCTTCGTCGGATTGAGAAAACGACAAAAATACTTTATGAAAATAAAGGTGGAAGTTTTACTGATTAATCTGTTGAAACACCCATGTTAAAAGTACAAGATACGTCTGGCGTAGTTACCTGATAACAGCACACTTGGTTTTGATTTTTGATGCTTACGTGAGAAGTCACTTAGTTTTGTTCAATTATTGCCACATTATTTGTTGTGGAGTTTGGCGTATTATTTGGACCCCTCACTTTCTCATTTTTCAAAATCGTCAGAAAAAAGTAATATCAATTTTTCGTATATATATATATATATATATATATATATATATATATTGTTATTTGCATGTGGTGGAGTGTGTGATATATATATATATATATATATATATATATATATATACACACACACATAATCTAGTGTTGGTGTGTGTGTGTGTGTGTGTGCGTGTGTTGTGAATATGAGTGACTGGGTGGTAGTGGTGAATAAAGATTGTATTATTGTGAAAGTGCGTGTGTTGTGATATAATATATTTTATTTAAAGGTTTTCGTTTTATTAGAATATTTTATTAAATCAATATGGACCATCCGATTAAAGTAAATCAATCTAGACCGTTCATGAGTTAGTTACTATGCAATCCATTCTTCTAAAAATAGAAGCTCATTCCTTCATTATTTCTTACGAATTCACTAAAACTCTAGAGAGAGAATTTATAAAGAAACTATAGAAAAGTATTCTGTTACTTTCCTACTCTTATATTCAGTTTCTTTTACGGTAAGGGTTATTATTTCTTTTATATTCATGAAGAGAACTTCTGTTATTCCATTCTTTATTATTCTCTTTGGAATAACCAAAGATAATGCGACTTCTACCTATACTTGGTGACATTCTTCTATTATTCCATCTTTATTATTATTCATTTGGAATATCCTCATGCATGCGTTTTTACGCCGCACTGGTTCCGCTCTTTATTATTATTCATTGGAATATCCTGCTCATGCTTTTTACTGGCGGACTGATTCCGCCTTTTTATTATTATTTTGTTGGAATATCATGTCATGCATGCGTTTTACACGGACACGGTTTCCGTCTTTATTATTCCGTTGGAACATCCTGTTGGTGCAAATTTCACCGACTTTGGTTCCGTTACTTTATTATTCTGTTGGAATAACATGTCATCACAATCTACCGCATGCATGGTGATTTCTTTTGTTATTCCATTTGTTATTATACTCAGTTGGTTAAAGTTTTGACTTCTATACTCCATGAAATTAGTGAAATATCCTTGATATTTGCGCTTCATCCAGTATTTTTTCATGGAAATATTCTTCTGAGAATTCTTGAATTTTACTCTACAAAGCAGTATCATGTTGACAATTTGGACGTTATTAGTTCTTGAATAACTTAATTCCTGAACTTGTTTTATTGAATTCTTATATCATTGTCATCATCCTCATGTTTATATTATGTTGAAAGTCATCTATGGCCTGTAGTGCATAGATGGACTTGGTATGATTATGACCAGGGATTATTCGGTGTAATAATGACCGTAATGTTACAAATGATGTGGAAAAAGTCCTCATTGACCCGTAGTGCATTGATGGACAGTTGTTGGCATGATCATGACCATTGATGGATACACGAATATCCTTAGCTGTGGTGCATGGATAATTTGTGCTTGTGATACTAATGAATATCCTTGGCCGTAGTGTAGGGATGATGTGGATTATTTATTAAGCTGAGTCTTAGCGATAAAAGTCATGAAAAACCTTTTAAATCATAGAAGATAATAGATTTTATTCTTTACTTGACTCTTCTAGTGGATTGCTTGTTCCGCTACAGTTAAACTTGATGTTTGTTATATTTTATCAGTTTAACATTGTTGAAGGATAATGATAAATGATTCTGCATTATCTTAGTCATAATATTTCTTACTGGGCTAGTTGAGCTCACCCTTTCTTTCACTGTTCTCTTCAGGAAATGAGAACGTAGCTGGGACTAGTCGGGGAACGGAGTGATGGTCCTAGTTGGTGCATTAGTAGTCCTCACTATTCTGTGAAATAGTGTGATAATAATTGTAATGAGGACTCTTTTTGAGTTTGTATACTCTCTAGTAGACAATATTTGTATTCAAACTCACAGTTTATGTTTGTCGTATTGTACATGACAATTGTATTATTAAGTTGTATTTGAATTCTGTACCATGTATCTGGCGACTCAAGATGGGTGATGTATACCTAATTTTGGGGGCATCACAGTTGGTATCAAAGCTTAGGGATATTAACACTGGCTAAGATGTGAGAATAGAACTAGGAGGGGAGAGACGGGGAATTCCTTCGCTAGTATAACCTACCTAAGTTTTTTTTTTGTAATTAATTGGTCGGTCAGAATATAGGGATAATATGTTACATGTCAATTAACCTTTTGTTTTGTGGCAGTATCTGAAAATGACATCCGATAATGTTGAGAATAGCAATGGAGCATGAAGCATAGCTGATTCACCACATATCAATAATCAGGATAATGTGCATCAGGAAGGCGACAATCCTCATGCAAACAACAACACTGACCAAATGATGAATGATGGAATGTTCAGAGGCTTTATGCAATTTATGCAACAGCAGACGAAAGCGGCTCCTGTCCAAAATGTAGGTGAAACCACTGGAAACTCTCAGACGGTCACTACTAAATAGTTCAAGGAGCTGGGACCACCGGAGTTTATTGAAGAGCCAAAACCACTTAAAGTGGAAGCATGGATAAAGCAGATCATCAAGATATTTGATGTCTTGGGATGCTCCAAGGAGAAAAAGGTTCCCTTTGCCGCCTTTATGTTGCGAGGAGAGGCAGATTACTGGTGGGAGTCGGTAAAGCGTACTCAACCTGCCGCACTAAAAATGTCTTGGGAGAAGTTCCAAGAACTATTCAACGACAAGTACTTTCCTGAAAATATTCGTCACATGAAGGAGGTGGAGTTCATCTAGTTGGAACAAAATAATATGACCGTGTCGCAGTACGAAGCAAAGTTTGCCGAGTTATCCGGTTTGCGTCCCACTTGGTGGATAATGAAGAAAGAATGACGCGGATGTTTTTAAGAGGTTTGAAGCCGGAGATACGTCAATATCTTATTTCTCATAAACTATGTTTGTATTCAGATGTTGTAAATAGGGCTCAATTAGTGGAGCACGATAATGAGTCAACGCAACCAAAAGAGAGCAGCCAACAAAATGATAATACCAGTGAGAGTAGTCATCGAAGCAGTGACATCAAGCGTGGAGGGAATTAACAGGCCAGAAATGGTAACCACTTCGGTGGTAATCAAGGCCAAAACAATAAGAATAGATATTTAAAGAAGAGGAGATTCAACAATGATGGAAAGACGTCAGCACCATCACCCGTTGTTAAGGAAGAAGAAAGACCACCTGTCATATGCTTCAAATGCGGAGGGGAGGGACACATCACCCAAACCTGCGATGATGTCATCCAAAGCATGTTATAATTGTGGAAGAGAAGGTCACTTATCCCAATTTTGTCGTTCATCGAAGACAAGTTCAGTTAGGATGGAGGCACCAAAGGCAGTCCCAGAAAAGTCAAAACCGGTAGTGCAAGGGAGAACGTTTGTTGTGACCTCCCAGAAAGCAAGGAACCCGCATGAGGTCATCACAAGTAAGCTTATCATAAACTCTAGCGAAGTCTATACTTTATTTGATACCGGTTCTACCCATTCTTTTATTTCTCCTACTTGCCCTCAAAATTTAAATTTGACTCTGGAGAAATTAGACTTTGACTTATCTGTGGAAACTCCATTGGGAGAAACCTTCATTACATCGATTGTTTATAAGTCTTGTTTGGTTCAAATCGGTACCCTCATATTACCTGTCGATCTTATTTCATTGAAAATACTTGCATTTGATGTGATTCTAGGGATTGATTGGTTAACTACGCATCATGCAAAAATTGATTGTTTTCGTAAGGTTGTTAGCTTTATATTCCTAATCAACCTATTATACAAATTCAAGTGACCAAACCATTAAAATCAATCACGTTCATCTCAAGCCATAAAGTTATTCGTTTATTGAAAAATGGATGTCAAGCTTTCTTAGCTCATGTCACGGATCTAAACAAAAATACGTCAGTTTTGAATGATATTTCTATTGTTAACAAATTCCCTGACGTATTCCCTGAAGAACTTCCTGGCCTACCCCCAGAGCGTGAAATTGAATTTTGTATCGACCTTGAACCTGGTACAAAACCCATTTCCAAAGCCCCATATCGAATGGCTCCTATTGAACTTCAGGAGTTAAAGACCTAACTGCAGGAATTATTAGACACTGGCTTTATTTGTCCTAGTACTTCTCCTTGGGGTGCTCCTGTTCTATCCGTGAAGAAGAAAGATGGGAGTATGCGACTTTGTATTAATTATCGAGAGTTGAATCATGTCACCATCAAAAATAGGTACCCATTGCCATGTATTGATGACCTGTTTGATCAGTTGCAAGGAGTCAAATTCTTTTCAAAGATTGATCTTCGTTTCGGATATCACCAATTGAAGATTAGAACAGATGACATTCCAAAGACGGCTTTCAGAACTCGGTACGGGCATTATGAATTCCTAGTCATGTCTTTTGGATGACTAATGCTCCCCGCCTTCATGGATATGATGAACCGAGTATTCAAGGAATATTTGGATCACTTTGTGGTCGTCTTTATTGATGACATCCTTATTTATTCCAAAAGCCGTGAAGATCATGAGCAACACTTGAAGCTGACACTCCAAAAGCTTCGTGAATACAAGCTTTATGCCAAGTTGAAGAAATGTGTGTTCTGGCTTGAAGAAGTAGCATTCCTTGGGCACGTAGTATCAAGTCATGGAATATCTGTTGATCCAGCAAAGATTAAAGCTATTCAAAGCTGGGAGCAACCTAAATCATTGACCGAAGTACGTAGCTTTCTCGACTTAGATGGTTATTATCGAAGATTCGTGGAAGGATTTTCTCGAATAGCTACTCCATTAACTCAGCTGACTCAGAAAGATACAAAGTTCGGTTGGAGTGAATAATGTGAGAAGAGTTTTCAAGAACTCAAGAGGAGACTCATTTTAGCACCTGTTCTGACAATACCATCTGGATCAAAGGGATTTGTCATCTACAGTGATGCTTCAGGCAAAGGGTTGGGATGTGTTCTCATGCAACATGGGAAAGTCATAGCCTATGCCTCAAGACAACTCAAAGAATATGAGAGAAATTATCCTACTCATGACCTGGAGTTAGCAGTTGTTGTCTTCGCACTTAAAATTTGGAGGCATTACTTGTATGGGGAGAAGGTGGAGATCTTTACGGATCATAAAAGCCTCAAATATTTCTTCACTCTAAAGGAACTCAACATGCAACAATGATGTTGGCTTGAACTATTGAAAGATTATGATCATACCATCCAATACCATCCTGGAAAAGCGAACGTGGTAGCTGATGCATATGCACAAGTACGAGTGCGATATTGTCAACACAAAGGCCCATTTTGTATGACTTGCAAAGGATGGAGATAGAGTTAAAGGGACCCATGTGATGATGACAAATATACGGGTAGAACCGACTTTAATTGATAAAGTTAAAGTCGCTCCATTACTCACAGACTGGAGTCGATGCGTATGAGGAAGAAAGTGCAAGAAGATGCTATCTTAGGAAGCAAGAATCGATGAAGAAGGAATACTTGAGTCAACTCCGGACTTTGTGTTCCTAACGACCGATTTAAAGTATAAAATCATGATGGAGGCGCACAACACACCGCTTTGCAATCCATCTCTAGGAGTACCAAAATGTGTCATGATATTCGCTATACACATTTTGGTGGAGTAATATGAAGAGAGAGATAAAGGTTGTTTATCTCAAGGTGTCTAACTTGTCAACGAGTTGAAGCGAGCATCAAGTACCAAAAGGTCCATTGCAACCATTTGAAATTCCGTAATGGTAGTGGGAGCACATTACCATGGATTTCAAGCACTGGGGTCTTTCTAAGGTTTCTTAAGGTATAGATGCGATTTGGGTCATTGTTGATAGATTGACCAAGTCACTCATTTCTTACCGATATGAGAAACTTATACACTTGAACGTCTTGCTCGTATGTACATAAACGAGATTGTAAGAATGCATGGTATGCCAGTATCCATAGTTTCTGATCGAGACCCAAGATTCACTTCACGATTTTGGGTTAGTTTGCAAAAAGCTATGGGCACAGTTTTATGATTTAGCTTAGCATATCATCCTCAGACGGACGGGCAGTCGGAGAGGACTATTCAAACTCTTGAAGATTTATGAAGACTTTGTGTCCTTGACTTCAAGGGAAGTTGGGATAAGTTCTTACCATTGGTGGAGTTTTCCTACAACAACAATTATCAAGCAAGTATTGGCATGGCTCCATTTGAGGCATTGTATAGAAGGAAGTGTCGTTCTCCAGTATGCTGGGATGAAGTGGGAGAAGCAACTTTGTTGGGACCAGAGTTGGTACGTATGACTACGGAAAAGATTCAAACGATCCGACAACGTATAAAAACCTCACAAGATCGACAAAAGAGTTATGCTGATCTTCATCGAAAGGATGTGGAATTCGACATAGGAGATCATGTGTTGTTACGTGTTGCTCCATGGAAAGGAGTTACAAGATTTGGAAAGAGAGGAAAGCTCAATCCTCGATTCATCGTCCAATTTTTAATCCTCGATCGAGTAGGAACTGTGGCCTATAGACTCGCTTTACCGCCAAGTATGTCTCGTGTTCATAACGTTTTTGACATATCCATATTACGTAAATATGTGAAATACTCGAACCACATTATTGAGTTAGAACCAGACAAAATAGGGGAAGATTTGACGTATGAAGAGGTTCCTGTTCAAATCTTGGATAAGAAGGAACATATTTTACGCTCTAAGGTTATACCTCAAGTCAAAGTTTTGGGGAGAAACCACGATGTTGAGGAAATGACTTGGGAGTTAGAATCTGAAATGAAATCAAGGTATCCTTACTTCTTCGACATACCAGGTACGTACCCTAATTTTGAGGGTAAAATTTCATAAGAAGAGGAGATTGTAAGACCCCAACTTTTATGAATAAAGATGAATTTTCTATAAATATTATTTTTGAATATTATGGAATGAATTTGATATAATGTTATAATTGTGAGTAATATTTAGAAATTTTGCAAAGTACGCAAGTTGTTATATAATATTCGATTGGTCGGGGAATATTCATTTTAACAGGGAATATTCAGACAATGCATAATCAATCATTGGTGGACCCTACAATGTAATTATTGTCGAATTGAGAAAAAACGACAAAAATACTTTATGAAAATAATGGCGGAAGTTTTATCGTTAACTCGTTAAAACACCGGTGTTAAAAAATCTGATAAATACACGTAGTTGAACAGTAGCACACGGTTTTGATTATTGATGCTTACGTGAGAAGTCACTCAGTTTTGTTCAATTATTGCCACAGTATTTGTTGTAGAGTTTGGCGTAATATTTGGACCCCTCACTTTCTCATTTTTCAAAATCGTCGGGAGAAAGTAATATCAATTTTTCATATATATATATATATACTGTTAGTGGCATGTTATTATATATATATATATATATATATATATATATATATATATTGTTAGTGGCATGTGGTGGAGTGTGTGAATATATATATAATCTAGTGTTGGTGTGTTTGTGTGTGTGTGTGTGTGCTGTGAATATGAGTGAGTGGGTGGTAGTGGTGAATAAAGATTGTATAATTGTGAAAGTGGGTGGGGGAGGGAGATTTGATTTTACAGAAGGAGTACAATTATTATCATTATATATATATATATATATATATATATATATATATATATATATATATAAAGCTTAGTTGAGAAAGGAGGCAGGAAAAAAATTTGATCACGGAAGTGAAAATTTTGGCACATGCTATATATATATTTAAATAATATATATATAATATATTTTATTTAAAGGTTTTCGTTTTATTAGAATATTTTATTAAATGAATATCGACCGTCCGATTAAAGTAAATCAATCTAGACCGTTCATGAGTTAGTTACTATGCAGTCCATTCTTCTATATATAGAAGTTCATTCCTTCATTATTTCTTACGAATTCACTGAAACTCTAGAGAGAGAATTTATAAAGAAACTATAGAAAAGTATTCTGTTACTTTCACACTCTTATATTCAGTTTGTTTTACGGTAAGAGTTATTATTTCTTTTATATTCATGAAGAGAACTTCTGTTATTCCATTCTTTATTATTCTGCTGGAATAACCAGTATACGCGGACTACCGTATACTTGGTGACATTCTTCTATTATTCCATCTTTATTATTATTCTTTTAGAATATCTTGTCTGTGCGTTTTGCGCCAGACTTGGTTCCGTCTTTATAATTATTCTGTTGGAATATCCTATCTGTTCGTTTTACGCCGGACCTGGTTTCGTCTTTATTATTATTCTTTTGGAATATCCTGTCTTTGCGTTTTACGTCGGACCTGGTTCCGTCATTATTATTTTGTTGGAACATCCTGTTGGTACGAATTTTACTTTGACACGGTTCTCATTATTTATTATTCTCATTGGAATAACTTTTGCTGTCGCGGGCCTATCGCATGCATGGTGATTTCTTTTGTTATTCCATTCGTTATTATACTTAGTTGGTTAAAGTTTTGACTTCTATACTCCATGAAATTAGTGGAATATCCTTGATATTTGTGCTTCATCCAGTATCTTTTCATGGAAATATTCTTCTGAGCATTCTTGAATTATACTCTAGAAAGCAGTATCATGTTGACAATTTGGACGCTATTAGTTCCTGAATAACTTAATTCTTGAACTTATTTTATTGAATTCTTATATCATTGTCATCATCCTCATGTTTATATTATGTTGAAAGTCATCTGTGGCCTGTAGTGCATAGATGGACTTGGTATGATTATGACAAGAGATTATTCGATGTAATCATGATCGTAACGTTACAAATAATATGGAAAAAGTCCTCATTGACCCGCTGTGCATTGATGGACAGTTGTTGGCATGATCATGAGCATTGATGAATACATGAATATCCTTGGCTGTGGTGCATGGATAACTTGTGGTTGTGATACTAATGAATATCCTTGGCCGTAGTTGAGGGATGATGTGTATTATTTATTAAGCTGAGTCTCAGCGATAAAAGTCATGAAAAACCTTTTAAATCATAGAAAATAGTAGATTTTATTCTCTACTTGACTCTTCTAATGGATTGCTTGTTCCGCTGCAATTAAACTTGATGTTTGTTATATTTTATCAGTTTAACACTGTTGAAGGCTAATGATAAATTATTCTGCATTATCTTAGTCATAATATTTCTTACTGGGCTAGTTGAGCTCACCCTTTCTTTCACTGTTCTCTTCAGGAAATGAGAACGTAGTTGGGACTAGTCGGGGAACGGAGTGATGGTCCTAGATGGTGCATTAGTAGTCCTCACTATTCTCTGAAATAGTGTGATAATAATTGTAATGAGGACTCCTTTTGAGTTTGTATACTCTCTAGTAGACAATATTTGTATTCAAACTCACAGTTTATGTTTGTCGTATTGTACATGACAGTTGTATTATTAAGTTGTATTTGAATTTTGTACCATGTATCTAGCGACTCAAGATGAGTGATGTATACCTAATTTTGGGGGCGTCACATTAGTATTATTATTATTATTATTATTATTATTATTATTATTATTATTATTATTATTATTATTATTATTATTATTATTATTATTATAATTATTATTATTATTATTATTATTATTATTGTAATTATTATTATTATGACTGTTCTTATTATTATTATTATTATTATTATTATTATTATTATTATTATTATTATTATTATTATTATTATTATTATTATTATTATTATTATTATTATTATTTTAATTTAAGGCAACATGTTAATAATCGTTGCAAAAAGTTGTATAAAATATGCAACAAAAATAAAAAATTTTGTTAATGAATGTGGTCCATATTAGGCAACGAAATATAGCAACAAAAAAAACTTTCGTTGCCCACGATGAGGAGAAATCAAGTGATTAAAAATTTTGCAACGAATTTCTAACGAATTTTGTTCCAAATTTTGCAACTACTTATAAATTTCGTTGCAAAAATTGAAAGCCTGACACAATCTGCAACGAAGGACAAGTTTCGTTGCTAAACATACACTTTTAGAACCGACTTATAAAGTCGTTGCCTGAAAAATTGTTGCTAAAGACCCATTTTTAGCAACAAAAAACTTTTGTTGCCCACGATGACGGGAAATCAAGTGGCCGAAAATTTTGCAATGAAATTCTAACAAAAAAATTTCCTGCCAATGAATTAGCAACGAAATTTTGCAACGACTTATAAATTTCGTTGCAAAAAGTGAAAGCATGACACAATCTGCAATGAAGGACAAATTTCGTTGCTAAACATATACTTTTAGCAACGACTTATAAAGTCGTTACCTGAAAAATCGTTGCTAAAGGCCCATTTTTTGTAGTGTAAGGTTCGAAGGAAGAATTTGGGTTCCAATAGTACCTGAAAGTAAAGACAAAATCTTGACTGAAGCTCATAACTCAAGATATTCAATTCACCAGGGGAGTACAAAGATGTATCAGGACTTATGACATCATTTATGGTGGCCGAATATGAAACGAGATGTTGCAGAATGTGTCGCAAAATGCTTGACATATGAGAAGCTCAAGGCCGAGCATTAGAGACCAAGAAAATTACTTCAACCGTTAGCAATACCAGAATGGAAGTGGGAACATATCATAATGGATATTGTGGTAGGTCTTCTGACTACTAAGAAAGGGTACGATGCAATTTGGGTAATAGTGGATATGTTTACGAAATCAGCACACTTTTTGCCGATAAAGATTAGATTCAATCTTGATTAGTTGACAAAGTAGTACGTCAAGGAGATCGTTTCGAGACATGAAGTTCTGTTGTCAATTGTGTCAGACAGAGATCTGTGATTCACGTCAACCTTCTGGAAAAGACTTCAAGAATGCATGTGAACACAATTGAGAATGAGTACGGCGTACCATCCTCAAATAAACGGCCAAAGCGAATGAATAATTCAGACGTTAGAAGATATGCTGAGAGCGTGCATTATGGATTTCAAAGGAAACTGGGATGATCACTTAACATTGGCAGAATTCACCTACAACAACAATTACCATGCGAGCATTGGCATGTCTCTTTACAAAACATTGTATGGCTGAAAGTGCAGAACTCTACTATGCTGGGATGAAGTGGGTGAACGTCAACTGTTAGGACCGGAATTGATACAAAAACCGATGAGGTTGTCAAACTCATCAGGGCAAGATTGGTAGCTGCTCAAGATAGACAAAAGAAGTATGTTGATCAACACAGACAAAATCGTGAATTTGACGTTGGAAATTTCATTTTCCTAAAAGTTTCTCCTTCGAAGGGGAAGATTCGATTTGGTAAGAAAGGAAAACTAAGCCCGAGGTTTATTGGACCCTTTGAGGTGCTGCAAAGAGTAAGTGAAGTGGCTTACGAGGTAGCTCTACCTCCAGAATTAGATCATGTTCACAATGTCTTTCATGTTTCAAGATTGAGACCATATAAAACCGACTACAAACATGTGATCGAGTACGAACCGTTGCAGTTCGATAAAGATTTATCTTATGAGGAGATTCATATCCAGATAGTTGACAGGAAAGAACAAGTGCTCAGGAATAAAGTGATACCTTCTGTAAAGGTGATACTGAGGAACCACAATACCGAAGAAGCTACGTGGGAACTCGAAGATAAAATGATGAAGAACTATCATGAGTTATTTGTTTGATCTATGTCTTCGATTCTAGGGACATAATCTTTATTAGGAGGGAAGAATGTGACGAATGAATTGTTTGAGTCATGATTTTGGGGATAGAATCCTTGTAAGGAGGGAAGAATGTAACAATCCAGAATTTTATATGTAATTTCAAATATTTATTAAATTAAATAAATATTTTAGTTGATGTGTTTATTATTAAATAAATATTTGTTTAATTTAATTATTTATTAGTAAAATAAATAATTCATGAGTTGTTGGGAATTAACTTAATTAAGGTAATATGTTAATTAAGTTGATAATTGGTAATTTGAAGTTAATTAAATTAAACGAGTGATGAATTAATATTCTAATTTAATTTAATGAGTAAATTATAGAGTTGATTATGATTAAATAAATTATTAAAAGGTCATTTTAATTTAGTAAGTAAAAGTGATATATGAAATTATTAAATAAAATTATAATAAAATTATAATTTTGTGGTAATTTGATAATGTGGTATATTAATAAGTTGTTGTTAGTTTTAATATAATTAAATTTGAAGATGGGAAATTAATTAAATAGAATGTGACAAATTGACCTATATTTTATAAGTAATATAAAAATAAATTAAAAGAGGGTTTAAAAGTGTTTTGCCAAACAAGGCCTTATGGCTTTTGAATTTTAAAACTGATAAAATTGATTTCCTAGTTGTGTAATTAATGGTTTAATAATACGTATTATGTCTTTTATCAGTTTTATTTTCTTTACGTGTTATACACTTGGGCTAGCTTATCTGCTAAGAATGTAGAGATGAAGAGAGCTCAAGAGAGAGTTTGAGAGAGAAATTGTGAGAAGAAATTCTGTATGAACAAGAAGGAGTAGCAATCAAATGTAGAATTCTTAGTTTTAAAGTTTTTATTTTTATTTTCTAAAAAGTTCTCTATAATTAATTTTTGTCGATAATTATTGAAAATATGAGTTTGTATGTGTTAATGGATGTTTATAACATGTTTTATATCATTCATTCATGATTTAGAGTAATCAAATTCATGAAAATAGGTTTAAAAGTGAAGAAATCGAATTATAGTGAAATATATATAATGTGACGCCCCCAAATTCGAGTATTTTCCAACCTGATAGATGGTGCTACACGGTGCTACAGTTCACACATACATTCAATTGAAATGCCTCAAAAGAATGAATATGTCTTATATATATTCCAAAAACAATATTCCCATTCCCAAGTTCTTTATAACCATTACATAGTTCTTTGGCATAATATCAAATAATAACAACATTCATCTTATTCTATTACAAAGGCAATCTATTGGTTTGCCTTGGCCTTTCCTTTATCTTTACCGAAACCTTCAGTCCGCTCTGTCTTAGCTGCATTAATATGGTTCAAGCAAGAATAAGCATAACTAGCTCAGCAAGTATAACAATTTCATTTAACAATAGGCTTGAATCATATAAATCGTATATCTTCAATAACTGAAACAATAGTTATGAAATACTATTTATGACGCCCCCAAAATAGGTATACATCACCCATTCTGAGTCGCCAAATACATGGTATAGAAACAACTACAACTTCATTAATACAATTGTCGTGCAAAATACGACAACACATAATCTTTGAGTTTAAATACAAATACTGTCTAACAGAGAGTATACAAACTCAAAAGGAGTCCTCATTAAAATTATTGATACACTATTTTATAGAATAGTGAGGACTACTAGAACCACTTCTAAAACCATCATTCCACACCCCGACTAGTACTCGCTACATTCTCGTCTCCTGAGAAGAAAAATGGAACAACAAGGAAAAGGGTGAGCTCAACTAGCCCAGTAAAGAATATTATGACTAAGATAATGTACAACAAATTATCCTTAGTCTTCAACAGGGAAAAATCTGATAGAATACAATAAACAACAAGTTTTAGATCAATAACTGCAGCGGAAACAACAATTCATTAGAAGAGTTAAATAGAGAATAAAATCTACTATCACCTACGAATTTAAAAGTCCATCATCGATATTTTATCCCTGTAACATCAATCATTATACATCTTGAATCAAATAGCCATCTTTGCACTACAGGCCAAAGATATTCATCAGTTGGTCATGTTCATCTAAACACCTGTTCATCTTTGCACTACAGGCCAAAGATATTCATCAAAAAATCATTCATCTTTGCACTACAGGCCAAAGATATTCATAAAGAAATCATTCATCTTTGCACTACAGGCCAAAGATATTCAGTTATATCATCATTTAGGACTGAGGATGATGAAAAATATATTATAAAGAAAACGAATCTAGTGAGACAAAAGAACAAATAGTAAGGATTCGTACTTCAGTTTATCCATGTTCAAAAATACTCCATAATAAACTATTGTGGAGTAGAATTCAAAAATAAAGATCAAAACATAGGTCCAATCAAAGATAGAAACCATAACAGATAATCTTGGACACAGAAAAGAAAATTTAATTTTTCTGTGAATAGTGTTGTATTCGTGAATAGTGTCGTATACGTGAATAGTAACTCTGACACTAAAAGGTAGAAATTCCATAAGAAAATTCATCATACTTCGTGAATAGTACTCATGAATAGTAACTCATGAATAGTAACCCCAACATGAAAAGTTCCAAATTTGATATAAAATTCAGACCAATATTTCAGCATAATGATATTGAAGAAATAATATCATTTACGAATAAAATAACATCCCTTACCTCGAAAAGACAAGTACTTACATTTGAATAATCAATATAGTGCTAAAGGAACTTGCAATCAGATAACAACACTCAAAGTATCAAAATATTCACAAGAATACGCTCGATAATATAGAGAGAAAAACTTGATTTAAATGTGTGATTTTCAATTATAACCTAAACACCCTATTTATAGGAAAATGCTTAGAACACCAAATCAGAAAATTGAATATAATAATATTATTTATAAAACAAATTCCTACGCCCACTTTGAAATCTGCATTCTAGCAACATAACACATTTATCACATGTGGGACACTCACCAAAAACGTTTTTCTTTAAAAAAATAATTAAAACTTCCAAAAATCAATTATTTCGGAACTTTGAAACTTCAATAATTCATAATAAATAGCCCTTTTATCAGAAAAATTTGAACCTCATGTCTTTTCCATATGAAATTCCATTATCTATAACTTTGCAGAAAAAAGTTTTTCCTAATTCTAAACAGAAATTGACCGAAATCCACAAACGGGCGATTTTACAGGCTATAATCAAATTTCAGTCAAGAAATGGGGTCCACTGACACACAAAACATGTGTTAATCATTTAATGCAACAAAAATTATCTTCCTCCTCATATACTCATATATCCCACATTCATTGTAAAAATATCACCATTATTATATAATATAATAAAATATTATTTTATCAGAAAAGATAAAATATCAATTTTTAACAATTGTCACTTTAAAAATTTTCTCCATCTATATCCACATAAAATCAATATTTTCCTCATCATATAAATCAATAATTAATTAGTCACAAATAATATTACAGAATCACAATATTGACAACCAGTAGTTCCTCAGGAAAGAAGGGGCTTTCCAATAAGGATTTCTCCTCTATCATGCCATGATTAGGTGACCAAACCTCTCCTTAGATGCGTAACTTTCTAGACATTGCCAATAATGTTATCTAATAATACTATTCAGATAATATGAATTATTGCTCCGATAATAAAAAAATACTATTTAGTGACAATTATTAAAACAACAGTAATATAAAATATCAACGCAACAATTATTGAATCAATAAAATAAAATATTAAACAGTAACTACTGTAACAATTATTGAGTAGTGCCTTCTTACGTAAGAATTAATAATTGGTGCAATACTGCAGTTAATCTTCTTTGTCTGCAACAACGCCAGACATCGTGTTTTAACCACCGGGTATTCCAACAGTATTAACGGTAACAATTACGCTATTATTTGTAAACAACTTATACTTGTCGTTTTCTTCATCCAATCGCTTTTCGTTATGGGGCCCACAAAAGACTGTGCCGTCGTACGAATATTCCTGGACTGCAAGAATATTCCACGACCAAATGAATATTCTCCGACAACAATGAATATTTTATAACCACCTACTTATTTAAAATATTTGCGCAATTTACCCTTAACAAACCACATTAATCAAATCAACCCTTACTATTTCAATAATAATTAGAGAAATTAAATCTTTATTTATAAAAAGTTGGGGTCTTACAATATTGATAATTCAAAATAACACTTATCTTTTCTTTAAAACGTTTCACAATGAATATCATTCAGTAAAACATGAATTTCAGTCCAACACCTTGAGCATTTCATTCTTTCTTTGAAATGGATAACTCGACACTATGTCCGTAAGTTTGGCATATCTTACGAGCACGTCTAGGTGATCAGCCTATAGTACTCTATGTTGTACAACACTACTTTCTTTAAACGTATGTACGTTTATGGTTTGGCAACCTCACGTGCCTGTCGTTTGATGACAAAACATTTGTTTATGCATAACCAGTCTTCCTTTGAAAACCATACCAAAATAGTTTGGCAAAACATAAAAACATTGACAATGGTTCGATAGATTATAAGAAATCCATAAAAAATATTAAGTCTAACAGAAGGAATTGGCTTTGACTTCATCATACATCAATTCATGCGTAAGGTACATAAATTATAAAACTTGTCCAAAGAATTTAGACAAGGGTCAGAATACTTTCCTTCTGCGTCTTCTACCGTAATTATAATTTTCCTTTGATTCGTTAAGGATTCTACAATATATGATCACATAATATACCACATTAGGTCATATATAATCAAGTAAGGTCATTACTATATCTTACCCTTCTTCTCAATCTAATCATGCTTTAGATTGTTTATCATTGTTACGGTTAATCGTCTTACATTATTTCTTACGTTCAATTAATCTTTCATCAACCTTTAGCTGTTAACTTAAGGTTATAAACATCCTTTGATGATGTTACTTTAGGTTTATTAAGTGTTCAATTCATTACTACTTAACTTCTTCCTTATGTATACACTTACGCATTCTTTGTTGGTCTGGTTCTAGTGCTGGCGCTGCGGCGCCAACTTTCCTTCTTTATTGGTTTTAGTTGCATTTTATGTTAATTTTTCAATACTTATAATTAGAACTCCTATGGTATGGAAATGCAGGAAATGGCATAGTTTGGCATTGGCAAGGTGCTAAGAAACTATATCAAAGGCAAGGCAAGAGGAACATTGTAGATAAGAAACTGAAGTAGTGATGAGTGTTATGCAGAAAAAGAAAGGTAAAGAACAAACAACAAAGCAAGAAGCAACTGCAGAAGACAAGAAGCAAAGCAAATAGCATGCATGCTAATTAAGATTTACAACGTCGACACGCCTTTGAAGTCGACGAGCTGCCCACGCTGCGTGACCACACCTAAAATAAGAAGGAAACTCGCGCGCCCGTGCCAAATCTTTGGCAAACATACTTATCGTGCGCTCGCGCCCGTTTTACACTAAGATCACGCGCGGTCGCGCAAGTCCTCTGAAGTCTGTTTGTTGACTTATTTTTAATTTGAATTTTGAGCACTTGAGGCTACTCTGAACGATATGGTTGGCACTAGAGATGTGTGGAAGTCATTTTTTATCATATTATTCGTATTATTCACGAGGGTTCTTACGTATTAGCTATTCTTCTAGATTATTAAATAAAGTGTAGTTTTAATCTTCTGGAGATTATTGGTGCATTGGAACAAGCGTGGATCAGATTCTACAATTGAGTTTAACAGATTTGTTATCATTTCTCTTATATCTATTAATTGCATTATTTTAATTTCATGTATTGCTTCAATCCCATAATGGCTTTTGGTTCAGAAATGAACTAAACTCCATTATGGGATTCTAATGGATTTTGATATGTAGTCTAACTTATATATCTAATTGTTTGGTTGTATACTTATTATTGGATTACCTATTATGATTGAACGAAATGAATGAATGTTTGATCACCATTCAACTTGTATGCTTATATGGAATTGAAAAATGAAATATGAGTATGGATAAAATAATAATAGCATATGTTTATGAGGCTGAGTTATTTAGCTTTGTAATTCGTGAACCGGATAGAAATATACTATTTCACCATGTGTAGTATTGAAGGAGCCTGCATTTTAATTCATTATTGCTATAATTTCACATAGACATATAGTGATTTTGGTAATAGTGTGGATTACATGATTTCTAACATATGTGGATGTTATGTGATTAGGGCATAAGTCATTGAAAAATGGTTATGTCCACTTTTATGCTCTTGACTAGTATTCCATCATTAATATATAAACATAACAAGATGAATTCAAGTAGATGAAGTAATAAATGAAGTTAGAATCCCATTCTTTCCAAATTTGTTTACATCAAGTTAGTATTGTGTTTATAATTATTAATTAAGTTTAGAATTACTTATAATTGTGAATTATTCATTTAAGCATATAAAAATAGTGAAATAGTTGATGTATGATAATTAAGTTTTAAAACCTTTCTCTATGGATCGATACTTTTCTTACTCTTTACTACTTGTTGACCCCATGTATGCTTGCATGACTTAGAGTCCTTATGTTAAGACTAAAAAGGTGGCAACAAGTTTTTGACGCCGTTGCCAGGGAGAGGCATTTAATTTTAGTATTATTATCATCAATTTTAAGCTAGTTTTGTATGACTTAGACAAGTCTTATCTTATCTTATTTCTATTTTTGTTTTTGTTTGAATTTCAGGTACTTGTACATAGTATATGCACACTCGATCATCCAATTTCGAGTTGACACCTGCACATGGCAATATTATCGGGAGAGGTTAGAAATCGAGAGCGTGTAGAAATATAAAAGCAGAGTTAGAGACCACAACATCCAACATGGCAGCAGAAGAGCCAAGAGAGGAGCACAGGGCTTTGAGATATTATTCAATGCCAAATATCAATGGATTACAGTCAAGTATAGTCAGGCCAGCTATAGCAACCAATACTTTCGAGATAAAGCCAGGCATTATTCAAATGGTGCAGAATTCAGTACAGTTTGGGGGCGCTGCTATAGATGATCCGAATGAGCATTTATTGAGTTTCATTGAGATATGTGACACCTTTAGATACAACGGGTTGACGGAGGATGCAATCAGACTTAGGCTATTTCCATTTTTGTTACGAGACAAAGTAAGAAGTTTTCTTCGCTCTTTACCTTTAGGTTCTATCACAACATGGGAGGACCTAGCACAAAAATTCTTAGCCAAATTCTTTCCAATGACACTGCTAAGATGAGGACAACAATTTCCCAGTTCGAACAGTAGCAGAGTGAATCTTTATATGAAGCCTGGGAAAGATACAAGTAGATGCTAAGGAAGTGTCCACACCATGGTATGCCGAATTGGATGGTGATTAATACGTTCTATAATGGATTGGGATGGCAGTCAAGGCCAATTGTAGATGCAGCTGCAAGAGGAGCTTTATGGGCAAAGAGCTATGAAGAGGCCTACAACCTTATTGAGAATATGGAAGCTAATGACTTTCAAAATCCTACAGCTAGAATGCCACAACTCAAAGTTACAGGAGTATTGGAGGTAGATGCTATCACACAATTGTCAGCTTAGATGACATCTATGGCTAATAAGATTGATTCTTTGACGGATAGTAAGGTAAAGACAGTTGCTTTCGTATATGAGATATGTGCAGGGTCACATTCAATCGATCAATGTGCAATCAGTTCAGAGTCTGTATAGTATGTGAACAACTATCAGAAGAATCAAAGTCAGTTTCAGATTACATACAACTCCAACAACCGCAACCATCAAAATTTTAGTTTGTCCAACAATCAAAATAATCAACAAAGTCAGTTTCAACCACAACAACAATTTCAAGCACAACCATCTCAGCAACAGTTTGCACCAAGGCCACCTTACCCACTTGGATTTTCTCAACAACAACAACATCATCCACCACCTGCACCTTAACAAGAAAAGAAGTCAGAGATAGAGGAGATGATGATGAAGTATATGGCAACCACCGAGGTGATGATTAAAAGACAAGCAGTGGCTATCAAAAATTTGGAAACTCAAATGGGTCAGATGGCTAGCATGCTTAACAACAGACCACAGGGTTCATTTCCAAGTACAACAGAGGCCAATCCAAGACGGGAATGGAAAGAGCAATGTCAAGCATTACACTTAGTTCTGGGAAACAAGTTGCAGGAAACCAGCATGGCGCACCCGCATAACTTTTACAAGGGGAAACTGTACGGCCGCGCAACCATGAAAATGTCTCTGAGGAAGGTTTGAATAATGAAGGTTCAGAACAACAACAAGAAGAGAAGAATAAAGAAGATTCTCTTAAGAGGCCCGTGAATAAGATACCAGTAGTTCACCCTCCTGTTCCGCATCCAAAGAGATTACATAAGCAGAGGGAAGACAAGTAGTTCAGTAAATTTTTGGAGGTATTTAAAAAGCTACAGATCAACATACCCTTCACTGAGGCATTAGAACAGATGTCTAGTTACACAAAGTTTATGAAGGGGATCTTGTCAAGGAAGAAGAGATTAGAAGACTTTGAAATAGTAGCCTTGATGGAAGAATATTGTGCAGCTCTGCAATACAAATTACCTCCAAAGATGAAGGACCCGGGAAGCTTCACAATACCATGTACAATTGGAAAGATGAGCTTCAATAAATGCTTTTACGATCTTGAGGCAAGTATCAATTTGATGTCGTTGTCAGTATTCAATCAGTTGGGATTACCGGCTCCAAGGCCGACAAATATTTCTTTACAGCTAGCTGACAAGTCTATCACTTATCCACGAGGTATTGTGGAAGATGTACTGGTGAAAGTTGATAAATTCATCTTCCCTGCTGATTTCATCATATTAGATTATGAAGAGGACAGAAGTATACCGATCATTCTTGGAAGACCATTCCTAGCTACAGGAAGAACCTTGATCGACGTTCAGAAAGGGGAACTGACAATGCGAGTTAATGATCAAGAAGTCACATTTAATGTATTCAAGGTGATGAAATTTTTGATAGATTAAGAGGAATGCTTCAGGGTTGATTTGGTGGAGAAGGTACTAAATGTTGAAGCAGAGAACTTGTTGATACATGAACCTTTGAGAAATGCTATTGTGGGAAGTTTAGAAATACGAAGATGAGGAAACTGAAGAAATTGTTCATATTCTTGACATAACTCCACAGTTCAAGAAGTTTAAGACCCCTGTTGAGCCATTAAAGAAAGTTGGTGAGTCATCTGTGAAATTAAAGCCATCTCTTGAAACACCTCCAAAACTTGAGTTGAAACCACTTCCAAACCATTTGAGGTATGCATTTTTAAATGAAAATTCAAAATTACCTGTGATTATTTCTTCTGCACAAACATTTTTTCAGGAAGAAAAATTGCTAAGAGTCCTCAAAGAGTTAAAGTCAGCATTTGGGTGGACTATAGCAAATATAAAAGGGATCAACCCATCTTTTTGTATGCACAAGATCCTCCTGGAAGATGATAACAAGCCTTCAGTGGAACATCAAAGAAGACTTAATCCAATCATGAAGGAAGTGCTAAAGAAGGAACTGTTGAAATTGTTGGATGCAGGTATCATATATCCGATTTCAGATAGCTCATGGGTTAGCCCGGTACAGTGTGTACCGAAGAAGGGTGGTATTATCATAGTTTCTAATGAAAACAATGAGTTGATTCCAACGAGAACAGTGACGGGGTGGAGTGTCTGCATGGATTACCGCAGACTTAACAAAGCTACAAGAAAAGTTCACTTCCCATTGCCGTTTATCAATCAGATGTTGGACAGACTAGCGGGTCATGAGTTTTATTGCCTTCTGGACGGGTATTGTTGCCTCCTTTTTAGTCTTAACAAAATAGCTCTAACTCATGCAAGCATACATGTATCTACAAGCAATACAGAGCAAGTAAAGTATCGATCCCACAGAGAAAGTTGTTTAATTCAAATTACTATGCATTAACTAAATCACTATATTTATATGCTCAAACTAATGAATAAAATTGGTTTGTTCTCGAATCACGAATAACGACTAAAACAATAATAACAACGGAGTAAATCAAATATGGAAATAATGGGATCCTAACTTCGTTTAATATTTCATTTAATTACCACTATCATGCATGACTTGTTCACATATCACAGGAAAGTAGCCAAGATCACTAAAGGAGTCATAGCCATTTTTAATGCATTAAGACCTACTTACACAACATCCACAGATGATAGACTCTATGTAATCATCAATATAACCAAAATCACTATATGTCTATGTGAAATTGTAACTATATTGAATTTAAGTTCAAGCCCTTATTCTAACTTATACGGTGTAACAGTATATGTCTATCTGGTTCACGAAATACATAAGCCATATAAAACAACCCCATATACGTATACTATCATGATTACAATCCATACTTGCATGTTCATTGTCAATTCCATACAAGTACTGAAACGAATGGTGATCAAGCATTCATACATGCAAAACAATCATGATAGACATCCCATACGATATGTTGGTTTGTCACCAATTTTGAAATTGCCTCAGCCTTTCTTGTTGTCTGGGATAGTTGCTTTGACAGATGAGCTGATAAGACGCCGAGATCGCAAGAGGCTTTTACTTCTGTACCAGATGGTGAACATGTAGTGGATTTGGGCTTTGATGCCCTCAATCATTGTTCCTGACTTGTTCTCGCAATCGACGTTGATGATTTTCTACTGATTTGATGAAGACTTGTGATTGAGGGTGTCGACTCTTTGAAGGTCCTTATTGCTGGTTGTCTTAGTGTATCGCTGTTTCTTCCTTTCTGGGATTTGTGCTAGATTCGATGGAATGACATTGAAGTGTTGTTGGGTCTTCACGACATGGGTCGCTGACTTGGAGGGTTGTTCTTGGGCGTAGATTTGGGATTGATGTTTGGGTTTGGATGTTTCTTTTGAGGGTCAGACCACACCACTGATTGCTACATATGTACTCCTGTGTATGTAGGAGATCAGGTCGACGTAGTTCCTGCTTGATAAGATAAACAGTTTGAAAAGTGTTTGTTTAGGGTTTTTAGGCTTGATAAGCTGAAACCCGACTAATTTGCTTTTTTCTTTTTTCTTTTTTTTTAATTTTTTATTTTTTTTAATTTTATTTATATACATGGAAAATAAAAGGCATAATACGAAGAAAGTGATATCGTCCCAATATCTTCTGGAACTCGCAACTTTATCCCCTGGATCTACATCTTCTTGGCTAGCTGAGACCCGATAGTCCAGTTGTCCGTGGTTATGTTGCGTTCGAGGCTCGCGATAGAGGTTACCTCTTGATTCTGAATGTCTTCACTTATGGCCATAACTTGATCGCCTCCTGATTCAATACATTCCTCAAGGACGCTTGAACTGGACGTATCGTAAAAAGGGATAAACTCCTGATTCTTTGATGAGTTGGTTTCCCTGATATTCTCACAACCTTTTCCTTCCTTTGTTCCTTCACCTTTTTTTTAGGCTTGAGAGGATTCAACCATGAAATCTCCCTCGAACTGTTGTCGCATTTCTTGCAAGGAACTTTCCTTTTTAGCTTTTTCTTCCTTGGATTGGAAAGGATAAGGATTTCCTCCACATCATCCAAGGTGATAAAATTAGGAATGTGGTTGTTATCTTTGGACCACATGATGTTTGATGTTGGCGGAGGAAATTCCTTTAGGGATTCCCTTGTCTCCTTTGTCATTCCTTGCATTGGGATTAGTCCACCTTGTGTTCTGCCCGAATTGGTGCTCATAGCCTTCACCACCTCTGAACTGCCTGTCTCGAGTGGACATCTTTAGCTTTTTATTTCCTTTTCGCCTTTTTTGTCATGGGAAATTCTATATCCAGCTCTCTATTTTCAATGAGATCTTGGATTTTATGTCGCAAAGACTAGCATTCCTCAGTCGTATACCTAAGTGAGTTAGAATGGTAGAGACATATCTTGGTGGAATCATAACTCTTCATCTTGGGATTTATAGGAGGCAGAAACTCAATAATTTTTCCTTCGCTTATAAGAACGCGTAGCATTTCTTCATTTAATTTGTTCAGCGGGGTGAATTTTCAGACTCTTGTGGAGGTTGTTTGATCTTTCTTCTTTGAGAATTCGCATTCCCCCGAGCGATTTTTTCGTTGGCTATATCTTCTAGCAATTTTATCGTCCCCCTTTTCTTGGCCTTCTGATGGTTGAGTGAAAAAAGCCCTCACTCAGATCCCGATGTTGGCGCCTTCTCTATCGCCTTAGCTAGCAGATTTACTTGATTCTGGATTGTCTCTAATTTTTGCATTACTATCATACCCTCCTCCGAGTTTTCCCACTTTAGGACATTTGATCTGTGCCTTTGGGGGAATTCTTCTATCCTTCGTATGCACTTACAAATTGGATATATTTCAGCACTTCCTGACTCGATCATGTTTATTTCCTCCGTATCATGCTGTACCGGAAGGTTGGTGTTGACATTTTGTTGGTCAGGTTGTTGGACCACGATACTGCCACTTTCTATCATATTTTGAATTTTATGCTTTAAGGACCAACAATCTTGTGTATCGTGTCCTGGAGACCCTGAGTGGTAAGCACATCTTTGGCTTGGACTGTATCTTTTGCACCCTAGTTCCAGAGGTGGGGCTAATTCGGTAATTTTCTTGTGATCCATTAATATCACCAATACATGTTCAAGGGAATCGCCCAGTGGAGTGAATATCCGATTTTCCGTTCTTTCAAATTTTCTTTTCCTGTCTGGGCATTGGTTTAATGCAGCATGTTGTTGAGATGACAGATTATCTTGCATTTTCCAAATGGGGGGACTGTAGGTTAGTCTCCTAGCTTGCCCTTGTACAACAAGGGATACATCTTCAATGCCTTTATCGGGTACACCTTTGGGATCGCTCGCATACTTGCCAGTTTGTATATGCTTGACGACTTCTTCCAAGGCAGTGAAGTCTTTAATCTTGCCTGCCTTCAGGCCCATCTCTGCCATTTTGCTATGATCATTTCCGAGAATGGCTTTCCTATGCCTGCTAGGATCCTCTTGTAGTACGGAGCCTCTTGGATATCAATAAACGTCATTACCATCTCAGTTTTTATCATCGATGGAATGACTTACGCTGCTAGATGTCTCCTCCTTTGGGCATATTCTCAGAAAGATTCAGTACTTTGCTTTTTGACTTTAGTCACTTGGTATCGATCCTGCGCCATTTGTGACTCAAAACTGTACTGATTTAGAAAGGGATGGGCCAAATCTTCCCAGTTGTGGATTTTGGCATTGTCAAGTCGGGCATACCAGGCTTTAGCCTCTCCAGTGAGACTCTTTTGAAAAAGTTGCATTTTGAGGCTTTCATCTTCAAAGATAAGACCCCAAACTTCATGATGTACACTTTTAGGTGCGTATAGGGATCGCCTGCCCCATTATACTTTTCAAACTCTGGGACTTTGAATTTGGTAGGGTATCGAAGCCCTGGATATATGCAGAGATCTGAATAGGTGAAACTCCCATAATTTCTAGTCCCTTTGATTGACCGGATGGTCTCCTTCATTTGTTGAACTTTCTTTCTTATATCCCCAGTTTCTCGATCATCCCTGAGATTTGTGATTTCTTTATTGGAATGTGGTTTAGGTATCTGGGTTTCCATCTTTTTTCCAATACCCTGAATGCCCCCTGGTGTGAATGACTCTGGTTGAGTAGGCATTGTCTGGCTTCGAGTGTCTTTACTTTGTTCTTTTACAAAGATAGCAAATTCTGCTATCTGATTCCTTAATCCTTCAAACTCCTCTCGAGGGATAGGAGTAGGATCAGGCTGGGCACTGGTAGCCATGTCTGACGGTGGGCTTAATGCCTTCTTGGACTTTAAACGGGTAACGTGACCGATTGCTTCCCTATAAAAAGACTTACATAGTTTAGTCTTAGGGAATGTGGAAATGTTATATGCTATGTGATGTGTCCGTTTTAGGAGTGTTATCCTACAAAACGGAGGTCAGTTGTTTGTAATAGCATGTTAATTTAAATATGTATGTACACATGTTTCTTCATATTTTTCATTATATGGAGATGAATATGGAATGAAATTACAAGTAATTATAATTACAAGTAATTGAAATGGGAAAGTATAAAGAGACTTTCCTTCGCATTTGGTTTATCAGAGGCTAACCTATCTTATGCTACTCTCACGGCTTTTTGGCATTAAGGTTCCCAGATCATCGCAACTTACTTGACGGGAAGTTAATCCGGTCTTTCAACTGGAGCGAATTTGGGTGGTGCCTTTCGTGAGCCTCGTTGGAATTAGTCTTCCTACGAGTCCAGTAATCAAACACTGACATGATAGCCTCCTGGTGGAGGAACCACACAATATACATTCACATACAACGTGTCTCATCGTATGGAAATGATGACATGTGCAAAACACTAATATTACAAGCATATATGGTGTGAAGCACTAAGTGCAATAAGTAAATGCATTCGTACACATTCATTCCAATGTAAATGCAATATCCACACACAAGCATATAACAGTTTTGAAAAGTTTGTAGTAGCGGCTTAAGCCCTCTTACTGGAAATCCCCAGCAGAGTCGCCACCTATCGACGTCAGAATTTTTATTTGTCCCTTTCCGTTACTTGTTTTTTGTTGTTCTAATCTTAGGTGAGATTTGTTTGAAAAAAACAAGTGAAAAAGGTCCGACATGTATTATGTCGACGATGGACTGTTAAGAGTCGCCAGTTGGTTTTTTATATGGTTGTACCAACACAACCGAGAAAAGTTTTGCACATTGACCCAATGATGTGACACTGCTAAACGGGTCGGTGAAACCGAGATTCATTAGGGTTCGGGGGCTTGATTATGCGGAGGGAAGGTGTTAGTCACCTCCCGACATCCGTGTTACCACGGTGACCGCCACTTTTCAAGACACTGTTATATGAATATGTATGTGTGTGGGTTAATGTGCTGTTATTTAGAAGTAGTGCGAGGCCTCGTTCGCACCTATATACACAGGGTTTGAATTTGTGTAAAAGTTCAGTTTTAAACAAGATATGGCAATGATGTTTTATAAAAGAGGTTTTTCAAACCCTTGTGCTCAATAGTAATTGAGACCTTCTACACTCCCGTTTTTATTAAGTGTTCGGCTGTATTGCTTTTAATTTTTGAGACGCGAAGCATCTTCGAAAAAATAATATACAAAGCAGTTCCGAACTCCTCGTGGGCATGAAAACCATCTGAGAAAATCCAAACACCGTGAATAAATTTACAAATTGCTTACAGCTGAAAATGTCCATCACGGGAACCGAATCTATTCCAGTAGACTGAATCTGTGATCACATGATTCCTAGGCTCACATGATACCGTAATTGATTAAAAAGTAGTAAGCATGTATATATATAAAAGTTGTAAATATATATATACAGACATGATCGAAATTACCAAGCACCTCCATGGGGATCAAAATGTAAATAAAGTCAGAAAGCAATCAACCACCACGGACTAAACTCCAGGCGGGATGAGAAGTAAAGAAAGTTGTAAAGACGATCAATCGCCACGAAGTAAACTCCAGGCGGGATTAAATGTAAATAAATATATATATATATATATATATAAGCGGTAAACGCTCCGGATATAAAATCCAGGCTCATCGAATAGAGTTCGACACACAATTCATATATATATATATATATATATATATATATATATATAAGAAAGCAAATAAATGCTCCAGACGTAAGTCTAGGCTCATCGAACAGAGTTCGACACACAATTCATATATATAAGTATATATATATATATATATATACAAAAGCAAATAAACGGTCTAGACGTGAGTCTAGGCTCAATCGAGGCATAACTCGATAATGTTAGTACACACACACACACACACACACACACATATATATATATATATATATATATAAATTGAAATGAAACCACGGACCAAAGTTCGGGCATACACACGCAAAGAATGGTGTGTGCAAAGATGAAGAGAAAGGTTTTAAAGTGTGTAAGAAGGATTATAGTGGACCACCAAAGAAGACTTCAATAACTTTAAATGGATGAACACTCGGCTCCCACCGGTGAAAATATGATAGAATATAAGCTCAAAAGTGTTTGAAATGAGAAATCACTTAGTCTATAGTGTGCACAAAGCAAATTGGACAGGGTTTCCTCGCTATTTCTCTTGCAAATAAGGCCACCCCAAGCCCTCTATATATAGAGGGGGGGTGCCACAGGTCTACCTGCGGCTTCCCGGGATGCCCAACAATGTGGGTCCCGCCGTGTCAAAGTACATACACTCGGACAACGCATTATTCGTTCGGTCCTTCATAACTTTCAATCCTAGAGTCCGATGGAAGTGTTCCATACCATTCCGAAAAGCTCTTTCCGAGAGCTACACAATGTTATAGGATTTGTTCTTTTTTGATTCTGGGAAGATGCATCCATGACCAAAATAGCATTTCAGGGTTTCCGTCAGGTAATCAAGTGAGTTGTTTTGCGTAGTTTGCGCTCCGAAGTTAAGATATGGTTCTTGTGGGACTTCTTTTGAAGCAATATGAGTTGAAATGAGTGTATTCAACTTGAAGTGAAGTTGAGTTGGAAAAATGACCATTTTGCCACTCCCGGGGTTATCTTCGGTGTTCGCATAGTTGTAGTAGTCTTTTCTCAGGGTTATCTATGAGGTGGTCATGCTGTTAACTTTGAATATCCTTAGGGTTATCTCTGAGTTTGGAATTGATGTTGTGGTCCTCCAGGGTTACCTCTGGAGTGTGAAAAAGACACTTTTGCCCTCCTGCATAGTTAGTAACAGGAAAAGAAAATTTCCAGTGTCTACAATGAGTATGGATAAAATCATAATAGCATATGTTTATAAGGCTGAGTTGTTTAGCATTGTAATTCTTGAACCGGATAGAAATATACCGTTTCACCATGTGTAGTATTGAAGGAGCCTGCATTTTAATTCATTATTGCTATAATTTCGCATAGACATATAGCAATTTTGGTAATAGTGTGGATTACATGATTTCTAACATATGTGGATGTTATGTGATTAGGGCATAAGTCATTGAAAAATGGTTATGTCCACTTTTATGCTCTTGACTAGTATTCCATGATAAGTATATAAACATAACATGACGATTGCAAGTAGATGAAGTATTAAATGAAGTTAGAATCCCATTCTTTCCAAATTTGTTTACATCAAGTGAGTATTGTGTTTATAATTATTAATTGAGTTTAGAATTAATTATAATTGTGAATTATTCATTTAAGCATATAAAAATAGTGAAATTGTTGATGTATGATAATTAAGTTTTAAAACCTTTCTCCGTGGATCGATACTTTTCTTACTCTGTACTACTTGTTGACCCATGTATGCTTGCATGAGTTAGAGTCCTTTTGTTAAGACTAAAAAGGAGGAAACAAAGTATCGGATGAGCTACCTCCCATCCAGCATCCTTGGTATTAGCACATCAAGGAGTACTTACGAGATGGATATATACCCGCTGAGGCGAGCCCGACTGAGAAAAGGTGGATCCATCGACTTACTATAAAATTATACCTGAGCGGAGATGAAATCTACAAAAGAGATGCATGATTAGGTCTCCAAAGATGTCTGGACTAGGACCAAGGTCAGAGGCTCATGGATGAGGTCCATGGTGGAGTATATGGCCCACACATGAGCGGCCCCCTACTTGTTAAGAAGATCCTCAGGACATGACATTACTGGCACTCTCTCAAGGCTGATTGCAATGACCACGTCAAGAGATGTCATCAGTGCCAAATTCAAGGGAATGCTATTCACGCCCCTCCGAGGGAGCTGATGAGTAGGTTTTTAACCTATGATTTATCTTCATTTAGCTTGATATATTGTTAGTTTTTGTCAATTTTATGTTAATTTTGATGGGTTATTTGCTTGTTGCAGGATAATCCATGGGCCTATCAAAATGTTACAATTGGAAGGAGATTTCGAGCAATTCTGGAGTTTCTGACTACATAGCGCGAACCGCGCTGTGTCGCATAGGAATGTGGCACAGGGCATGCTGGGCGTAAATAATCTCTTGGGGCGATAGCGCGGGCCGCGTTGTCGGCGTATGTTGTCTTGGTGGGGCGCGCTGCGTCGGTACTTTTGATTGAGCAAAAAAATGATTTTGTAGTGGAAGTTGGGTTGTGTTGGGAACTATTAATTCTTTATGTACTGTGATCCTAATAGGAGTGTGGGATGGTTGTTAGTTTATTTTGTGGAGTCTTTGACCATTGAGTGGTTGATGTTGCAAAGGATTTAGATTTCCACTTGATTTCTTATGGGGGAGAGTTAGAGTTGGATTAGGATGGATGTATGGAGTTGAGTTGAGACTACTTTTAGGCTAGGTGTGGAATAATGGAGATATCTAGACACACTTCGAGAATGAGATTGGAGAGCAAGAGCTTGGAGGAACGACGACGAAGAATAATTTCACGAAGATTTCAGATTTAAAGGCCGAGAAGGGTGGTGTATTACTATTCTCCTCTAATTTCAATATTCTGTAATTGGGATGATGTTTTCTTTTACTTATTCAGTATTTAATTTACTAGCTATGAAATAAATTACTTATTAGGCTTATAATGGATCTTTAAGTGGAACAATGATTATGTAACCTCGTTTTTCAGTTTAATAAAGCTATTATGCAGTTTATCTATATTAATTTGAGCTTGAATTTATGAATTGCTTGATCAACAATTTTATGTGGATTTGTATGAATTCGAGAGACGAAATATAAATCTAGACTTAATTAATATAGCATGTGTTCTTGATTTATGTGAATGAACAAAATCTTGATGTATATATGTTAGGGTAGAGATATGCTTGACATCGTATGTAATCATGAAGAGAACTTGAACTTAAACCTTATTTAATTGTAATTCACATAGAGATATAGTGAGTTAATTGGTTAAGGTGTTTAACTTAATTCTATCTTAATTGTGGATTTGGGTTAATACGGTGTTAATGCATCGAGAGGTGGTTAATACTATTTGTGTGTTCTTGATTAATAAACTGAGATAGTGAATTAAACTGGAATAAGGTAATAATAATCAGAGGGATGCTTAGAGTGAAGTTACAAGCCTAATTCTCCAATATTTGTTTGAAAATTTAGTTTTAGGGTTTGTTGGTGTTTAGTTGATTTTTAATAATTTCAATATTTTCGATATAAACTGGAAATTGATTAGTTTAATAAAATTAGGATGAATAGAAGATTAGTAGTTGTGAGGTTAATTTCTTGCTAAGTCTTTAAGGGAACGATACTTTACTTACTATTATATTATTTGTTGACCAAGTATACTTGTGTGCTGTGCGTATATAGATTTTACCCAACAAGTTTTTGGCGCCGTTGTCGGGGACTCTATTATACATTTTATTATTTTTGCAATATCAGTTTAATTAGTCCAATTTTACATATACACTTTTTGTTTTGTTTTGTTCTTCTTATTTCATGTTTTTGACATTGGTTTATGCAAACTCGATCCAAAAATCCAGACTTGCTTCCTTTTGAGGACGACATTGAAAGAAGGTTTCAGAGGTTAAGTAAGTGGATCAAGGAAACAAGGGATGAATTGAAAACTCTGATAAGGAAGAAGCAATGGTTGCCGAAGACCAGAAAGCATTGAGGGATTTTACAACACCTAAGGTGACTGAGCTGCAGTCGAGTATAACCAGGCTTGCAATAGCTACGAATACTTTCGAAATCAAGCCTGGGACAATTTAAATGATGCAGAATTCAGTGCAGTTTAGGGGAATGACAAATGACGATCCTAACGAGCATTTAATCAGTTTTCTGGAAATATGCGACACTTTCAAGTATAATGGGGTGTCGGATGAGGCAGTTAGACTTCGCTTGTTCCCATTCACTCTGTGGGACAAGGCGAAGAGTTGGTTACACTCTCTACCAGCAGGTTCGATAACGACATGGGAAGACCTGGCTCAAAAATTCTTAGCAAAATTCTTCCCGCCAGCGAAAACTACAAAGATGAGGAACGAGATTACCATGTTTGATCAGCAACATGGGGAGTCACTATATGACGCATGGGAGAGATACAAAGAATTGCTCAAACAATGCCCACATCATGGATTGCCAAAGTGGTTGCAGATGAATACATTTTACAACGGACTACATGGGAATCTCAGAACGAGTATTGATGTTGCATCTGGGGAACGTTTATGGCTAAGACTTATGAGGAGGCATACCAGTTGATAGAAACGATGGCTGCTAACAATTATCAGTGGCCCACATCGCAAATGACACAACCTACGGTTGCTGGAGTGTTAGAGGTAGATGAAGTGACGGCAATAATGGCACAGATTTCAGCACTCTCTAAGAAGTTCGACGTGTGGTCAGGGGGATAGACGCAGTCAGTTATAATTATTTATGAGTTGTGCGCAGGGGAACATTCGACGGATCAATGCGCAATCAACCCAAAGTCGGTACAATTCATGAGTAGCTATAATAGAATTCCTAAGAATACATATTAGAATGCATATAATTAGGGGAATATGAATATTCTGAATCAATCATGGAATAATAATCAGAATCAACAAGCTCCACGACCATCGTATCCCCCAGGGTTTCAGAATCAACAACAACTAGTTTAACGTCAAGAGAAGAAATCAGATTTAGAGGAATTGATATCCAAGTATATAACGAGTAATGAGGTAGCTATGAAGAATCAAGCAGTGGCAATGAAATCACAAGAAATGGCCATCAAGAATTTAGAAAAATAGATGGGACAAATTGCGTTAGCATTGAACAACAGACCACAAGGGACCCTACCGAGTGACACCGAAAGAAATCCAAAGGGAAATCATGAACAGTGTCAGGCGGTCACCTTGAGGAGTGGAAAGAAGTTAGATGGGAAAGATGCAGAAAATTTAGCTGTTTCAAAAGATACGAGTAATAACAACAAGGTGGTCGCAGAAAAATAGGGTGAGAATATGCAATTTGAGAATCCAAAGTTAGATGACAAGCCAGTTGTGTTTCCCCCACTGCCATTTCAACAAAGAGTTCAAAAGCAGAAATTATACAAGCAATTTGCAAAATTCTTGGAAGTCTTTAAGAAACTGCAGATTAACATCCTGTTCGCAGAAGCCTTAGAGCAAATGCCGAGTTATGCAAAATTCATGAAAGGGATTCTGTCTAGGAAAAAGAAGTTAGAAGATTTTGAGACAGTGGCACTAACAAAGGAGTATAGCGCGGTTTTACAGCAAAAGTTGCCACCCAAGTTGAAAGATCCGGGGAGTTTCACCATTCCATGTACGATCGGGAATACGGCTTTCAATAAATTCTTATTTGATTTGGGAGCGAGTGTGAACCTTATGCCGTTATCAGTATACACAGAATTGGGTTTTCCAGCTCCAAAGCCTACAAATATCTCATTATAGTTGGCGGATAGGTCAGTCACGTATCCGAGAGGCATTGTGGAAGACATATTGGTCAAGGTTGATAAGTTTATATTCCCTGAGGATTTTATTATTCTAGATTTTGAGGAGGATAAGAACATCCCGATTATCCTAGGGAGACCTTTCTTGGCAACGGGTAGGACACTCATCGACGTACAAAAAGGTGAACTAACGATGAGGGTTCAAGATCAAGAAGTTAAGTTTAACGTTTTCAAAGCCATGAAATTTCCCACGGATGAAGAAGAGTGTTTTCGGATGGAAATCATTAATCAAATAGTCAACGAAGACATGGGAAAGAGTCTGGTCAACGATCCTTTAGAGACAACATTATTGAGGGATAAAGAGTTCGATGACCCGTAATTTGTGGACTATTTACAGATGTTAGATTCATTGCCACTGTAACGAATGATTTATTTGAGTTGTGATTCTGAGGACAGAATCCTTGTAAGGAGGGAATGATGTAACATTCCAGAATTTTAAAGTGTAATATTAAATATTTATTGATTTATATAAATATTTAATGGATATGTTTATTACTGAATAAATAATTTTTTAATTTGAGTTGATGTGATTTAGTTGATGTGATTTAATTAATTATTTGTTGAATAAATAATTAAATATTAAATATTAAATATTTATTTGCAATATTAAATATTTAATTGCAATATTAAATATTTATTGAATTATATGGCAATTTGAGTTGATGTGGTTTAATTAATTATTTGTTGAATAAATAATTAAGGAGGTAAGTAAATTAATTGTTATGAGATTATATACCAATGTAATGTAATAAGTAAGCTAGAGAGCTTATAGTGATTTAAATAAATTATAATATTTTAAATGGGAAATTGTAATTTAAAATATTAGTTGGTTAAATAAAATTATAATTATAAAGAAATTATAGTTTTGTGATAATGATTTATGTATTAAAGTAATTTAATAGATTAATATTTGAATTGATTAAATTGATTATTTAAGTAAATAGAAGTGTGACAAATAACCTTGCTATAAAGGAGTTATTAAAATAAATTAAGGGAGTTTAATTTAGTTTTGCCAAACATGTCTTATTGCATAATAAGTCTTTAATCTAATAGTGTTTTATCAAACAAGGTATAAGGATTAATCCATTTATTTTAATTCAGTTTACCAAACAAGGTGTAAGGATTAAAGGGTTATTTTATTAGCTTAGCCAAATAAGCCTTATGGCTTTTGATTTTCAAACAAAATATAACTGATATAATTATATCTATATTTATAATATATCATTAATAGATATTATATCATATACGTTATATTTTTATTACGTAGTTAGAGTTAGGAAGAGAAGAAGGTTCAGTTGAAGAAAAAGAAGAAGAAGAAAAATACAGAGAAAAAAGTTGAGAGAAACTTAGAGGAAATTGAGAAAAGAATTGGAGAAAAGAAGATTGTAATCATAACCATTTTCTTCTAAACTCTAGAGTATCATCTTCTTAATCAAAGGTATGATATTAATCCTTGTATTTTATTTTTAAAGTTTAGTTTTCTTCTCCAAAGAGTTCTTTGTAAATAATTATGGATGATGAATTCTTGTGTATATAGCTTTAGATGATGATTGTTGTTGTAAAACTTTTTTGTTGAGATTATGTATGATTATAATCAATTACTTTATGTATGTATGTAAATTGTGAAGAAATATATCATAGTGAGTTCATATGAAAAAATATATATGAATATGGCTTAGTTTAAAGTAGAAATTAAGGTTTTATTTGTTGTTAAATTGATAAATTGATTGTTAGAATTGATAGAGTATGTAAAATCATAATCATAATGTTTTGAATTTACTGTTTTGGTTGAAAAACAAAATCACAGTGTTGATTTTCATTGAAAATATAAAAAATGGAGTTTTGGCAAGAACATTGAAATTGGGTGTTGTATACTTGATGTTTTTGTTATTTTATGAGTATAAACATGTCAAAGGTCTTCACAATATGTTTATATGAAGTATATATGTAAATTACATGATAATCAGTCTATTAGATTCGAGCTTTTAGGCCAATTTGGCTTTTTCTCGCATCACTGTTCTTAGCTGCGGTCAAATTGCAATTTGCTGAAGAATGACACACCAAGAAGAAGTTAGAAGTTCGTGGCCTTGGAATTTTCATCACCACGCCATGGCATAACTTCAGAGTATAATCACCATGTATTAGACTCATCACTGACGTCATGTAGCGACCCACGATGTAAACCGTGGCGCCATGGCGTGAGTTAGCGTAATAATCTCGACAAAGTGTACTTTTTGTACACAAAATATTAAGAAAACATTTTTGTGATGATAGTAGAACTGTAAAATATAGATTTTAGTATTTCTATACTATGAATAATTATGTTATTAAGGATTAACTTGTGTTATAAGTTGATTATGTGATTAAATAATCAAACCTATGTGATGAATGTATTAGTTATGTGATAATGACTAACTATGTCACGATGACATATGTATATAAGATATTGTGATTCAAATTGATTCGGTTTAGTCTACGAGCAAGGCAAGTTTTCTAACTCAAAACTTCGTTGTGCGAGTTTAATTTCATTTGGTACATTATTATTTTCAAATTCAATTACAATTGGTGTAAGCTGCTACTTCTACACTTTCATAGAGCTAGATTTCCTATGATTGAGTAAGTCATTGTATCTAGTTACTCATGATGATGCAAGTTTTCTAATCCTTTGTCTTATTGAGCTAATTATTGTTTTCAATTCAATTATCTTATAATAATGTAAGTGGTCTAAACTTTGGTTTGATGTTGAACGAGTTATTCTTGTATTTCAATTATTGATTAACATGCATAACTGAATTTCCATGCATGTTTAGTATTCAATCCTAATTAACCTTGGCTTAGTATTGTTCAAGCAAGGTATGCTATATTTATTCAAATTGTATGCTATTAGATTATTCCTAATGCATGACTTTAGTTACTATGATTGATTCAATCACTATTATTCTGTAGTATAGTGTTATTGGTCTTATTCAACTACTCCTTAGTTGATGTTTGTTAAATTCCAAATTTCCTTGAAAGCTTATCCAAACCAAACTTACTTTGGTGCGGACTTGTATTCTAAATATTGAGATGAACAACTCTTTTAATAGAGGTTTACGCTTAGCATTGAAATGGTTGTGCACAATACATTGTACGAAGGGTTGATCCCCCTAAGTACGTGGAGTCTTTATAGTCTTATGACTGTTAAAGTTAAAGTTGAAAGATTACTTATAACTGTGGACATGATTCGTGGTCATTAGACCCTCAATGTATATTATAATTTCAGAAAGTTAATAGAATATATTGTTCAGTTTTATTGAGCCTAGTATTGGCAATTGATGTAAAAGTTTAAAGATTTATTTATTGTTATTTCAAGTGGGCCTTGTTTGCTCACTCTTGCCTGTAAAATTTCTTACAGCTAAAGTTGAAACTGGTGACGTACCTAGCACCAGTAAAGGAAAAGGAAAGATGAACAAGTACTGAAGATTTGTAATAGATTTTATAGTATTATTATTAGACTTTGGTTTAAAGATTGTAATGAAGTTTATTTAATTTCCGCATTTGAATGATTGTTGTTAAAGGTTAGATAACTTTGGGGAGATTTTATTTGAGTTTAATCTCAGTATGGGGTGTTTTTATTATTCAATTTTATTATAATTGGGTAGTTATAAATGAATGTTTTGATTAAGTGAACACTGAATCCTGTGGAAATGAAGTACTAGGATTTGGGGGTGTCACAGGTTGGTATCAAAGCCTTAGGTTATGAACCTTAGTTGGGGGGAAAAGCCTTAGGAAGTAACCTTTGAAAAGATAGTGGAGATAACTCTTGTCGAGTTTTAAGAAAGAAGAAATAAAACACTTATGTGCTTATGTGTTTATAGTTTATGTACTTGTGAGTGTCGAGTAGTAATGATTAATAATTAAAACTTTAAAACTTTGTTGTCAGGATGACTAATGTCGAAGAATCTAGTCAGGCTAGGGAGGAGGGACCTCAAATGCCTATAGAGAAGGAGCCTCGCGACATTCAGGTAGTTTGGGAACAACTCATCGCCACGGAGTCGACCCCCTTGGACACGATGAGTTGAAGATGAGGATGATGATGTGGAGACAGACAAGGAGGATCCCATTCAGTTACCACAAGAGGATGAGGATGACGAGGACGAGGAGGAAAGGATTCCACTTAACTCGATAGCTGGCTGTATATACGATGAGGTGCATGATCGTAACGTAGAACTTCAGGATACAGTTGAGGAGTTGCAGGAGATAGTAGCTGAACAACAGACTGCAATGATACAAAAAGACGGCGAGATCCAAGATCGTGAGGAACGACTAACAAACGCCGAGGAGAAACTAGTACGGACTGAAGGAGAGAAAGAACAATTGATCGAGATAGTTGCTGAACTAAAGAGCAAGCTGAGAGAAGAAGCTGCTAAGTGGGCAAGAGCTGAAGATGCATACGAGGAAGCTTATCAACGAACTGGAAGAGCAGTAAGGAGCTCACAGGCAAAAAGCATGAAGATGGATAAAGTATTTTACACCGCAATTAATCGAGCTCAAGATCGGGTCATGGGATATCTGATTCAGTTCGAGATGCTTCCATCTTATGTATTAGATCGCAGGACAATGTTTTGAGTCGTGGAGGAAGAACGTGATAGGGCTAAGAAGTATCTTAATAGAACATCGTAGTTGTTGTACGATGAGTGAAAGGTTAAATAATGTGTAAATCCCCGGTGTTAAGTAAGCATGGGATAGGAGAATGTTGTTAAGTAAGCATGGGATAGGAGAATGTTGATGATGTCCTGAAACATTTGTAGTTCATGAAAGTAATGTAGATAGCAGTGATGCTATTGTTTTATGTTTTTTTTTCAAAAAGGTTTTGAATAAATAAAAGTTGTTACTTTTTTCAAAGTGTTATGTGTTATGTGTTATGTGGTTATTTCTTTTATGGAGGCAAGTTAATTAGAAAATACTTAAAGAAGTTGAGTAATAGTGTAATAGATGTTTTATTTTAACAGAAAATGCCTCCCAGACGTGAACCACCCCGACAGAGAAATAATGAGAGAACTACCAATAATGACAATGTTAACGGTAACCTCGTTCAACAACTAGTTACACTACTGACAGGAGCATTGCAGAATCAACCACAAAACCATGGTACAACGTTTAAGGATTTCAAGGCGGTTGGACCACCTGAATTCCGTGGGTCTATGAATCCAGTCGAAGCATAGACCTGGATTATGGAGATAGAAAAAGTATTCAATGTCGCTAGGGTAGGGGATGATCAGAAGACTACTTTCGCAATGTTCATGTTGAAAGCAGAAGCTAGTTATTGGTGGCAGGCCAATAAAACTCGGGAAGGGCCAGGAGTGATGACCTAGGATAGGTTCAAGGAGTTATTCTTCGAGACCTATTTTCCGGAGAGTTCGAAGAGTCAACTAGAAGTGTAGTTTCTAGAACTAAAGCAAGGAACGATGATGGTATCTGAATATGCCGCGAAGTTCAACGAATTGGTGAGGTTTCATGCCATATCGGTCAACCTGAAGAAGCGTAAAGCGAAGAAGAGATTTGAATAGGGATCAAGCCACGGTACATCTGACATAGAGGTTTCCTATTCGATTGAAGACATTTGCGCGATGATTGAAAAAGCAAGACTCTGGAAGGGTGGAGGCGAGAGGCGGTGACAAAGTTCAACCAGGAACAAAAGAAGAAGAGAAATGAGAATGAGACTAAGAATGGAGGTGGTAACAGTGGAAACAACAATAACAACAACAACAACAACAACAACAACAACAGCTTGAAGAGGAAGTGGAATGGGAGCATGGGTGCTGGACACCAGCAGGGTAACCAGCAAAACAAAAAGTTTGAAGCATGTGCAACATGCGGGAAATTCCATAAAGGTGCGTGCTTGATCGGGAAGCGAGTATGCTACAATTGTGGCCAGGAGGGTCACATTGCCCCAAATTGCACTCAACCGAAGAGGAATGTATGCTTCACGTGCGGATTCAAGGATCACTTTGCTCGTGAATGCCCTAAGAAGAGGGAAGGAGTGACAACAAGAAGAAATGGAGGTAACAATGGAAGTACATGGGCCATTGCAGGACCTGCAGCATCAAACAAACCCACAGCCAGAACCTTCAACATGACTGTGCAAGATGCTGTGCAATCAAAAGATGTAGTGTTAGGTATTATCCCAATCAATGATATAAATGCTTATGTATTATTCGATTCGGGTGCTACTTGTTCGTTTATATCTGATGAATTTTCTAAGAGGTTAGAATTGCCTAGAGAAGAACTGAATTTTCCTTTGAACATAGAAATTATGAATAAGGAAGTAATCCCTGTTAGATTCGTATACAAGAACTGTAGGGTGAACATTAAGGAAAATATTTTGTTGGTAGATTTGATTCCGATTAGACTCGGGGAATTTGATGTAATTTTGGGAATGGATCGGTTGTTCAAATATGGAGCAGTAATCGATTGTCACAAGTGTGTAAACCTTATGACTTCGTCAAAGGTTGTATTTTATGGTAGCAAGTCGCCTAGACAAATGAAATGTCTGACGACTATGCAGGCCAAGAAATTGTTGAGTCAAGGTTGTGTGGGCTATTTAGCTTACATAGTTGATACTCAGAAGAAGGGTGTGAAACTAGAAGAAATACCAGTAGTGTGAGAATTCGAAGACGTGTTTCCAGAAGATTTGCCAAGACTTTCGCCTGACAGAGAAATTGAGTTTGTGATCGACTTAGCACCGGGAATAGCACCGATATCGAAGGCCCCGTACAGAATGGCTCCGGTAGAAATGAAGGAACTGATGGTACAGTTGCAAGAGTTACTGGACAAGAAATATATTCAACCAAGCGTATCACCATGGGGAGCGCGAGTTTTATTCGTTAAGAAGAAGGACGGATCAATGCGTCTTTGCATTGATTATAGGGAGTTAAACAAGGTCACTATTAAGAAGTGGGTAACACCAATTGAAGGTAAGAAAGGAGGATATACCTAGAACGACATTCAGAACTCGGTACGGACATTACGAGTTTCTGGTGAAGTCTTTTGGTTTAACAAATGCCCCTGCTGCATTCATGGATTTGATGAACAGGGTGTTTAAACCATTCTTAGACAAGTTTGTGGTGGTATTTATTGATGACATTCTGGTGTATTCCAAAACTCAAGAAGAACACGTGGAACATTTACGTTTGGCATTGGAAACACTAAGGAAGGAAAAGTTGTACGCAAAATTCTCTAAGTGCGAATTTTGGCTCGATCGTGTATAATTTTTGGGTCACATGATTGACAAAGATGGGATTTTAGTGGATCCATCAAAAGTGGAAGCTGTAATCAATTAGGAACAACCAAGAACACCGTCAGAAGTGAGGAGTTTCTTGGGACTGGCTGGTTATTATAGAAGATTTATTCAAGATTTTTCTAAGATAGCTACTCATTAATAAATAAATTTGACAAGAGAAAGTCAGTAAAATTCGCTTGGACGAGAGAAATGTGAATAGAGTTTCCAAGATTTAAAGAAGAAGTTAAGTATGGCACCTGTGTTGACATTACCAGATAATACTGGAAATTTTGTGGGTGTATAGTGATGCCTCACATAAAGGGTTGGGTTGTGTTCTTATGCAGAACGACAAAGTTATTGCGTATGCATCAAGACAACTAAAGGATTATGAGAAAGGGTATTCGACTCATGATTTGGAATTGACCGCAATTGTATTTGTTCTGAAGATATGGAGACACTATCTTTATGGAGAGAAATATGAGATCTACAGACCACAAAAAGTCCAAGTATATTTTCACTCGGAAGGATTTGAACATCGTCGAAAGAAGGTGGATGGAATCCGATAAAAAGATTACGATTGTGAGATCTTTTATCATCCTGAAAAGCGAATGTGGTTGCGGATGCTATAAGCAATAAAAAGGTCGAGAGAAGTACGATCTTGATAACAACTCGGGAGGAGCTCATTTCAAAGAATGACAAAGCTGGAGTTGGAAATCAAATTTCCAAAAGAATCTGACGAACAACTATTCCAGATAGAAGCTGGTCCAACTTTAGTGGACAAAGTGAAGAATGCTCAACTACAAGATGAAGAGTGTGGGAAAATCAAAGAGAATCTAGTTGAAGGCGGTGATGTAAAACACAAGGTCGATACTGAAGGATTACTACGGTTCGAGGGAAGAATTTGGGTTCCAGCAGTGCTAGAACTGAAAGAAGAAATTTTGACCGAATCTCACAGCTCAAAATATTCAATTCATCCAGGAAGCATGAAAATGTATCAAGATTTGTGCTGACATTTTTGGTGGCCAAACATGAAAAAGGATGTTGCTGAATGCGTAGTGAAATGCTTGACATGTCAGAGAGTAAAAGCCGAACATCAAAGACCCAGCGGATTACTCCAATCGTTGGAAATATCGGAATGGAAGTGGGAACACATCATGATGGATTTTCTGGTGGGTTTTCTAACTACTCAGAGACGATGCGATGCAATTTGGGTGATAGTGGACAGACTGACGAAATCAGCACACTTTCTACCAATAAAGATTAGATTCAATCTTGATTAGTTGGCAAGATTGTACATTAAATAGATCGTTTCGAGGCATGGTGTGCCAGTATCAATTGTGTCCGATAGAGATTCGTGATTCACATCAAATTTCTGGAAGAGACTACAAGAATGCATGGGGACACAGTTGCGAATGAGTACGGCTTATCATCCACAAACAGATGGCCAAAGCGAACGAACAATTCAGACATTGGAAGATATGCTGAGAGCATGTGTTATGGACTTTAAAGGAAGCTGGGAAGAACAATTACCGTTGGTGAAATTTACTAACAACAACAGTTATCACGCGAGCATCGGCATGCCACCTTACGAGGCATTGTACGACAGAAAGTGCAGAACTCCACTGTGTTGGGATGAAGTCGGTGAACGCCAACTGTTAGGACCAGAACTAGTACAACAAACTGCTGACGTTCTTAAACTCATCAGGACAAGATTAGTAGCAGCCCAAGACAAACAGAAAAAGTATGCTGATCAACACAGACAAGATCGTGCATTCGACGTAGAACTTTTGTAATCCTAAAAGTTTCTCCTTGGAAGCGGAAAATTCATTTCGGTAAAAAGGGAAAGCTAAGCCTAAGGTTTATTGGACCCTTTGAAGTGCTGCGAAGAGTGGGAGAATTGGCTTACGAGGTAGCTCTACCTCCAGAGTTGGAAAAAATTCATAATGTTTTTCACATTTGATTTATTACGACCATATAAAAACCCGACTACAAACATGTGATCGAAAGTACGAACAATTGCGATTCGAGAAAGATTTATCTTATGAAGAGGTTCCTATCCGGATAGTCGATAGGAAAAAGAACAAGTGCTCAGAATAAAGTGATACCTTCTGAAAGGTGATATGGAGGAACCACAACGCCGAAGAAGCTACGTGGGAACTCGAAGAGAAAATGTTGAAAGAGTACCCTGAGTTATTTGTTTAATCTGTGTCTTCGATTCTGGGGATAGAATCTTTGTAAGTAGGGAAGAATGTAACGAATGATTTATTTGAGTTGTGATTCTGAGGATAGAATCCATGTAAGGAGAGAATGATGTAATATTCAAGAATTTTAAAGTGTAATATTAAATATTAATTGATTTATATAAATATTTAATGGATATGTTTATTATTGAATAAATAATTGTTCAATTTGAGTTGATGTGATTTAGTTAATTATTTGTTGAATAAATAATTAAATATTAAATATTAAATATTTATTTGCAATATTAAATATTTATTGAATTATATGGAAATTTGAGTTGATGTGGTTTAATTAATTATTTGTTGAATAAATAATTAAGGAGCTAAGTAAATTAATTGTTATGAGATTATATACCAATGCAATTTAATAAGTAAGCCGGAGAGCTTATAGTGATTTAAATAAATTATAATATTTTAAATGGGAAATTGTAATTTAAAATATTAGTTGGTTAAATAAAATTATAATTATAAAGAAAATATAGTTTTGTGAAAATGATTTATGTATTAAAGTAATTTAATAGATTAATATTTGAATTGATTAAATTGATTATTTAAGTAAATAGAAGTGTGACAAATAACCTTGCTATAAAGGAGTTATTAAAATAAATTAAGGGAGTTTAATTTAGTTTTGCCAAACATGTCTTATTGCATAATAAGTCTTTAATTTAATAGTGTTTTATCAAACAAGGTATAAGGATTAATCCATTTGTTTTAATTCAGTTTACCAAACAAGGTGTAAGGATTAAAGGGTTACTTTATTAGCTTAGCCAAACAAGCCTTATGGCTTTTGATTTTCAAATAAAATATAACTGATATAATTATATCTATATTTATATTATATCATTAATAGATATTATATCATATACGTTATATTTTTATTATGTAGTTAGAGTTAGGAAGAGAAGAAGGCTCAGTTGAAGAAAAAGAAGAACAAGAAAAATACAGAGAGAAAAGTTGAGAGAAACTTAGAGGAAATTGAGAAAAGAATTAGGGAAAAGAAGATTGTAATCATAACCATTTTCTTCTAAACTCTAGAGTATCATCTTTTTAATCAAAGGTAGGATATTAATCCTTGTATTTTATTTTTAAAGTTTAGTTTTCTTCTCCAAAGAGTTCTTTGTAAATAATTATGGATGATGAATTCTTGTGTATATAGCTTTAGATGATGATTGTTGTTGTAAAACTTTTTTGTTGAGATTATGTATGATTATAATCAATTACTTTATGTATGTATGTAAATTGTGAAGAAATATATCATAGTGAGTCTATATGAAAATATATATATATATATATATATATATATATATATATATATATATATGAATATGGCTTAGTTTAAAGTAGAAATTAAGGTTTTATTTTTTGTTAAATTGATAAATTGATTGTTAGAATTGATAGAGTATGTAAAATCATAATCATGATGTTTTGAATTTACTGTTTTGGTTGAAAAACAAAATCACAGTGTTGATTTTCATTGAAAGTATAAAAAATGGAGTTTTTGCCAAGAACATTGAAATTGGGTGTTGTATATTTGATGTTTGTGTTATTTTATAAGTATAAACATGTTAGAAGTCTTCACAATATGTTTATATGAAGTCTATATGTAAATTACATGATAATTAGTCTATTAGATTCGAGCTTTTAGGCCAATTTGGCTTTTTCGCATCTTTGTTCGAAGTCAATTTGAATCTTGCTAGCCAAGATCATGTGAGTGGCCCAACAAGACGACACGTTTATGGCGCTATACATCATCACCACATCATTGTGGCAACTTAGTAGTATAATCACCACACTTCTGCAGTATCATCACTGCCGCAGCACAATACGACCATGTGTAAAACTGTGGCACTTGCATGACGATGAAGTTAAGCGTAATGGTCTCGACATCAGTACTTTTGTACACAAAATTTTAAGAAAACATTTTTGTGATGATAGTAGGACTGTAAAATATAGATTTTAGTATTTCTATACTATTAATAATTATGTTATTAAGGATTAACTTGTGTTATAAGTTGATTATGTGATTAAATAATCAAACCTATGTGATGAATGTATTAGTTATGTGATAATGACTAACTATGTCACGATGACATATGTATATAAGATATTGTGATTCAAATTGATTCGGTTTAGTCTACGAGCAAGGCAAGTTTTCTAACTAAAAACTTCATTGTGCGAGTTTAATTTTATTTGGTACATTATTGTTTTCAAATTCAATTACAATTTTTGTAAGTTGCTACTTCTACACTTTCATAGAGCTAGATTTCCTATGATTATGTAAGTCATTGTATCTAGTTACTCATGACGATGCAAGTTTTCTAATCCTTTGTCTTATTGAGCTAATTATTGTTTTCAATTCGATTATCTTATAATAATGTAAGTGGTCTAAACTTTGGTTTGATGTTGAACAAGTTATTCTTGTATTTCAATTATTGATTAACATGCATAACTGAATTGCCATGCATGTTTAGTATTCAATCCTAATTAACCTTGGCGTAGTATTGTTCAAGCAAGGTATGCTATATTTATTCAATTTGTATGCTATTAGATTATTCCTAATGCATGACTTTAGTTACTATGATTGATTCAATCACTATTATTCTATAGTATAGTGTTATTGGTCTTATTCAACTACTCCTTAGTTGATGTTCGTTAAATTCCAAATTTCCTTGAAAGCTTATCCAAACCAAACTTACTTTGGTGCGGACTTGTATTCTAAATACTGAGATGAACAACTCTTTTAATAGAGGTTTACGCTTAGCGTTGAAATGGTTGTGCACAATACATTGTACGAAGAGTTGATCCCCCTAAGTACGTGGAGTCCTTATAGTCTTATGACTGTTAAAGTTAAAGTTGAAAGATTACTTATAATTGTGGACATGATTCGTGGTCATTAGACCCTCAATGAATGTTATAATTTTTAGAAAGTTAATAGAATATATTGTTCAGTTCTGTTGAGCCTAGTATTGGCAATTGATGTAAAAGTTTAAAGACTTATTTATTGTTATTTCAAGTGGGCCTTGTTTGCTCACTCTTGCCTGTAAAATTTCTTACAGCTAAAGTTGAAACTGGTGACGTACCTAGCACCAGTAAAAGAAAAGGAAAGATGAAAAAGTACTGAAGACTTGTAATAGATTTGATAGTATTATTATTAGACTTTGGTTTAAAGATTGTAATGAAGTTTTTTTAATTTCCGCATTTGAATGATTGTTGTTAAAGGTTAGACAACCTAGAGAGATTTTTATTTGAGTTTAATCCTGTATGGGCAGGTTTTTATTATTCAATTTTATTATAATTGGGTATAAATGAATGTTTTGATTAAGTGAACACTGAATCCTGTGGAAATGAAGTACCTGGATTTGGGGGTGTCACAGCCACGAGTTAGCCGATTCACAGCACCATTTGAACTATTACACACGGATGAGATAGCCACGAAAAAATTGAAACCATCATTAGAGGAGCCACCATTTCTAGAACTCAAGCCACTCCATAAACATCTCAGTTATGCGTATTTAGGCAATTCAAATTCTTTACCTGTGATTATTTCTGCTACACTTAACAATTTACAGGAAGAAAAGTTGCTAAGGGTGCTTAGGGAACATAAAACAGTGATAGGGTGGACGATCGCGGATATCAAGGGAATCAGCCCTTCATTTTGCATGCACAAGATTTTGATGGAAGATGATGCAAAACCGACGGTGGAGCAACAATGATGACTTAACCCAATTATGAAGGAAGTGGTAAAGAAGGAAATTTTGAAATTATTGGATGCTGGAATCATCTACCCGATTTCTGACAGTAAGTGGGATAGTCCGGTTCATTGTGTGCCGAAGAAAGGGGGAATTACTGTGGTACAAAACAAAGATAACGAGTTAATACCAACAAGAACAGTGACAGGTTGGAGGGTGTGCATCGATTAGAGGAAGTTGAATAAGGCAACCCGAAAAGATCATTTTTCGCTACCCTTTATCGACCAAATGTTGGACAGATTGGCGGGTCATGAATTTTACTGTCTATTGGATGGATACTCGGGCTATAACCAGATTGCCATCGCTCCTGAGGATCAAGAGAAGACTACATTTACGTGCCCTTACGGCACATTCGTGTTCACGAGAATGTCATTCTGGTTATGTAATGCACCGGCTACCTTCCAACGGTGTATGATGGCCATTTTCTCCGATATGGTGGAGAAAAATGTGGAAGTCTTCATGGACGACTTTTCTGTCTATGGAGACAATTTTGATACATGCCTTGGGAATTTGGTAATGGTGTTGCAGCGATGCGAAGATACGAACCTTGTACTTAACTGGGAAAAATGCCACTTCATAGTTGAAGAGGGCATAATTTTGGGCCACAAGGTATTGGCTCAAGGACTGGAAGTTGACAAGGCTAAGTTGGAAACAATCGAGAAACTGCCTCCACCGAGCTCAGTAAAAGGAATCATAAGTTTTCTGCGGCATGCTGGGTTCTATAGAAGATTCATAAAGGACTTCTTTAAAATTACAAAACCGTTGTGTAGTCTTTTAGAGAAGGACTATGTGTTTATTTTTTATGAGGAATGTAAGTCGTCTTTCGAGTTGTTGGAGAAGAAGTTAACTACAACCCCCGTGATCGTTGCACCAGATTGAAATATACCTTTTGAGCTGACGTGTTATGCAAGTGACTATGCAGTTGGGGCTATTTTGGGACAACGTCGAGAAAAGGTATTTCACGCCATTTATTATGCATGTAAGACGCTCACGGAGACTCAAATGAATTATACAACTACGGAGAAGGAACTGCTTGCAGTGGTGTATACGTTTGACAAATTCCGGGCATACTTGATCGGGACTAAGGTGATAGTTTACACGGACCATTCGGCTATTCGGTATCTAATTGCGAAGAAAGATGTTAAACCACGCCTTTTTTGGTGGATTCTCTTTCTTCAAGAGTTTGATCTAGAAATAAAGGATAGAAAGGGGACGGAGAATCAAGTCGCTGATCATTTGTCTAGGTTGGATAATTCGGGTACACAAGAAGAGGACAAGTACGTCATCAACGAGTCATTCCTGGATGAGCAATTGTTTGGGTTAAATGCAGAATTTTCATGGTACGCTAACTTCGCAAACTATTTAGTGAGCAACATGCTCCCCCCTGTTCTTACAAGACAACAAAAGAAGAAGTTCCTTCATGACGCCAAGTGGTATATGTGGGATGAGCCATACCTATTCAAACAATTCGCAAACAAGATGATTAGAAGATGTGTGCCTTACAGCGAGGTACATAGTATACTGTATGAGTGCCATTCATCAGTGTACGGGGGACACTATGGAAGTGAAGGAACAGCAACAAAAGTCCTTCAAGCAGGGTTTTATTGGCCTATGTTATTTAAAGACGCCCATTAATTTGTTAAAACTTGTGATAAATGTCAACGAGTGGGCAACATATCAAAAAGGAATGTGATGCCACTCCAAACTATCTTAGAAGTTGAGATTTTTGATGCATGGGGCATCAATTTCATGGGGCCATTCCATTCTTCATTTTCCAATCAGTATATTTTTCTTACAGTGGATTATGTGTCAAAGTGGGTTGAAGAAGTAGCACTACCGATTAACAATGCCAAGGTGGTGCTCAAATTCTTGCAGAAAAACATTTTTACGAGGTTTGGCACGCTGAGAGCCATTATAAGTGACAAAGGTAGTCACTTCTGTAACAAATCGTTTACAGCTCTCTTGGCAAAGTATGGGGTCAACCACAAAGTGGGGATGACTTATCATCCCCAAACCAGTGGGCAAGCTGAGGTGTCGAACAAAGAGGTAAAGAAAATTCTAGAAAAAAGTGGTGAACCCGAATCGAAAGGATTTGTTGCTCCGGTTATATGATGCATTATGGGTATACTGGACTGCTTATAAGACACCAATCGGGATGTCACCATATCAACTACTGTACGGAAAGGCTTGTCACCTATCAGTCAAACTACAACACAAGGCCTACTGGGCCATTCAGAAACTGAACTTTGATCAAGCAGTTGTGAGTGAGAAGAGGCTACTACAACTAAACGAGCTCGATGAATTCCGACTTCGGGCATATGAGAACGCTAAACTATACAAGGAGAATGTTAAGAAATGGCATGACAAGAAAATTATGCACCGAACTTTTGAGCCGGGGCAATCAGTACTGTTGTTCAACTCACGATTGCGGTTGTTCCCCGGAAAGCTTAAGTCAAGGTGGTCTGGACCATTCACCATCAAAATAGTGTTCCCACATGGCGCAATCAAACTCTACAGTCAAAATCCATTAGAGACATTCAAGGTCAATGGTCAACGGATAAAACATTACTGTGGTGGAGATTCAAACTGGGATGCCGTCAACATTACCCTCATCGATGCTCAGTGACATAAGAGGCACCGTCGGGCTTACAACGTTAATTTTGACAAGAAAACCATTGACAAGAAAACAGTTGACAAGAAAATAGTTGTTCTCCAACGTGGTTTGAAGCCGAATGCTAATTTTGATGGCGACATGGCTTTGCAAATTGTTGAGCGGAATTGGTTTCAGTTGGTTGAACAACCACTTCCAGCGGCAATCAACATAGTGAAAGAGTTCTACGCCAATGCAATGGAACATGTCAATCACGTAGTCATGGTCTGGAGGAAACCGATGGCGTTTCATGCCGATGCTATCAATGAATATTTTAGGTTAGAGGCACCAGAAGATGACAGATATAAAGATGGGTTGCCCGAGTTAGATGAGTTGATTGTTAGACTATGCAAACCGGGTACTCAATGGGTAATTCAAGCTGGAATAAATGAAAAGATAAGTTTTCCCCACTCTGCACTTAGTCGATATGGAAAAGCTTGGTATGCATTTTTGTGTGCCCTTTTAATGCCCACTCGCCATCAGACCGATGTCACTAAGGCACGAGTTCGACTATTGTATGGGATTGTTCATCACCATTTCTATACGGACAACTCAATTGCGTTCTATAATGTCAATGTGGGGGAGTGTATTCAAGAGTCCATTGACCGGGTGTTACGAGGGAGCACTACGGGAGGTTTGCTGCATGGATTCTTAATCACTGACTTGTGTCGTAAAGCTGGATTGCAGTGGCAACCTTCCGAACCTATCCAACACCCCATGGAAATCATTGATCGTGCAACAATTGAGAAGTATAAGGCATGGGATGGGGCAAGATCACATCCACGTGGAGAAGGCTATATTATGATCTGACAACCCTCACCCCCAGTTGCAGCGAAACCAAGGCATGAGCCACCACCGAGGGCTTCAAGGAATCAATTTCTATGGTTGGCCCAACGTCAAGATCTAATGCATCAGTACAATGCCAATGCATTCAACACGTTTACTGATGTGTTTTCCCACTGCAATCCAACTGCAGCTTCAGTAGTCATGCCCATTCCTCCTAATTTACCTGCATATCTTCCAGCAGACGACGACGAGTAGTGACTCATTCCCAAAGAAGGCCACATTCTTTTATTTGAATTATGTTGTCGTAATGAGGTCATTACTTGATTTAAGTTTGGGGGATTTTGTTTCTGCGAATCATATTAGTAAGTTTAGTTCATAAGTTGTTCTTTATTCATTTATAATTAACATATATAAAAAAAAATATAAAATATATATAAAACAACAAAAATATTTGCATATAGTTTGCATGAATTCAGTTATTAGATTGTATTTATGAAATTGAAATTATGTAAACACTTACATGACTTAGTATGAGAATCTTGATGCAGTTTCTATTATGATGTGGATCTTGTTATGATTGAAACTAGTATAATACGGGTAGCACGTTAATAACATCTGTTTTAATAGATTAGTTCAAATTGTTACATAAAGAGTGTCTAAAGGATATTGCTAGTATAATCAAGAAAGTGACAAAGATAGGCAGTGAAAGCTAAAATAAGGCATGAATCTAAAGTTTGGGGGAAGATGGGGGGTTTATAAGCTCTAAAAAAAGGGCGAAAAAGAAATGAACCAAGTTGAGTCTTATGGTGGGTAGAGGAGGCATACTCCCCATAAACACAAGTGTGAGATGGAGCGTAAAACGCACTCACCAACCATCTATCCAAAAAAAAAAGAAAAAAAAGAAAAAAAAAGGAGAACACGGGAAATAAGGGCAAAGAGCCCCCGTCAATGAAATAAAAAAAACATAAAAGAAGTGAGCATGAACACCCTTTTCGGAACCAGAATCTTGGTAATTGTTTTAGTTAAGCTAGATCTTGTTTATTTTGGAATTATTTTTAGTTTATGTTGTATGATTCCTGATAAGAAACTGGTTATGTATTGAATTTGATTCGATATCAGTAGCATGGGTGTTGCACACACACACACACACACTATATTAGTGATAACAGGGTAAGATATAAGGATTGATAGTGAGTGCAGATTGATTTTGATATGAAGTGTTGACATGTTTACTAGTTTTTCTAAGGCCGTATGAGTAAACTATCTTTACTGTCTTAATTTTGGATTCGTAGTTTAGTTGTTAGTACATTGCATTGCATTTTGCTTGAGGACGAACAATGTTCTAGTTTGGGGGGAATTTGATGAGTAGGTTTTTAACCTATGATTTATGTTCATTTAGCTTGATATATTGTTAGTTTTTGGTAATCTCATGTTACTTTTGATGGGTTGTTTGCTTGTTGCAGGATAATCCATGGGCCTATCAAAATGTTACAATTAGAAGAAGATTTCGAGCAATTCTGGAGTTTCTGACTACATAGCGTGGACCGCGTTGTGACGCATAAGAATGTTGCACGGGGCGCGTTGGGCGTAAATAATCTCCCGGGGTGATAAGCGGCGAATCGCTACTGTCGGCGTGTGTTGTCTAGCATTGGCGCGCTATCAAGCGCTTGATTTTTTTGTTGAGCAAAAAAATGATTTTGTACTGGAAGTTGGGTTGTGTTGGGAACTATTAATTCTTTATGTACTATGATCCTAATAGGAGTGTGGGATGGTTGTTAGTTTATTTTGTGGAGTCTTTGACCATTGAGTGGTTGATGTTGCAAAGGATTTAGATTTCCACTTGATTTCTTATGGGGAGAGTTAGAGTTGGATTAAGATAGATGTAAGGAGTTGAGTTGAGACTACTTTTAAGCTAAGTGTGGAATAATGGAGATATCTAGACACACTTCGAGAACGAGATTGGAGAACAAGAGCTTGGAGGAACGAAGACGAAGAATAATTTCACGAAGATTTCAGATTTGAATGGCGAGAAGGGTGGTGTATTACTATTCTCCTCTAGTTTTAATATTCTATAATTGGGATGATGTTTTCTTTTATTTATTCAGTATTTAATTTATTAGCTGTGACGCCCCCAAATCCGGGTATCTTCTAACCCGACAGATGGTGCTACACGGTGCTACAGTTCACATAAACATTCAATTGAAATGCCTCAAAAGAATGGATATATCTTATATATAAAAAAAGAATATTTACATTCCCCAAGTTCTCTACAACCAATACATTTGTCTTTGTCATAATATCAAATATTATTCTTACAAAACCTATACTATTACATATGTAATCTACGGGTTTGCCTTCGCCTTCCCTTTATCCTTATCGAATCCATCGGTCCGTTCGGTCTTAACTGCATTCATATGGTTCAAGCAAGAATGAGCCTAACTAGCTCAGCAAGTACAACAATTCTTAGGAAAATAACATACTTAAAACATAGGAATAATATATCTTCAATAATTGAACAATAGCTATGAAGTACTATCGACAATTCAAAATAGCACTTCTTTTCATTCAAAACATTTTACAATAACAATATTCAGTAATACTTCAATTCTGGTTCAAGACATGAATGTCTTATAGTTTCTTTGAAAAGGACAACCCGACACGAAGTTCGTAAGTCCGATATATCTTACGAGCACTTCTAGGTGATCAGCCTATAGTACTCTTTGTTGATCAACACTATATTAATTAAACATGTGTATGTTTAAGTTGTAATAACCTCACGTGCCCATCAAATACTCGATGAAAAATAGATTTGTTTATTCATATACATGCTTACCTTGAATCCGTACCAAACAGTTGGCGTAGGATATCGTTAGCAATTCTATATTGAAAGACTTGTAATCAATTCAATCAATCTATCAAGATTAGTCTAGCTGAGTTAAAACTAGCATCGACTTTTTCTTTAAAACCATACATGCATCTCATAACTTGAATCATTTGAAAACCTGGCTAACACGATGGTTAGACAAGCGTTTAGAAAAACTTGCCTTTAGCGTCTGCTATAGTAAAATTACGTTTCCTTTTAGTCTTTACAGTCTCTACAATACATAATCACATAACATATCACATTAGGTGATGAATGAACATACGTAGTTCCTAAAGAATCTTACCCTTCTTCTCAATCTAATCCCGTATTAAATTTGTTATTTATTGGTTCCAGCTTGCCATCATTCTTACCAACTTCGTTCTCTTTTATAACTTGACTGAAATTATTTCATTAATACAACTCAGTTCGAGTTAGTTATCCTTCCTCACGGCTTAGTAACGTCCTTACGTTATTAACTTGACACTTAATCGGCATTTGTTAAGTACATTCATTGCATACCATTTATGTTCAAATCCAACTTATCTTTAACCTTTAGTGTATTGCTTATGGTTTACCATGATGCTACATTAAGTTTATTAATGTATTAGTTCATTACTAATCACTTATCTTTATTTCCTTACTTGTAATCTTTTATTACTGTGCATGACCTAGTCTTTGGCTGCTACCAACTTTCTCCTTCGGGCTTTCGTTGTTTCTACGTGCTTATTGTTCTAAATTTCTATCACGATAATCGGTACGCCATGCTTAGTGTAATTGGCGTATTGCAACACCGCTAATAGGGGCTAAGGTCCGGTCTCGCATTGCGCGACAAGACCCATTCTTTTTCTTGAGTCGTGTCGTGGCAACACCGACTGCGTATATCGAATAATTTTGATGATTTTCTTTTAAGTGAGATTCCTGAGCTCTTAACTTCTTCGTTATAAGTCCGAATTGGCTCGTTCAAGAGCCTACGGTTCACAAATTACGTATTCTACGTGTTCATGTAACAATTTTATCTATTCGACTTCGTTTGCTAAAATTCCACCTATTAGTTCATTTTTAACGAAAACGATAAACGTTCGTGAACGTTCAATGCTCGTTTCTTCGTTCTAAGTTGGAATCCGGCCATTTTTGAGTCCGCAACTCTATAATGCCAAATAAGACTTGTCTCCATTGGAAACCAACATTTCCAAGCTCAATATCAAAATTCGACTTCCATTCCGAGAATTTCACGAATTCGACGATTATCGTCCAATCGTGTAAATTTCGGCAAAACTTCGTTACTTGAGATTTTAAAACCATTTCAATTGGATTCAATCCATTATACTAACATCTTGACATACATGCTTCATTAACTTATAAACATGATAAGTTATTACTAGTTCGTTGTGAGTTTATAACTTATAAAAATATAAATTACTTATATTTTCATTACTCATGACTTATGTCTTCATTTCATATAACTTATTATGGTTAATGACTTCTAACCATTATTCTTGCTTCTTATTATCATACTAACTTCATTAATGTAAACATGTTACAATTTCTTACAAGTTATTATACGATCATTATTGATCTTCACAAGTTCTTAACTTATATGATTACAAATAGCTTATTCATGACTTATACGGCTTATTAAGAGTTAAGCCCTTTAATTTATCATTCCTTAGCATGCTAGTTCTACCAATACCCCCTTTTCTAACACTGGAAAAGAAAGAGAAACATTGTTTAAGAATACTTACTCTTGAATAACACTTGGTAAATCTTTAATCTCCTTCTTGCTTCTTGAATTAACAAGGCTAATCTTCTTGCTTTTCTTGTTTTTTCTCTCAAATCAATAAGATATAAGTTGTTGGTTGGAAATCTAACAAGGGAAGTCTAACTTTATATGTGCTTATTCTCTCAAGCAAATAAGCTCTCAACTTTATAAGTTGGATGAAATGAAACAACCAAACAAATGAATCCAAGCTTGTTATTTATAGGATTTCCAAGGTTAGGGTAGTTTAGTCTTTTAGGCCACTCCACCTCCTTACTATTCATTACTTTGTGATTAAGTTAACTTGCTCACCACCTAAACTTAGCCATCACACTTACTTAATCATTAAGCATACTTGTTAATCACATAACTTAGCCTTTAAGTTTACTTGATTAGCACAACTTTTATCCTTTGCTTGCTCACCACCTTATTTAATTGGTCATTACTTAACTTAGCTATTAAGCTTACTTGTTTATCACATTGGATTATCCATGGGTTGCCCCATGGGTTTAAACCATTCTATAGCCCATAGTTCATAATTTGGGTCTTTAGTTTAATTAATCTTAACTTATCTGTTAGGCTTGCAATTAAACAAATACTCGGGCTTGCACATAAATTTACATTGATCTTAACCATACTTACATTTGGGCCTTATCACACTTCCCATTGAATAATACAATTTCCTTCACAATTCAACAAATCCATTACATTTGGCTTAAAGCCTTATAACGTATTATACGTATAATTATTGTATTCTAACTCATATACTAATTCATGATATACGATATACCATCATTCATACATACTCGTATAATACCTCGTATCATACTTATATACTCTACCTCGCACAATTTACTTATCATACAATTATTACCCTAACTTCTTAACGCTTTATTTTCCTAACGTTCTCAAATTAAGTCCACAGGCGAAATATTACGTTTTCCATAACTGAAATATTATTGGATATTCCATCTCACCTCGATATTCTATCGTTACGTATTTCTCAAAAGTTCAAAAATAATTCCTGAGCAGAAATGCGTGAATAGTGTTTTTCAAAAAATTTCTCAGAAAGCTTTTATTTTCGTCTTGGAAATCCAAACACTTTAATTCTATCACGTAGCCAAAATCCTACGTTGTTCTGATATGTTTAGGTCATAGAACGACCTTCAATTAGCTTGCTCCCATAAATAATCAATTAAATTCATTTAATCGTTATAATTAAATAAAATTTTAATTCTAAAAATTCGATTTTCTCGGGTGTTACATACTTCCCTCCTTATAAGGATTTTGTCCACAGAATCTCGCTAATAATTATTTAAACAAATGAGAAAAAAATTCTTCATTTTAAATCTTGAGTTCCCACAATGCTTCTTCGACATTGTGGTTCTTACATTCACCTTCACCGAAGGTATTATCTTATCTCACATGACTTATTACTTCCTATCAATAATTTGAGTTGGAAAATAAACACTTACTAACATATTACACTATTTCCCTTTTATTAGTCCTTCTTTTAACTTTGAATTATTTTAAACTCAAATTCCTCCTTCAAAACAAGATTATACTTGATCTTCTATTTATCCTGCATCCTCTTCTTCATTCGTTTGCACTCCTCGTTACCTAGTTGTACTTAATTAACTCATTCCACTATCGTGGATTGAGTCTATGTTGGGAATAACATTTCTACCCCTTTATTCTGTAATCTAACTTCTAACTCCGTTCTCGCCATCTACGTTATTAACTCATTCTGAGTCGTTAACATCGATAGTTTTTTCGTCCTACTTAACGTGTCAACTTCTATGTTTACCTTCCTTGTATGATATAAGGTATCACAGTCCTCTCTCTACCACATATTCAACTCCTTCTATGTGGAGATATATTTCAGACTCCTATAGTCCGTGTATATCTGTGACGCCCCCAAAATAGGTATACATAACCCATCTTGAGTCGCCAAATACACGGTACAAAATTCAAATACAACTTAATTATACAACAGTCGTGTAAAATACGACTAAACATATACTGTGAGTTTTAATACAAATATTGTCATCTAGACAATATACAAACTCAATGGGGTTCTAATTACATTTATTATTACACTATTTCATAGAATAGTGAGGACTACTAATGCTATCATCTAGACCGTCACTCCGTTCCATGAGTAATCCCTGCTACGTTCTCATTTCCTGAAGAGAAAAATGAAAGCAAACGGGTGAGCTCAACTTGCCCAGTAAGAAATATTATGACTAAGATAATGCATAGTAAATTATCATTAGCCTTCAACAGTGTTAAACTGATAAAATATAACAAACATCAAGTTTAAGTGCAGCGGAACAAGCAATCCATTAGAAGAGTCAAGTAGAGAATAAAATCTACTATCTTCTATGATTTAAAAGGTTTTTCATCACTTTTATCGCTGGGACTCAGCTTAATAAATAATCCACATCATCGAATGACCCCTGCACTATGGCCAAGGATATTCTTTAGTATCACGACCACAAATTATCCATGCACTACGGGCCAAGGATATTTGTGTATTCATTAATGGTCATGATCATGCCAACAACTGTCCATCAATACACTACGGGCCAATGAGGACTTTTACCACATCATTTGTAACATTACGGTCATGATTACACCGAATAATCCCTGGTCATAATCATACCAAGTCCATCTATGCACTACAGGCCACAGATGACTTTCAACAAAATATAAACATGAGGATGATGACAATGATATAATAATTCAATAAAACAAGTTCAAGAATTAATTTATCCAGGAACTAATAACGTCCAAATTGTCAACATGATACTTCTTTGTGGAGTAAAATTCAAGAATGCTTAGAAGAATATTTCCATGAAAAGATACTGGATGAAGCGCAAATATCAAGAATATTCTACTAATTTCATGGAGTATAGAAGTCAAAATTTTAACCAACTGAGTATAATAAAGAATAGAATAACAAAAGAAATCACCAGGAATGCGATAGACCACACATACAGGTTATTCCAACAGAATAATATATAACGGAACCAGGTCATACGTAAACGCACAGAATAATACTTTTCTATAGTTTCTTTATAATTTCTCTCTCTAGAGTTTCAGTGAATTCGTAAAAAATAATGAAGGAATGAGCTTCTATTTATAGAAGAATGGACTGCATAGTAACTAATTCATGAACGGTCCAGATTGATTTACTTTTAAACGAACAGTCTAAATTGATTTAATAAAATATTATAATAAAACAAAATCTTTTAAATAAAATATAAAATATATTATATATTATATATATAAAAACTCACGGGTTATTACCCCCATGATACAACCTGCCAATTTTTGTGTTTGCTAACTTTCAAATTATCACATGTATATATATATATATATATATATAATAATCGTACCCCCTTCCTACCAAATTGTCAAACATTATATATATATATATATATATGTATATATATAAAAACTAAAAGTATTTCCCTCCTAATTATTCCCCCCCCCCCCCATTTCCCGTAACCAAAATGTCTTCCAACCAAGACTTTGCCAAACACATGGGTCCTACTCGTGGGCCCCCACCTTTTATTATATATATAACCTCCTACCGATTATTTTGAAAAATGGGTAAATGAGGGTCCATAAAATAAGCAAAACTTCATAAAAATCACCTTAATAATTTTAACAACATTTATCACCTTTATTATAATTCACAATATTAATCGACTGTGTCGCTCTCAGAAAAAGGGGCTTTCCAATAAGGATTTCTCCCTATTGGCGCGCAATTAGGTGACCAAACCTCTCCTTGACAGAACTTCTAGATGTCGTTAATATTACAAATAATAATATTAATAACCTTGTCGTCTCAATTATTAATTTAATAATATATAAATATTGACAATAATTGAATCAAATAACGTGAGATACTATGCAGCAATTACTGTAACATTAATTAAACAAAACTGAGTGACTTCTCACGTAAGCATCAATAATCAATACCGTGTGCTACTGTGAAACTACGCGTATTACTATACTTTTAACACCGGGTGTTTCAACAGTTAACGATAAAACTTCTACAGTTATTTTTATAAAGGATTTTTGTCATTTTCTCAATCCGACAATAATTCCGTTGTGGGGTCCACCAATGATTGTGCCGTTGTATGAATATTCCCTCGTTAAAACGAATATTCCTAACCAAATCTAATATTATATAACAACTTGCATACTTTGCAAAATTTATAAATATTACCCACAACTATAACATTATATCAAATTCATTCCATAATATTCAAAAATGATATTTATAGAAAATTCATCTTTATTTATAAAAGTTGGGGTCTTACAACCTCCCCTTATGAAATTTTGCCCTCGAAATTAGGGTACGTACCTGGTATGTCGAAGAGGTAAGGATACCTTGATTTCATTTCAGATTCTAACTCCCAAGTCATTTCCTCAACATCGTGGTTTCTCCACAAAACTTTGACTTGAGGTATAACCTTGGAGCGTAAAATATGTTCCTTCGTATCCAAGATTTGAACATGAACCTCTTCATACGTCAAATCTTCCGCTATTTCTTCCGGTTCTAACTCAATAATGTGGTTCGGGTCTTCCACATATTTACGTAACATGGATATGGGAAAAATGTTATGAACACGAGACATACTTACAGAAGAAAGCGAGTCTATAGGCCACAGTTCTACTCGATCAAGGATTAAAATGGGTGATGAATCAAGGATTGAGCTTTCCTCTCTTTCCAAATCTCGTAACTCCTTTCCATGGAGCAACACGTAACAACATATGATCTCCTATATTGAATTCCACATCCTTTCGATGAAGATCAGCATAACTCTTTTGTCGATCTTGTGAGGTTTTTATATGTTGCCGGATCGTTTGAATCTTTTCTGTAGTCATACGTACCAACTCTAGTCCCAACAACATTGCTTCACCCACCTCATCCCAACATACTGGAGAACGACACTTTCTTCCATACAACGCTTCGAATGGAGCCATGCCAATACTTTCTTGATAACTTTTTTTGTACGAAAACTCCAGCAATGGTAAGAACTTATCCCTACTTCCCTTGAAATCAAGGACATAGAGTCTTAATTAATCTCCAAGAGTTTGGATAGTCCTCTCCGACTGTCCGTCCGTCTGAGGATGATATGCCGAGCTAAATCGTAAGTCTGTGCCCATAGCTGTTTGCAAACTAACACAAAATCGTGAAGTGAATCTTGGGTCTCGATCAGAAACTATGGATACCAGCATACCATGCAGTCTTACAATCTCGTTTATTTACATACGAGTAAGACGTTCAAGTGTATAAGTTTCTTGTATCGGTAAGAAATGAGCAGACTTGGTCAATCTATCAACAATGACCCAAATCGCATCTATGCCTCGAGAAACCTTATGAAGACCGGTAATGAAATCCCTGGTAATATGCTCCCACTTCCATTCTGGAATTTCAAGTGGTTGCAATGGACCTTTTGGTACTTGATGCTCCGCTTTAACTCGCTTGACAAGTTAGACACCTTGAGATAAACAAATATATCTCTCTCTTCATATTGCTCCACTAAAATGTATGATCAAGATCATGATACATTTTGGTACTCCTGAGATGGATTGCAAGTGGTGTGTTGTGCGCCCCATCATAATTTTATACTTTAAATCAAGGTCGTTAGAACACAAAGTCCTGAGTTGACTCAAGTATTCCTTATTCATCGATTCTTGCTTCCGGCATAGCACCTTCTTGCACTTTCTTCCTCATACGCATCAGCTCTAGGTCTATAGCTTGAGCAGCTTTAACTTTATCGATTAAAGTTTGTTTTACTCGTATATTCGCCATCATCACATGGGTCCCTGGAGTCTTTAACTCTATCTCCATCCTTTTCAAGTCATAAAAAATGGGCCTTTGCGTTGACAATATCGCACTCGTACTTGCATATGATTTCTACTCAATGCGTCAGCTACTACGTTCTCTTTTCCAGGATGGTATTAGATGGTATGATCATAATCTTTCAACAGGTCAAGCCAACATCTTTGTCGCATGTTGAGTTTCTTTTGAGTGAAGAAATATTTGAGGCTTTTCTGATCCGTAAAGATCTCCACTTTCTCCCCATACAAGTAATGCCTCCACATTTTAAGTGCAAAGACAACAGCTGCCAACTCTAGATCATGAGTAGGATAATTCCTCTCATATTCTTTGAGTTGTTGCGAGGCATAGGCTATGACTTTCCCATGTTGCATGAGAACACATCCCAACCCTTTACCCGAAGCATCACTGTAGATGACAAATCCCTCCGAGCCGATGGTATTGTCGTAACAGTCTTTGAAATGAGTCTCCTCTTGAGTTCTTGAAAACTCTTCTCACATTCTTTGCTCCAACCGAACTTTGTATCTTTCCGAAGTTAATTTGAGTTAATGGAGTAGTGATTTGAGAAAATCCTTCCACGAATCTCCGATAATAACCAAATTAAACCGAGAAAGCTACGATTTTGGCCATCGATTTATGTTGCTCCCAGCTTTGAATTTCTTCAATTTTTACCGGGTCAACAGATATTCCATGACTTGATACTACGTGCCTAAGGAATGCTACTTCCTCAAGCCAAAACTCGCATTTCTTCAACTTGGCATAAAGCTTGTATTCACGAAGATTTTGGAGTACCAGCCTCAAGTGTTGCTCATGATCTTCATGATCCAAATATTCCTTGAATACTCGGTTCATCATATCCATAAAGGCATCAGGAGCATTAGTCAATCCAAAGTATATGACTAGGAATTCATAATGCCCGTACCGAGTTTTGAAAGCCATCTTTGGAATGTCATATGTTCTAATCTTCAATTGGTGATGTCTGGAACGAAGATCAATCTTTGAAAAGAATTTGGCTCCTTGCAACTGGTTAAATAGGTCATCAATACGTGGCAATGGGTACCTATTTTTGATGGTGACATGATTCAACTACCGATAATCAACACAAAGTCGCATACTCCCATCTTTCTTCTTCACGAATAGAACAGGAGCACCCCAAGGAGAAGTACTAGGATGAATAAAGCTAATGTCTAACAATTCCTGCAGTTGGGTATTTAACTCCTGAAGATCAATAGGAGCCATTCGATATGGGGCTTTGGAAATGGGTTTTGTACCGGGTTCAAGGTCGATACAAAATTCAATTTCACGCTTTGGGGGTAGGCCAGGAAGTTCTTCGTGAATACGCCGTGAAATTTATTAACAATAGAAATATCATTCAAAACTGACGTATTTTTGTTTAGATCCGTGACATGAGCTAAGAAAGCTTGACATCCGTTTTTCAATAAACGAATAGCTTTATGGCTGGAGATGACCGTGATTGATTTTAATGGTTTGGTTGCTTGAATTCTCATAATAGGTTGATTAGGAATATTAAAGCTAACAACCTTATGAAAATAATCAATTTTTGCATGATAAGTAGTTAACCAATCAATCCCTAGAATCACGTCAAATGCAAGTATTTTCAATGAAATAAGATTGACAGGTAATATGAGGGTACCGATTTGAACCAAACAAGACTTATAAACAGTGGATGTAATGAAGGTTTCTCCCAATGGAGTTTCCACAGATAAGTCAAAGTCTAATTTTTCCGGAGTCAAATTTAATCATTGAGCGCAAGTAGGAGAAATAAAAGAATGAGTAGAACCGGTATCAAATAAAGTATAGACTTCACTAGAGTTTATGATAAGCTTACCCGTGATGACCTCGTTCGGGTTCCTTGCTTTCTGGGAGGTCACAACAAATGCTCTCCCTTGCACTACCGGCTTTGACTTTTCTGGGACGGCCTTTGGTGCCTCCATCCTAGCTAAACTTGTCTTCGGTGAATGACAAAATCGGGCTAAGTGACCTTCTCTTCCACAATTATAACATACTTTGGATAGCATCGCGTAGTTTGGACTGATGTGTCCCTCCACTCCGCATTTGAAGCATATGATAGGTGGTCGTTCTCCTTCCTTAACAACGGGTCTTTGGTCTTTGACGCCTTCCATCATTGTTGAATCTCCTCTTCTTGAAATGTCCATTCTTATTGTTTTGGCCTGATTACCACCGGCGTGGTTACCATTTCGGCTCTGTTGATTCCTCCACGCTTGTTGTCATTGCTTCGATGATCGCTTCTCACCGTATTATCATTTTGCTTACCGCTTCTTTTGGTTGCGTTGATTCATTATCGCGCTCCACTAACTGAGCCCTATTTACAACATCTGAATACAAACACAGTTTATGAGAAATAAGATGTTGACGTAACTCTGGCTTCAAACCTCTTAAAAACATCCGTGTCATTCTGTCTTCATTATCCACCAAGTGGGACGCAAACCGGGATAACTCGGCAAACTTTGCTTCGTACTGCGACACGGTCATATTATTCTATTCCAACTTGATGAACTCCACCTCCTTCATGTGACTAATACTTTCGGGAAAGTACTTGTCGTTGAATAGTTCTTGGAACTTCTCCCAAGATATTTTCAAAAGGCGAGTTGAGTACGCTTTTAGATTCCCACCAATAATCCGCCTCTCAAGCAACATAAAGGCGGCAAAGGAACCTTTTGCTCCTCGAGTATCCCAAGATATCAAATATCTTGGTGATCTGCTTTATCCATGCTTTTAGCCTTTAAGTGGTTTTGGCTCTCCAATAAACTCGTGGTGGTCCCAGCTCCTTGAATCGCTTTAGCGGTGACCATCCAGAGAGTTTCCACCTACATTTTGGATGAGAGCCGCTCTCTTTCTTGTTGCATGAATTGCATAAAGCCTCCGAACATTCCATCATTCATTATTTGGTCGTTGTTGTTGTTTGCATGAGGATTGTCGCCTTCCTCGATGCACATTATCCTCGATTATTAATATGGTGAATCAATCAACGCTTCTTCGCTCCATTGCTACTCTCAACATTCTCGGATGTCATTTTCAGATCATCGCCATAAAACAAAAGGTTAATTGACATGTAACATATTATCCCTATATTCGAATTTCGACCAATTAAATACCAAAAAAAACTTAGGTAGGTCATACTAGCGAAAGAATTCCACGTCTCTCCCCTCCTAGTTCTATTCTCACATCTTAGCCAGGGATCATATCCCTAAGCTTTAATACCAACTGTGACGCCCCCAAAATAGGTATACATCACCCATCATGAGTCGCCAAATACATGGTACAAAATTCAAATACAATTTAATTATACAACAGTCGTGTAAAATACGACTAAACATATACTGTGAGTTTTAATACAAATATTGTCATCTAGACAATATACAAACTCAATGGGGTTCTAATTACATTTATTATTACACTATTTCATAGAATAGTGAGGACTACTAATGCTATCATCTGGATCGTCACTCTGTTCCATGAGTAATCCCTGCTACGTTCTCATTTCCTGAAGAGAAAAATGAAAGCAAACGGGTGAGCTCAACTTGCCCAATAAGAAATATTATGACTAAGATAATGCATAGTAAATTATCATTAGCCTTCAACAGTGTTAAACTGATAAAATATAACAAAAATCAAGTTTAAGTGCAGCGGAACAAGCAATCCATTAGAAGAGTCAAGTAGAGGATAAAATATACTATCTTCTATGATTTAAAAGGTTTTTCATCACTTTTATCGCTGAGACTCAGCTTAATACATAATCCACATCATCGAATCACCCCTGCACTATGGCCAAGGATATTCTTTAGTATCACGACCACAAATTATCCATGCACTACAGGCCAAGGATATTTTTGTATTCATTAATGGTCATGATCATGCCAACAACTGTCAATCTATGCACTACGGGCCAATGAGGACTTTTACCACATCATTTGTAACATTACGGTAATGATTACACCGAATAATCCCTGGTCATAATCATACCAAGTCCATCTATGCACTACAGGCCACAGATGACTTTCATCAAAATATAAACATGAGGATGATGACAATGATATAAGAATTCAATAAAACAAGTTCAGGAATTAATTTATCCAGGAACTAATAACGTCCAAATAGTCAACATGATACTTCTTTGTGGAGTAAAATTCAAGAATGCTTAGAAGAATATTTTAATGAAAAGATACTGGATGAAGCCCAAATATCAAGGATATTCCACTAATTTCATGGAGTATAGAAGTCAAAACTTTAACCAATTGAGTATAATAAAGAATGGAATAACAAAAGAAATAACCAGGCATGCGATAGATCGCATGATGTGTGAGTTATTCCAATGAATAATAAATAATGGAACCAGTCATATGCGAACGCATGCATGTGATATTATTCAAATGTAATAATAAAGAATGGAACCAGTCAAGCGTAAAATGCATGCATGATATTCTAACAGAATAATAAAGATCGGAATCAATCCAAGTAAAATGCATGCATGTGATATTCCAATGAATAATAAAGAATGAAATATCTCAAGAATTTCACAAAGTATAGGGTAGCAGATATCTAAGTTATTCCAATGAATAATAAATAATGGAATAATGAGATGTTCTCTTCATGAATATAAAAGAAATAATACCCTTACCGTAAAAAAAACTGAATATAAGAGTAGGGAAGTAGCAGAATACTTTTCTATAGTTTCTTTATAATTTCTCTCTCTAGAGTTTCAGTGAATTCGTAAGAAATAATGAAGGAATTGTTGGGTTTGTAATATTCTACTCGCAATCAAATTGCAAAAATTAAGCGGAAGCGTGTAAAATCAGAGTTTAAAAATTATTTACAAACCATATACCCGGATCACCCTTTATGCACAATTATTAATTAAATGAAAGGATAAAGAATAAAATCATACCCTTGAAGATCGAGCTTCCTCAGGTACAAGTTCACCTCCAAATCCTTTCGCTCAACTTGAATCCACCGGGTTTTGTTCCTTCCTTTGATCAACGTTAGCCACCCATATGTTTGGCCTCTAGAGGTGATCCACCAAGGAAGAAGAAAATTCAAGAAGAAGGGGTATTGGCTCAACCCTAGTTTTTCCTATCTCTATAGAAAAAGGGTGTACTCTCAAACAAATTGGAATTATTACGTTGTAAAAGTCAACAACCCCCACCACCCATAATAAGACTCCTCTTATTTATAGATGTGAGCAACCCACCTTAACAATTAAGGAATTGGGTTTTATTTAATTAATTAAATTCTTTTAATTAATTAAGCTCCCTAATCTTATTAGGGATAATTAATTAAACTCGTTTAACTAATTTTCCTTCCTAATCCAATTAGGAATAAATGAGAGTACTTATATTAAATTAATTCCTAAACTCTTTTAGAAATTAAAATAATAATAATTGTAATAATATTAATAAGACTCTCTTATTAATTTATATTTAATATTTCTAAAATATTAAATAATAATATTAAGCTATTTAATTTATTCTATCACCATAGATTAAATTAAATATACTTAACATATTATTACGATTATGCCATTAACTTCTTAAATAATTATTCTTCCTTTTATGGTGTGACCTTTTAGGTTCTCCATATTAAACCTATTGTGAATAAATCAATTAGAATAATTCTAATCTTATTTAAATAAATAAATTAAACAATTAATTTATTTAAATAAATAATATTTATTCTACAATAGGGATAAGCCTCCCCAAATGATCAACGACTTTCCGTATAATATAGATTTCAACATTAATCATTAAAGAACCTTTGAGTAAATAGTTACCGTGACAATTCAATCCTTCCACCATACAATGTCCCAATTAAATATAAGACATGGAATTACCACAAGTCTTATTTTATTTAATTATATGTATTTCGATCCTTAAATGCACAACACCAAATAATGCAAATTAGAAACTCCTTTCTAATTTCATTCTCGCTTTGCCAAGGACTACTTTGGGTTGTCATTTATCGAATCACATAGACATTTCTTTTTTATTAGAAGTGGTAGATTCTTTATTAATCATACATTATCTCCATGTATAACTTATTATACCCAAGCATACCCTTTGATATACCCTAAGGGTCTTAAGGAATAAGTCAAAGTATAACTCATCATACACAAGATACTATGATGATCTCAAGTCCAAGGATTACTTATACTACTATAACTACAGAGAATCCTATTGACAGCAAATAAAACTCCATTAGGTATTCCTTAGCGAGCCACGCTCAAAGAACTTATTCTCTAATAAGCACCTACATACTTGCTTTAGTGTCTCCACACAAATGATCATGAGATCAATCATCCTCATCCAATGAGCAAGTTAACGATGTACCAATCTATCCTAATTCACTAATCCCTAATTTAGTAATCCAATGATTGGGAACTATTTTAGTTTTAAGCTTTCTAAGAATTTAGATCTCATTAGAATGATCATCATCATTATTCTAAAAGCATTGCTTAAAACTATGGGTTTATCACATATTATAAAACAAAGATCATGTAGATAATTAAAAGCCTTTAATAAATTAATACTTTTTATTAATAAATGAATAAGATTGTTACAAAGTATATGCTTTATCATCAAACATGATCGGCTTGTGTGCATATTACTTTCAATCTCCCACTTGCACTAAAGCCAATCGTCATGGTATCTTATACTCTTCTTCTCTAAGTGACGATTATCCTGCTGTTGGATAAGCTTTAGTTAATGGATATGTAATGTTGTTCTTGAGAGTCCACTATCTCTATAGTGATTTCCCATCTTCAATGATTCTAATAATCAAATGAAAGTGCCACAACACATGTTTAGATCCAAGATGAGACTTGGAACTATTCCTAGTTCTCGTAATGAACTTTTAATCCAAACAATCAACTTGCAGCTTCATTTATAGCTATATACTTTGTCTTTATCACTAAACCAAAGAACTCTTTCATTGTTTGGAACCTTTCCAATTCATCGCACCACTGCTCAAGGTAACACTTTACCTTAAAGTGGATTTTCTCGTCGCTTGGTCTCGTCTCGAAAAACTTGAGTCTCTAAAGCCCTCTAGTTTTAATTCAGACCCACCATGTATGCTCACATCCTTAGTGCCGGTTAAGAACTTTAAGATGTTTTTTTTTTTTTTTACTGTCTTACAGTGATCTTCTCCAGAATATGACCGATCAACATCTGGTCTCGTATATTTCATTGCATACATGATTGTCACTCATGCGATCTCTCTTCTTTGGAGTCTATGGGGACTATTAAGAGAAATACACTCCATAGCTCATCGTTATGAGACATTTCTTGGAGTTTGCCATGCTAAACGACGTTAGCATCAAATGAATATACGTTCCTTGGGTTAAGTCGAGCATCCTCTTGTATCTATCTATATAGATTTTTATCCCCAATTAAGATACTCTTCCCAAACCATTCATGGAGGAATGTTTAGACAACTTTATCATTACTGATTGTAGCATTAGTATGTCATTCCTTATCCGTAGTATATCAACATATAATATTAGGAATGTCACGGCGCTCCCACTGTCCCTTTTGTACACACTAGAACTCTTACCTCATCGTATGTAATCGATCATCATCTTCTATGATGTGTACTCATCATCATCATCATCTATGATGAATCCATACCTCCTAGGTATCTTCAAGACTATTCTAGATTTATTATTTGTGGTAGGTACAATAGGTCTATCTATAGGTTCCTCTTATTTGACTTATAGTGTTTTGTGGTTCTTGAACTCTTCAAGATCTATTATCCTCCCACTAGCCCCTTCAATAATAAACACATTTATCTTAGAAAGGCGCGTGTTTCAGAAACAAACACCTTTTGCTAAGTAGAATTATAGAACATATACCCTAAACTTACTTTAGGATGTCCCACAAATCAGATACATGTCAAATCTTGTCCCAAACTTATCCTTCAAACCTTTTCACATAAGTTGACAACCCTTATCTTAACATACTTAAGATTAGGAATCCTCCCTATCCATAACTTTTATGGAGTCTTGGGGCTGGATTTTGAGGTTACCATTTTGTAGATATGCAGCCATTTCTAGGATATGATCCTAGAAGGATACTGGAATGTCGGTAAAATCTTTTTGGACCGTACCATGTTCAACAAGGTATGGTTTTTCATTCAGATACATCAATCAATTATTGCGTATCAGGATGTGTCCATTATGAGAAAACCATTTGAGATGATCTAGAAACTTATTGTATAAGTATTTATTCCTTGATCTAATCAAAGAATCTTAATACATTGCCAATTTATTTCACTTCTGAATTCTTTGAACCTTTCAAATAATTCACACTTGTATTTCAAAGAAATACACACATTCAACTCTTTGAATGATCATCTCCTTTTCTTATACTAGTTTGTTCAATTTGCAAAATATATTTTCACGTAAGTCAAGTATACAAAATCCATTAAGTAATATTCCGATTTTATACAAAACATTATTATTATAAATAGAACAACAATTGTTCTTAATTATAATACCAAAATTTTATTGTCCAACAACAAAATAGAAATAATATTTCTAACAAGAACCGAAATACAATAACAACTTATCGACTTAATAGATTTTCCCATAGGCATTGCTAAACTATAAGTTTCTATGGCTAATGTAGCAACCTTTGCTTCATTTCACACACATAGATTACTTATCTATGTTTAACTTTTCCATACCTTGGTCCCTTCATAAATCTATATTTATGATAACCAAAGTCGGTATCCAATACCCAAGTAGAACCTCGACTTAAAAAAAAATTATTTTAAATCATGAACAAATTTATATTTGTAACCAAAACTTCACTAAGCTTATTTGGTTAGCCTCTCGCAAGATCCTTCTCGCAGCTTTCTTTCCAAAGTCCATGCTTATTGCAAAGGAAGCAAACTCCTTTGCTATCCGACGCGGTTTTGTTCTTATTATCCTTTGTTTATGCCTTTCTATTTACCTTCTTTGAATTGTTCTTCTTTCGTAAGATCCTTTGGCCCCTACCAAGAAGACTTGATCTTTCTTGGTTGAAAGTGACTCTCAACATTTTTCAATATGTTAAGCAAATCAATGAGGTCGATATCTAGCTTGTTCATATGAAAAATTCACAACAATTGTGAAAGGAGTCCGGAGTGAGTGCAAGATCAAATCTTGGCTCAACTCTCCATCCATGACAAAACTCGTTGTCCTAATTGATCAATCAAATTGATAATATTAAGGACTTTTATCTCATCATCAGTAGTGTCATCGGTCATTCTAGATCTAAGAGCTCCTTAGATATCTCGATATCTATCGGTCCTACTTTCTTCACCATCAACTACTTGATGTGCGTGAATATAGTAGAAGCATCCATAGTTTCATGCCGACGCCAAGCTCGTTACTCATGGATGCGAGCATGATGCATTGAGCTAATCAGGCATCATCTTGCCACTTTCTAAAAGTAGCAATCTCTTCCTCGTAGGCATTATTTCTGCAACCATTGCAGGATAGGCGTATATGACATAAGATAGCTTTTCAAATATGAGAACTATTCTCAAATTCCTTAACCAATCCGCTTAATCTCGGCCCGGTTAATTTAGCATCTAATATGCTTCGCAGTGATAGTAATTTTAGACATTGTAAAATTTCAGAAATGAATTTGTAATTAACAACATTTTAACATACATTCTTTTATTAATTACCAAAATAATTTAGGTCTTGTTTTAAATTGGTATCTCCCACTATTTTCTTCAAACTTATATTACCTCACTTATATAGTTCGGCAAAATCTAATTAAAGATTTGCTAGTGAGAATAAGGATCCCATTTCAAATGTATATAGCCTTGTGGTGACACAACAAACTATATATAAATAAATAGGTAGACAACTTTTGTCAATTACATCAACTATGCAACTCCTTTACTTTTGCCTCTTAGATTATTTTGATCAAGTGGTGGCACATCCAATCAAAATTATCCAAGTTAAGTCCCACCTAGCACTCCATATATTCAAAAAAGAAAAATATCATCCTTGTGGTGACACAACAAAACAATATTGTTCAATTTTCTTTATAAGCATCAAATGTGATAAATTAACATCTTAAATACTTAATACTTGCCTTGTAGTGACACAACAAACTCATATTAAATATTTAATACTCTATTAATTTTATCATGCTAGAAGGCTTAATGCTCGATATTCCAAATATCTTTGAACGCTTAGGACTTAATATAAAAATTGAGGGTTTGTTATTAATTTGTCTCATCTTGTTTAGCTGCATTTATATATATATATAAATAATACGCGTATATTAATTAACATGCGAAGCATGTTTGCATAATATATAATATATATAGTATAAGCATGCACATATAGAATACTATATTCTACCCTTGATTGATTATGGACTTTTATTCTAGTTTGGTTCACTAGAGCCACCAAGTGAACCAAAAGGTCAAACCCTTAGGGGTACAAGAAATAATATTTAAATATAACTATTACATTTAAACCCTGCTCCATTACAAACGGTCTTCAAGCGCCTTGTTCCTTGATCTCCAATTTTTCAAAATTAATTCTAACTATTCCTATTACAAAACTATTTAAAATAAATAGAAACCTTGATCGCTAAATCGATGGGAAGTACATAGGAGGAGATAGAATTTACATTAAGAAAAATTAGAGAAGATTTAGGTACGCAGAATTCCATTTAATAAAACCCATACATTCATGCATCCAACTAAAATAAAATCCAATCACATCGGTCAATAGTCCATAATCAATCCCATTTATTATCATACACATCATCATATGCATCAATAAATAACATTCATCTTATGAATAATAAACATTTAATATATATATTGATATCATTTAATGGGCAAATTTAGTTAGTATAAAATCTAATTTTGAATCAAAATAAACTCCTTTATTTTAATCCAAATTTAAATCAAAATAAAACTATTTTATTTTAATTTATCCAATTTTGAATAAAATAAACTATTTTATTTTAATCAAAATAATTTAATAAAATAAACTCTTTTATTTTAATTAATTATGGAATCCAATTCCATGTAATAATAAAAATCTTTAATTAAAATAAACTCTTTTATTTTAATTAATTATGGAATCCAATTCCATGTAAAAAAAAATATTAAAAGAAAACACTTGATTATCTTTCCTATTCACAAATAAACTCCTTTATTTTGAATAATATGAAATCTTATTTCATATTTAAATAAACTCCTTTATTTAAGAAAATTAGGATTCTCTTTCCTATTCTAAATAAACTCCTTTATTTAAGAAAATATGGATTCACTTTCCTATTCACAAATAAACTCCTTTATTTTAGAAAACATGAAATCCAATTTTAACTCCAATTAGTTATCATGGAATCCAATTCCAACTCTAATTAGTTAATGAAATTTCTAATTTTAAAATTAAAATAACCTTTTTATTTTAAGATTAAAATAAACCTTTTATTTTAAAATTAAAATAAACTTTTATTTTAAGATTAAAATAATTATATATATATATATATAATATTCAATTTTAAAATTAAAATAAACTCTTTTTATTTTTAAAATTAAAATAAACTTTTATTTTAAAATTAAAATAAACATTTTATTTTAATTATAAAATAATTAAGAATAATATATATATATATATATATATATATATATATATATATATATATATATATATATATATATATATATATATATATATATATATAATATACAGATAACACAAATAAGAACTCCTGACTTCCTTAAAAATAAATAAGAAAACACGTATTACATAATTTGTTATTTGTTAAAATTTTTTTTTTTTTTTTTTTTTAATGACTTGGATCCACAATTAATTTCCTGCGGTTTTTTTGTTTCAAAACTTATATGCTTCTTTTCAAAAAACCGCATACCGCTTTTAATAAAAAAAAATTAAGCTCCTCGCCTTTTTTCATAAATCTTGGCTTTAATATGCGGACCACTAACATAATAATAAAAAAAAAAAATAAGTGGTGCGACATAAACTAGGAAAAAAAAATAAAAAATCGGCATTTTTTTTTTTTTAAAATTTTATACAACAAAAATATACCCAATTAAATTGTTCTAAACACATATCAATATACATATCAAATTAAAACAATTAATAATTCGCATAAAGGTTTGGCTCTGATGCCACTGTTAGGTTTGTAATATTCTACTCGCAATCAAATTGCAAAATTAAAGCGGAAGCGTGTAAAATCAGAGTTTAAAAATTATTTACAAACCATATACCCGGATCACCCTTTATGCATAATTATTAATTAAACGAAAAGATAAAGAATAAAATCATACCCTTGAAGATCGAGCTTCCTCGTACAAGTTCACCTCCAAATCCTTTCGTTCAACTCAATCCACCGGTTTTGTTCCTTCCTTTGATCAACGTTAGCCACCCATATGTTTGGCCTCTAGAGGTGATCCACCAAGGAAGAAGAAAATTCAAGAAGAAGGGGTATTGGCTCAACCCTAGTTTTTCCTATCTCTATAGAAAAAGGGTGTACTCTCCAACAAATTGGAATTATTACGTTGTAAAAGTCAACAACCCCCACCACCCATAATAAGACTCCTCTTATTTATAGATGTGGGCAACCCACCTTAAAAATTAAGGAATTGGGTTTTATTTAATTAATTAAATTCTTTTAATTAATTAAGCTCCCTAATCTTATTAGGGATAATTAATTAAACTCGTTTAACTAATTTTTCTTCCTAATCCAATTAGGAATAAATGAGAGTACTTATATTAAATTAATTCCTAATCTCTTTTAGAAATTAAAATAATAATAATTGTAATAATATTAATAAGACTCCTCTTATTAATTTATATTTAATATTTCTAAAATATTAAATAATAAATATTAAGCTATTTAATTTATTCTATCACCATAGATTAAATTAAATATACTTAACATATTATTACGATTATGCCATTAACTTCTTAAATAATTATTCTTCCTTTTATGGTGTGACCCTTTAGGTTCTCCATATTAAACCTATTGTGAATAAATCAATTAGAATAATTCTAATCTTATTTAAATAAATAAATTAAACAATTAATTTATTTAAATAAATAATATTTATTCTACAATAGGATAAGCCTCTCCTAAATGATCAAACTACTTTTCAGATAATATAGATTTCAACATTAATCATTAAAGAACCTTTGAGTAAATAGTTACTGCATAATTCAATCCTTCCACCATACAATGTCCCAATTAAATATAAGACATGGAATTACATCACAAGTCTTATTTTATTTAATTATATGTATTTCGACTCTTAAATGCACAACACCAAATAATGCAAATTAGAAACTCCTTTCTAATTTCATTCTCGCTTTAACCAAGGACTACTTGGGTTGTCATTTATCGAATCACATAGGACATTTCTCTTTTTATTAGAAGTGGTAGATTCTTTATCGATCATACATTATCTCCATGTATAACTTATTATACCCAAGCATACCCTTTGATATACCCTAAGGGTCTTAAGGAATAAGTCAAAGTATAACTCATCATACACAAGATACTATGATGATCTCAAGTCCAAGGATTACTTGTAGACTACTATCACTACAGAATTCCTATCGACAGCAAATAAAACTCCATTAGGTATTCCTTAGCGAGCCACGTTCAAAGGAACTTATTCTCTAATAAGCACCTACATACTTGCTTTAGTGTCTCCACACAAATGATCATGAGATCAATCATCCTCATCCAATGAGCAAGCAACGATGTACCAATCTATCCGATTCACTAATCCCCAATTTAGTAATCCAATGATTGGGAACTATTTTAGTTTTAAGCTTTCTAAGAATTTAGATCTCATTAGAATGATCATCATCATTATTCTAAAAGCATTGCTTAAAACTATGGGTTTATCACATATTATAAAACAAAGATCATGTAGATAATTAAAAGCCTTTAATAAATTAATACTTTTTATTAATAAATGAATAAGATTGTTACAAAGTATATGCTTTATCATCAAACATGATTGGCTTGTGTGCATATTACTTTCAGGAATGAGCTTCTATTTATAGAAGAATGGACTGTATAGTAACAAATTCATGAACGGTCTAGATTGATTTACTTTTAAACGGACGGTCCAGATTGATTTAATAAAATATTATAATAAAATAAAATATTTTAAATAAAATATAATATATATTATATATTATATATATAAAAACTCACGGGTTATTACCCCCGTGATACAACATGCCAATTTTTGTGTTTGCTAACTTTAAAATTAACACATGTATATATATATATATATATATATATATATATATATATAATTATAATTGTACCCCTTCCTACCAAATTGTCAAACATTATATATATATATATATATATATATATATATATATAAACTAAAAGTACTTCCTCCTAATTATTCCCCCCCCATTTCTCGTAACTAAAATGTCTTCCAACCAAGACTTTGCCAAACACATGAGTCCTACTCAGGGCCCCACCTTTATTATATATATAACCTCCTACCGATTATTTTGAAAAATGGGTAAATGGGGGTCCATAAAATAAGCAAAACTTCATAAAAATCACCTTAATAATTTTAACAACATTTATCACCTTTATTATAATTCACAATATTAATCGACTAGGTCGTTCCCAGGAAAGAGGGGGCTTTCCAATAAGGATTTCTCCCTATTGGTGTGCAATTAGGTAACCAAACCTCTCCTTGACAGAACTTCTAGACATAGTTAATATTGCAAATAATAATATTAATAACCTTGTCGTCTCAATTATTGATTTCATAATATAAAAAATATTGACAATAATTGAATCAAATAACGTGAGATACTATGCAGCAATTACTGTAACATTAATTAAACAAAACTGAGTGACTTCTCACGTTAGCATCAATAATCAATACCGTAAACTCTCTTGTGGAACTACGCCAGACATTATACTTTTAACACCGGGTGTTTCAACAATTAACGATAAAACTTTTGCCGTTATTTTCATAAAGTATTTTTGTCGGTTTCTCAATCCGACAATAATTCTGTTGTGGGGTCCACCAATGATTGTGTCGTTGTACGAATATTCCCTGTTAAAACAAATATTCCCCGACCAATCGAAAATTATATAACAACTTGCGTACTTTGCAAAATTTATAAATATTACCCACAACTATAACATTATATCAAATTCATTCCATAATATTCAAAAATGATATTTATAGAAAATTCATCTTTATTTATAAAAGTTGGGGTCTTACAATATCTCACACTTCTCCCCGTATAAATACTATCTTCAGATTTTTAATTCAAAAACAACAACTGCCAATTATAGATCATAAGTAGGATAAACCTTCTTATAATCCCTTAACTGACATGATGTATACACAATGACTTTGCCATGCTCCAAGAGCACGCAATCTCATCATCTATGCGAAACATCGAGATACACTACAAAATTCCTCATATCATTTGATAAAGACAATACAGGTGCTTCACTTAACCTTCCTTCTTAATTTCTGAAAACTATTTTTCTTACTTCTCATTCCCATCATACCTATTAATTACAATTATGTATATCTTTTGATCTCAAATTCATGCATAGTGAATTCCGTATCCCACTTCTCCCTCCATAGTATTTCTCACACTATTTTCAAATGTTCAACGTGATCTTCTGGCGAGATCGGCATACAGATCTCTCCCATGATACTCCTGATAGCACGCTCTCCTAAATAGAGCTCCCATCCTCCATCAGTAAAAAGAGGAACCCTACGGGTTGAAACCACGTACTCCACACCAGTCAGGTACCCATCCTCAAATCCAATGGCCAAGTGCTCCCCAGAATAAGGAATCCATGTGATGACATCAGCTGTCAACAACTCTAGCTGTAGGTGGCAATGAGTAAAACCCTCAGCTACTGGGACATTCGCCAGTATGGAATGATGCCATCATCATCCTCGTGGATAGGTATCTAAACCTAACACACTCACAGGATGCAAACATGGAAGCCTTTCATAGGCCCAAAACTGCCAACACAAAGGCAAACATCTGCTATTAGTAAGCACTCTTAACCTATACATGGGAAAATTACAAGAGAAATACTCACTAGCAAAAATGGGTAAAATCCTAACCAAACCTCGATCAAGCCCTGCGAACGCATGCGCATGCCCCTGACGAAATAGGCAAAGGTATAGGAACCCCAATCATACTCTCCTATACGGTCAACATATCGTGTGGCGCTGATCAAAGCAAACGACATCATAGAAGAGTTATCTTCTATGAAGCAGCCCCTAATGATCATCAGGAATAATCGCCGAAGAATGCGATCCCTAACTCTGACATCAGCTGGTATGGGCTCACTCAATAGCCCACTCATAACATCTACGCTCAAAGGACACGTACGGATAGTCCTGCCCTTGAACGCCTCAGCCGGATCTCCTAACAAGGACATGACATCAGTGGGGGTAATATCTGCCATACAAGGCACTGGTGCCCCTCCAAACTCCATACCTGTGATAAACTGCCAATCCATTAGCGTCATCATCACCCCACAGTCCAAAAAATGGAGTGACTGAGTCTGGTGAAACCAGTGCTCAGACAATGCCCTGAGTTAACCCTAGGGACACCGGCGGGGAAGGATGGAAAAGAACGCCCCAAATCCAATATCATGCATAATCGCTCTATAGTCAAGATGCAAAGACTAGTACATGGAGTGAATGCTGAACCAGTTCCCCTGAGGGTGTGTAAAGCCGGGAACCTACATGAAATGCAGATCGACATCAGAATCCTTTACTCCTCGTCAATAGAAAAGAAGGAAGATTAAGATATAACTTGATACCTCATTGGTGTGCAAGTACATCGAGGGATGTCGACTCAAATCACCTAGAAGCTTTGGGTTTGCCACCTAAATACTCGCGAGGTCCCTACGAGGAACATGTGCAACAGGAGTAGAATCCGCAATCGGAACATCTTCCTCCTCATCCTCGATCTATGGCACATCAACCTGGACTGGACGTATCACCGCCTCCACCAACTGACGAGGCTGTCTATCAGAATGGGGTCGAGGCACTTCAGAAGCCCTCCTCCGTACACCAGAAGTGGTCCTACGGGAACTACCCGGCTGATCCAGATCCATAATATCTGGACAATAAGACTCCAAATCACCTCAGAAAGGGTGTGGTAATTTTAACCTGGATCTTTCTTTTCAAAATGCATTTTTATGACTACATGCATCCATGCATTACTTTAAGATATGTCTACAGTAGAGTGAAGAATGCATGAATATTCAATGCCTACATATTGATATTTTTTACCATAGTCCCCTTTGTAAATAGGACTATCCACATGCATATAGGCATGACTAGGTGGCCATTCAGTAGCACACCCACCCACAATCATATACATACTATATGCATTAAAAAGTTAAAGTCATCAATCCATAAGGGTAGTTTAATTACAAGGATTATTTTGCATTTTTACCTCTTGCTCATTTGTCCTCAAATAGGATAAGAAATAGCAGAAAAATGTGCTAATTTGATTGTTTCAAAAGTCAAATTTTTTCACATCATTATGTTCAGCATGGTTTAATACTAACATTTACTATGTTGAATATTTTTTATCAAGTCATTTGAGCATGCATATTCAATACTATGTGTTTAGATGCATTTCATGTGATAAGTCATTTTCCAACGGATAAAAACTGGAAAAGAAGACATGCATATGTTACCAGGAAAGTGTAGAACACTTGTACGGTGACATAATTTGAAGAAAGTCGCCCGAACTCAGCATATCTGAAGAAGAGCTCTCGAATTTCCTTCATGGCGTAACTTGAAAATGACTTACGAAAGCAACCTGCAGGCATTTAATAGCCACGGCTGGCCGCAGGTCCACCTGTGGCTACTGCAGGTGTACCTGTGGCACCCCTATGTGGGTCCCACCCCTCCAACTCTGTTCAGTTCGAGTTGCAAAGGAGTTCTCACAAGCTGAAAAGGCCAAATCAGGAATAAAAATGCTACGCGATTGAACATAATAGCTTACAATCCTGGTTTTCTCAGACTGAACCGTGGGTTAGCACATCCCTCATTGGTATTCGCCCAAGCAGAGTGTACACTATGCCGATGATCTCAAATGTTAAAAGTCACACTCGGAAATACCTTACGCAGGTCCAATGCCCCAAATTCAGGGTTGTCACCCTAATTCTCGAACAAATCCCCGGCGGGGGCATCACGTATTCTCAAGCAAATCCACGGCGGGGGCGTAACGTATTCTAAAAAAAATCCTCGGCGGGGGTATCACGCATTTTCCGTTGATGCACACGTCAGTGAAGATCAAGACGATCCCCGGCGGGGGTTACAACGCTTGTTTATCTGGTGATTCACATGTCAGCAAAGGTCAAACAACCTTGACAGTCTACCCAACAAGGGTTTTATCTAGTGACGTACATGTCAGCGAAGGTCAGGCAGCCCTGACAACACATACTGTTGGTAGTAAATCCAACAGAACATTGATATAACCTGGCGATACAAATCAGGAAGGATCAACACCATGGGGGAGGATCGATGATTGAATATGTTATACACATCCTCAAACAGAAAAAGCTTTATCCCCACAGATCCCTTTTACAAGAGAGGCACATCATTGAAATAAAGTCTGTATCAAGGATTAACGACTTCGGTGATAGCCCCAACGTCAACATCCTAAAAGATTTGGATAACACGTCCAAGCATGTCATTGTTGCCAATTCCAGGCAGAAGCAACAGGCAGCCGACAATCATCTCAACAAGTTGGAGAATAATCCAACAACACACCTGCATCATACATTTGCATCATGTTGCTGCGCAAGGCATCGTGTTTATCTTATTGCATTTCAATTGTCTAGGATTCTTTATCCTATCCATGCCATTACATTGCATGAATATGATAAAGAGGGGCATCTTTAGACACTCAAAATTTCTGCACACCTGTCACTGACGTTGCAGGAGGGAAGATTCTTCTTTCAGAGATAACCTTGGAAGATAGCTCATATCTAGTCCGGATACTACCAGAAGTTTAGTCTCAACCCCGGAACATACATCGGGAGTATTAGTTCAAACCTCAGAGATAACCCCGAGGCATGCACTTCAAATACCCAAAATTCCACCGGAGAAGGACGATTCATCTCGGAGATAACCCTGAGATATTCAGTCTTAGTCCCAGAAATAACACTAGGAGTAGCAGTTCCAACCTTGGAGATAACCCCAAGGAATGCAGTTGCAGTTTCGGAGATAACCCCAGAAATGCTTGTTTAAAATGAATGCAATCAGCTTCAACCTTGGCACTCACACTGAGGCACTCAGTACAAGACCCAGAGATAACACCGGGAAGATAGACACACCTCAGAGATGACACTGTGGACCTTCAACACTTGCACCAGTCCAATCTCAGAGATAACCCTGAGCAAAGTCTGCTTTATCAGCCCAAACCGGAGATAACCCCGGTGAGGGGCAAAGTCGTCATCTTACCACCTTGATGCCACATCGCACCATCTCAACACCTCATACATACATTTCTACATAGAAATATCCCACAAGAACCAAGGAAGTCCAATCCCAAATGAGTATTGCGCAGGGCAACTAATAGAATTTGAAGCTTAAAGACCGGAGGGCATGGTCCCATCTTCCTGACTTCGTACAACCTCTAATCCCATATTATTGCGTAGCTCTCAACAACGGCGGTCCGAAATAGGACTTATACACCTCAATCAGATGACCGAATTTCAATTATGAAAGTTCGAGCTGACATCATAGTGCACATGCATGCACGTACTTCGAGATGGTGGGACCCGTAGAGCCCAGGGCACCCCAAACAGCCACAGGTACATCTGCGGCCCCCTCTATAAATAGAGGGCTTGGGGTGGCCATTTTGTAAAAGAAAAAGGCGAGGAAGCCTTGTCAAATTTGCTCTGTACACACCCTAAACTGAGTGCTTTCTCATTTTCAACACTTGTGACCTCATATATAGCTACTATTTGTACCGGCAAGAGCCGAGTGTTCATCCACTTAGAGTTATAGAAGTCTTTTTTGGCAGCCCACTGTAAGCCTTCTTACACATTTTGAAGCCTTTATCTTCATCTTTGCACACACCATTCTTCACGTTGAGAGTCGTGTTACGTGTGTATACCCGAACTTCGGTCCGTAGTTTCATTTCAGTTTGTATATACATATATTTATATATGGTCTAATATTATCGAGTTATGCCTCGTTTGAGCATAGACTTACGTCTAGAGCGTTTAATTGCTTTTGTATATATATATATACACACACACTTATATATATATATATATATATATATATATATATACTTATATATATGAACTGTGTGTCGAACTCTGTTCGATGAGCCTGGATTTTTCATCCGGTGCGTTTACTTCATTAATATATATATTTATATATATCAACTGTTGTCGAACTTTGTTCGATGAGCCTGTATTTTACATCCGGTGCATTTACTACTTATATATATATATATTTACTTTTCGTCCCGCCTGGATTTTATTTCGTGGCGGTTGATAGCTTTTACAACTTTATTTACATTTTCGATCCCCCATGGAGGTGTTTCGTGGTGGCTGATCATGTCTGTATATATATATTTATAGCTTTTATATGTATACATGCTTACTGCTTTCATATCAATTATGGCATTATGTGAGGCTAAGAATTATGTGTTCACAAATTTGGCCTACTGGATCTAGATTCGGTTCCCGTGATGGACATTTTCAGCTGTAAGCAGCTTGTAAATTTATTCACGGTGTTTGGATTTCCTCAGATGGTTTTCATGCCCACGAGGAGTTCGGCACTGCTTTCTACATTATTTTCTCTAAGATGCTTCACATCTCAAAAATTAAAAGTAATTAAGTCGAAAACTTAATAAAATGGAAGTGTAAAAGGTCTCAATTACTATTAAGCATAAGGGTTTGAAAAACTTCTTTTATAAAATATCACTGTTATATCTTGTCTAAAAATGAATTTTTACACAAATTCAAACCATGTGTATATAGGTGTGAATGAGGCCTCACACTACTTCCAAATAACAACACATTGACCCACACATACACACACACGCACATTCATATAACTGTTTCTTGAAAAGTGGCAGTCACCGTGGTAACACGGATGTCGGGGGGTGCCTAACACCTTCCCTCCGCATAAGCAAGTCCCCGGACCTTAATGAATCTCGGTTTCACAAACCCATTTAGCAGTGGCACATCACTGGGTCAATGTGCAAACCTTTTCTCAGTTGTGTTGGTACAACCATATAAAAAACCAACTGGCGACTCTTACAGTCAAATCGTCGACATATAAATGTCGGACCTTTTCACAACTTATTTTTTCAAACAAATCTCACCTAACATGAGAAACCAAATAACAAGAACAGAAATGGACAAATAAAAATCCCGACGTCGACAGTCATAATATTCTTAACTGGGCTAGTTGAGGTCAACCTTTTCCTTTTGGTTCCATTGTTCTTCTCAGGAGGCAAGAATGTAGCTAGGACTAGTCGGGGAGTGGAACAGTGGTCCAAGATGGTTATTATAGTAGTCCTCACTATTTTTTAAAATAGTGTGACAATAATTATAATGAGGACTTTATTTGAGTTTGGATATTGTCTACGAGACAATATTTTTATTGAAACTCACAATTTATGTTTTGTTGTATTTTACACGACAATTAATAGTTGTATAATTGAAGTTTGTATTTGAATTCTGTACCATCTATTTGGCGACTCAGAATGGGTTGTGTGGACTTATTTTGGGGGCGTCACATGGTAGTTATTAGATTAAAATTGATACTTGTCTCTATGGGAACAATTCTTAACTTATCATTATATTACTTGTTGATCACGTATATTTATGTGTCGTGCGTATTTAGATTTTACACTCAACAAGTTTTTGGCGCCGTTGTCGAGTACTAGTTTTGATTTTATTACCTTCAATATCAGTTTAATTAGACCAGTTTTAGTTAAAAAAAATTTCTTTTTCTTTTTATTATTTATTCTTTCAGGTTCTCTTACTTAGTGCATGCAAACTAGGTCAAAGAAACCAGATTTGTTTCCTTACGAGGATGACATCGAACGAAAGTTTCAGAGGTTGAGTAAGTGGATTAAGAAACTCGGGAGAATTCTGATAAGAAAGAAAGTATGGATGCAGAGGATCCAAAAGAACTTAGGGACTATGTTACTCTCAGAGTTACTGAAATTCAGTCAAGCATCACCAGGCCTGCAATTATAGCTAATAACTTTGAAATCAACCCTGAGACAATTTAGACGATATAAAATTTAGTACAGTTTGGGGGATTGACTAATAATGATTCGAATGAGCACCTAGTTAGCTTTCTGGAGATTTGTGATACCTTCAAGTATAATGGGGTATCCGATTATGCAGTTAGGCTTCGTTTGTTTCCATTCACACTGTGGGACAAGGAGAAGAGCTGGTTACATTTACTAAATTTTTAGCTACTTGGGATGACCTAGCTCAGAAGTTTTTAGCTAAATTTTTCCCACCGGTGAAGACTGCTAAGATGTGGAATGAGATTATAATGTTTGAACAGCAACATGAGGAGTCCATGTATGAAGCCTGGGAAAGGTATAAGGAATTTTTAAGTGTCCGCATCACGGATTGCTCAAGTGGCTGTAGATGAATACCTTCTACAACGGGCTGAACAATAATATGAGGACAAGTATAGATGCAGCATCTGGGGGAGCTTTTGTCGCTAAGAGATTCAAGGAAACGTATGATCTAATTAAGACCATGGCAGCTAAAAACTACCAGTGGGCCACAACTAGAATGACACAGCCTAAGGCAGCTGAGGTGTTAGAAGTAAATGGAGTGACAGCTTTAGCGACTAAGATTTTAGCGCTATCAAAGTAGATGGATGCCTTCATAGGAGTTCAGGTTCATCAGGTGGCGCATGTTTGTGAATTGTGTGCGGGAGAACATCCTACAGAGCAGTGTGTTATCAATCCAGCTGCAGTCCAGTTTGTAGGTGGCTATAACAGAATACCTGTGACATCCCCAAATCTGGGTACTTAAATTCCCGCATGATTTGGTGTTCACTATACAAACATCATATGTCTATCTACCCATAATAAATTAAAGCATTAATAGATAGAAATAAATCCTCTCATTAAGGAGTTACATTGTAAAGATACATAAATCCCAGGTCATACTAACCTTACATCTTAACTGCGGAAACATAAACAATTTATAGTCTTACACAACATCAATATAAGTCTAAAACATAAATTCAATATCACATGAAACAACAAGTCCTCATCACTTGTTAATCTTTCCCTTGCCTTTGCTAGTAGAAGGCTCGTCGGACCTTTCGTTCTTAACTGCAATGTTATTATTACGCAAGAGTGAGCACGATTGCCCACAAATATAATAATGAAATAACAATATAATAACGCGCGAGTGAATCAAAGACTTCTGGAATAAAAGCTCAACTTTTGAATCAAGAATAAGTAAAGAGAATCAAAAGATTCATGAGGGTCATAAGACCTTGAACTATGTCCTAGGTTATCAAGGGTATACTTGAAACCTTTAACAGTCATAAGACTATGGACTCTTCTACTCGTACTTAGGGGGATCAACCCTTAGTACCATACTATACACAATATCTTAACGCTAACGCATAAGTAATCCCTATACAGGGTTGTTCATCTCAGTTTGACATTAGAGTCCGCACCAAAGGAAGTTTGGTTTGGATAAATTCATAAGGGTTCTGAAATTTAGAACGTTCATCAACTATGGACTAGTCGAATCAAATAAGGGTTCACTAGTCTAATAAGGTTCAACAATTAATGATATTTAAATTGAATAACAATCTCAAGAGGTATACAATTGAACAAGTATTGTATAACATAATCATACTTTGAAAAGATAAATAATCTTTAAGATAACAATTTGAACTTGATTCAATAATAACGAGAATTTGCTTGAGGTAATTTATAAACATAAATAATGATAACAAGTAGGGTTAGAAAACTTGCCTCGTGCGTAGATTACACGTTAATTATACACGTTTCTTGATTTAATCCTACATACCATTCATATTCACGATACTAGTTAATCATAATGTGACTAATCATCACAAGCACATTCTCTTTTTCTAACTCGGATTATGACTATACTTAGTCAATTTATCATACTTATTGTCACACAATTTACACTTCACGAATAATAAGCTAATTATGCATTCAATAATTCAATCCACATGCAATTATGTTATTGACATGTTAAGAATCTATTTTAACATCTCATTATACTTCTAACATATTTTTGTGTTCATTAGATTAGGTTAATAATACATCCATGGACTTGAACACTTTAAAAAATTTAATTACGACATTACGCAGAGGTAGCGCCATGAGCCACCGATAGTTTAATATCATATCATGCACATGGTGGTGCTATAAGCGTACATTGGATCAAGGCCACAGATCTATGAACCGAGAATAGCTTCATTAGTCAAAAAAATTGCGTAATATGGTCAAAACCTCCAATTAATTTATTTTTACACGAAATTAGACATACCCAAATACTATAATACATATATGATCACTACTTAACCCTTCTAGCCTGATTTTAACATGTTTAAACACATAATTTGTAGAATCAACACATGTAATTTACCGTTCTTGGTGTTTTTGAAAGTTTTTAATACATAACATCAAAATCAACACTACGGATTCGTTTTAACACTGAATCCGTTCATTTGAAGTTTGGTCTCTTCGTTTTAATAGTCATAATTATATACAGGTATAAAATTTATGACACAATATATGTTTGACGTATTAAATTTGCGAGTAAGGGCCATATGACTATATTTCTATACTCTATAATTTTGTAGAAAATATATAAGACATGTTTTTATGAAACTGATGATATGGTTTATACAATATATATAATAAAATATGATATGATAACATTTATCACGTAATTAACACATAATCGTTACTCCTTTTTCCACTACAGAGCTTTTACAGAACATAAAAGCCATTTTCTTAAAAACTTAAACAACGTAAATAAAATTGGTTATAGGAATTACCCAGAGTATAGATTAGAAGAGATGATCCTTTCACAGATACTTGTTTGATTACACACTCACAATTTCCTTCAGACTTCTCAATTTCTCTCTAAATTTTCCTTTTTTCAGACTTAACCAAATGAAAGAAGAAGACGTCGTATTTTATAAAAATAACTGAGTGCAGTGTGGTTAGTTAATCCAATCATGGGTTAACTGCTATTAACTCCCCATAAGGCTTCGTTTGGTTAACCTTAAATGGCTCAAATCCATTTAATTTAATAAATCTTTTATCCTATAGTTTAATAATGTCACACCCAAATATAAAATAAATCAAATATCTTATTTACTTTAATTTAAATAAAATATGATAATTTATCATAAATTCACATAGTCACATAATTAATTTTCTCATTTATTAAATAGGTCAAATTATTTAATATCAAATTAATTATTAATTTAATTAAAATAACATTATGTTTATTAAATATTTCATTTAATTCTATAAGCTCACATAAATACATAATCTGAGTAATAAAATTCTCCACATTAATTTAATAACTATAACACATATAATTAAATTTATTTACCATAATTGCATCAATTAATTATTAAATCTAATAATTAAATCATTGAAAATATTTATTTAATTCAATAAATAATAAAATTAAATTACAAAATCTCGTTTGTCACATCTTCCCCCCCCCCCTTAAAAGGATTTTGTCCCTAGAATCACGACTCAATAAATTCACCCATTACATTCTCCTCCCCCCCCCCCCCCTTAAAAAGATTTTGTCCCCAGAATCGCTTACATATAATTTAAGTAAATAAATTAGGGTAATTATTCATCATATTCTCTTCGAGTTCCCACGTAGCTTCTTCAGCGTTGTGGTTCCTCCAAATTACCTTAACATAAGGTATTTCTTTATTTATGAGAACTTGTTCTTTTCTGTCGACAATTTGAATAGGAATTTCATCATAAGATAAGTCTTTTTCAAAATGTAGGGGTTCATATTCAATTACATATTTGTAATCGGGTTTGTAGGGTCGTAATACAGAAACATGGAAGACGTTGTGGACATTCTCGAGTGCTGGAGGTAAGGCTACCTCATACACAACTTCTCTGATTCTTCGCAGTACTTCAAAGGGACCAATAAATCTTGAGCTTAATTTCTCTTTCTTTCCGAACCTGTTCTTTCCATTCTAAGGAGAGACCTTCAAGAACACATAACTACCCAATTCAAATTCAACATTTTTACGATGTGGATCGGCGTATTTCTTCTGTCTATCTTGAGCTGCTACTAGTCGTGTTCGGATCACTTTGACTATTTCTGCTGTCTGCTGTACCAATTCTGGGCCTAACAATTATCTTTCTCTAACTTCATCCCAGTAAAGTGGAGTTCTGAACTTTCTGTCGTATAACGCTTCATAAGGCGGCATGCCAATACTAGCATGGTAACTGTTGTTGTTGCCAAACTCTACAAGCAGTAGGCGATCATCCCAATTTCCTTTAAAGTCCATCACACAGGCTCTTAGCATATCTTCTAATGTCTGAATCGTTCTTTCGCTCTGTCCATTTGTCTGAGGGTGGTATGTTGTACTCATTCGCAATTGCGTACCTATGCATTCTTGTAGACGTTTCCAGAAGTTTGATGTAAAACGTGGATCTCTATCGGAAATAATTAACACCGGAACTCCGTGCCTCGAAACAATCTCTTTCAAATATGATCTTGCCAACTAATCTAAGTTGAATATGATTTTGATCAGAATGAAATGTGCGGATTTCGTCAATCGGTCAACAATAACCCATACCACGTCATAGCCTTTCTGAGTTATCGGAAGGCCAACCACGAAGTCCATCGTAATATGTTCCCATTTCCATTCTAGGATCTCTAACGGTTGTAGCAACCCACTCGGCCATTGATGTTCTGCTTTCACTTTCTGACAGGTTAGACATTTGGCAACACACTCTACAACATCTCGTTTCAGATTTGGCCACCAGAAATGTTGTCGAAGATCTTGGTACATCTTGGTACTACCAGGGTGAATCGAATATCGTGAACTATGAGCCTCGCTCAAAATTTCTTCCTTAATCTCTGGTACTGGCGGTACCCCAATTTTACTATCAAATCTCAGTATTCCTTCCTTATCCATCTTAAATCTTGGTTTGGTTCCTTCGGATATCTTCTTTTTCACCTTTTTACATTCTTCGTCCTGAAGTTGAGCCTCCTTAACTTTATCTAATAGGGTTGTACCAGATTGCATCTAAAATAGCTTCTCATCAATATCCATAGGATACTTCACTTCCAATTCCAGTTTCTCCATTTCTGTAATTAGCTCCTCCTGAGCGGTCAACAACATCAATTTCTCCCGACCCTTTCTACTTAAGGCATCGGCAACCACATTTTCCTTACCCAGATGGTATAAAATCTCACAATCATAGTCTTTAATTAACTCTAACCACCTTCTTTGGCGCATATTAAAGTCCTTCTGTGTAAAAATATATTTTAGACTCTTGTGGTCTGTATACATTTCACACTTCTCCCCATAGAGATAGTGCCTCCAGATTTTTAAAGCAAAAACCACTGCAGCTAACTCCAAGTCATGGGTCGGATACCCCTTCTCATAATCCTTCAATTTTTGTGGTTCATACGCAATGACTGCCATTTTGCATAAGCACACAACCAATTCCTTTATGCGATGCATCACTAAAAATAACAAAATTTCTTGTATCATCCGGAAGAGATAACACAGGTGCCGTACTAAACCTCTTCTTCAATTCTTGAAAGCTTCCCTCACACTTCTCCGTCCAAACAAATTTCACAGCTTTTCGAGTTAAATTCGTTAGCGGAGTTGCGATCTTGGAAAAGTCTTGAATGTATCTTCTCTAATATCCTACAAATCCAAGAAAACTTCGTACTTCCGATGGCATTCTCGGCTGATCCCAGTTGATCACAGCCTCGACTTTGGATGGATCTACCGAAATTCCATCTTTATCGATCACGTGCCCAAAAAATTGTACCCGCTCGATCCAAAATTCGCATTTTGAAAACTTGGCATACAACTTCTCCCTTCTCAACACCTCCAATGTTAATTTCAAATGCTCTTCATGTTCTTCCTTGGTTTTCGAATGTACCAAAATGTCATCTATAAATACCACTATGAACTTGTCCAAAAACGGATTGAATACACCATTCATTAGTCCCATAAATGTTGCAGGAGCGTTCGTTAGACCAAACGACATTACTAAAAATTTGTAGTGACCATATCGCGTTCTGAACGCTGTCTTCGGTACATCCTCTGGCCTCACCTTCAGTTAATGATAACCACTCCTCAAGTCTATCTTGGAAAAGTATCTCGCTCCCTTCAATTGATCAAACAGATCGTCGATCCTCGATAATGGATATCTATTCTTAATTGTGACCTTATTCAGTTCTCTGTAGTCAATGTAGAGCCGCATCGTTCCTTCCTTTTTCACAAACAAAATTGGCGCTCCCCACGGCAATATGCTCGGTTGAATGTACTTCTTGTCCAGTAATTCTTGTAGTTGTACCATCAATTTTTTCATTTCTACTGGTGCCATTCGGTATGGTGCCTTCGATATTGGAGCAGTTCCTAGCTCCAAATCGATCACAAAATTAACTTCTTTAACTGGCGGAAGTCCTGGAAAATCGTATGGAAATACGTCCGCGAAATCCCTTACTACTGGTATCTCCTCTACTTTCGGATTTTCTTTGAGATTGTCGACTATGTAAGCTAAATATCCTACACAGTCTTGTCTTAAAAACTTCTTGGCCTGCATCATCGTCAGACAATTTGCTTATCTAGGAGACTTGCTACCATAAAACACAACCTTTGACGGGGTCATAAGGTTAATACGCTTCTTTTAGCAATCAATTACAACCCCATAATTGAATAACCAGTCCATTCCCAAGATAACGTCAAATTCCCCAAGTCAAATTGGGATAAGATCTACGTTCATGATATTACCCTTCATATCCACTCTAAAGTTCTTAAGTACGTACTTAACAGGGATTATTTCTCTATTTGCAATTTCTATGTTCATGGGGTATTCTAACTCATCCTTAGGCAATTCTAAGTTCTTAGCAAAGTCATCGGATATAAATGAACAAGTAGCACCCAAATCAAATAATACATAAGCATTAACTTTATTGATCGGAATGATACCTGACACCACATCACGAGACTGCACATCATCCTGCACTGTCATGTTGAATGTCCTGGCGATCGGTCGGTTGGTTGCGGTTGGTCCTGTGATAGCTAAAGCACTTCCACCGCTGTTTTCCATGTTCCCTCTTAATACTGCCCCTCCAGATCCCTTCTTGGGACAGTCCCTTGATAGATGATCCTTTGAGCCGCAAGTGAAGCAGGCTCCCTTCTTTGGGTTAGGACAGTTAGGTGCTATATGGCCCTCCTGACAACAATTATAGCACACCCGCTTTCCCTTCATACAAATCCCAAGGTGAGCTTTCCCGCAGGTCGGGCACACTTCGATCCTCTTCTTCTGACCTCCTTGCTGATTTCCAGTTGACAAATTGTCAGACCTCCTTGTGAAGCGATATTAGATGAAGCGCAAATTTCAAGGATATTCTACTAATTTCACGGAATATAGAAGCAATACATTAACCGAATTATGGTATAATCAGAAATACGAGACGAAAAAATATTACTCACATACTAAAGAGTATGGAAGAAAATATTTATTCCTATGAATACTGAACAAAATAATATTCCTTACCTCAGAAGAAGATTGGATACTGGAATAGTGAGGTAGCAGACTTCTCTTCTACTTTCTCTCTAAAGTTTCTCTATCTATAAATGCTCTTGTGAGTTTTAGTGAATTGCTGAGAATGAAAGAAGAATGAGCTTCTATTTATAGGAAAATATAGTTTGGATAATTGCACGTTTTGAGGGTCAAAATATTACAGTATAATACCTTCATATTTTTCTTCATTTTTAATTTAGTCTTGCAAGTATTATAAAAACTTGCACCACCTCCCCTAATAGTACCTCTTGTGAATCAATAGTACAATCATGTGAATCAATAGTACAATCATGTGAAAAAAATATTTACAGTATATTACCTTCATCTATACCTCCATTTTTAATTTAGTCATGCAAGTATTATCAATCTTGCACCACCTCCCCTAATAGTATATGAATGTGAATAAATAGTACACACATGTGAACACATAGTTATAAGCATGCGAATTAATAGCAATTAATTGCTCATTTATCCTATTAATTACTCGATTGATCAATATAACCTCCAAACATCTATTATTATCGAAATAGATGTCGATTTCTACTAACACTAATAATCCTAACACAATGGAGCTATCAATTTCATCTTTAATCAACACGAACTTATTCATTATTAATATTATAACTCACAATATTTAACAACCAAGTCGTTCCCAAGAAAGAGGGGGCTTTCTGATAAGGATTTCTCCTTATTGACGCGCAATTAGGTGACCAAACCTCTCCTTGACAGAACTTCTAGACATTGTCAATATTGCAAATAATAATATGAATAACTTTGTCGTCTCAATTATTTATTTATTAATATAAAATATTATGTAGATGATACTGTGACAATAATTGAATCAATAATATGAAAGATAATATGCAACAATTACTATAGCAATAATTGAGTATATCTTAGTGACTTCTCACGTAAGCATCAATAATCAATACCGTGTGCTACTATGCATCCATGCGTATTACTGTACTTTTACCACCAGGTAGTTCAACAGTTTAACGGTAAAACTTTCGGCGTTATTTTTATAAAAAGATAATTCTGTTGTTTTCTAACTACGACAATACTTTCGTTGTGGGGTCCACCAATGATTGTGCCATCGTACGAATATTCCCTGTTAAAATGAATATTCCCCGACCAATCGAATATTATATAACCACTTGTTTACTTTGCAAAATTTATAAATAATACCCACAACTATAACATTATATCAAATTCACACCATAATATTCAAAAATATATTTCGAGAAAAAATTAATCTTTATTCATAAAATTTGGGGTCTTACAACCTCCCCTTCTTATGAAATTTCATCGTCAAAATTAGGGTGCGTATCTAGTATCGAAGAGGTGAGGATACCTTGACTTCATTTTAGATTCTAACTCCCAGGTCATTTGCTCAACATCGTGGTTTCTCCACAAAACTTTGACTTGTGGTATAACCTTGGAGCGTAGAATATGATCCTTCTTATCCAAGATTTTAACAGGTACCTCCTCATACGTTAAATCTTCCGCTATCTCATCCGGTTCTAATTCAATAATGTGGTTCGGGTCTTTCACATATTTACGTAACATAGATATGTGAAAATGTTATGAACACGAGACATACTTGGCGGTAAGGCGAGTCTATAGGCCACAGTTCCTACTCGATCGAGGATTAAAAATGGGCCAATGAATCGAGGATTGAGCTTTCCTCTCTTTTCAAATCTCGTAACTCCTTTCCATGGAGCAACACGTAACAACACATGATCTCCAATATTGAATTCCACATCTTTTCGATGAAGATCAACATAACTCTTTTGTCGATCTTGTGAGGTTTTTATACGTTGCCGGATCGTTTGAATATTTTCTGTAGTCATACGTACTAACTCCGATCCCAACAACGTTGCTTCACCCACCACATCCTAGCATACTGGAGAACGACACTTTCTTCCATACAACGCCTCAAATGGAGCCATGCCAATACTTGTTTGATAACTGTTGTTGTAGGAAAACTCCACCAATGGTCAGAACTTTTCCTAACTTCCTTTGAAGTCAAGGACACAGAGTCTTAATAAATCTTCAAGAGTTTGAATAGTCCTCTCTGACTGCCCGTCCGTTTGAGGATGATATGCCGAACTAAATCGTGAATAATCCTCCCATAGCTTTTTGCAAACTAACCCAAAATCGTGAAGTGAATCTTGGGTCTCGATCAGAAACTATGGATACTGGCATACCATGCAATCTTACAATCTTGTTTATATACATACGAGCAAGACGTTCAAGTGTATTAGTTTCTCGTATCGGTAGGAAATGAGCAGACTTGGTCAATCTATCAACAATGACCCAAATTGCATCTATACCTTGAGAAACCTTAGGAAGACCAGTAACGAAATCCATGGTAATGTGCTCCCACTTCCATTCTGGAATTTCATGTGGTTGCAATGGACCTTTTGGCACTTGATGCTCCGACTTGACTCGTTGACAAGTTAAACACCTTGAGATAAACCCCGCTATCTCTTTCTTCATATTTCTCCACCAAAATATATGTCAAAGATCATGATACATTTTGGTACTCCCAGGATGGATTGCAAATGGTGTGTTGTGCGCCTCCATTATGATTTTATATTTGAAGTTAGAATCATTAGGAACACAAAGTCTGGAGTTGACTCGAAGTATTCCTTCTTCATCGATTCTTGCTTCCGGAATAGCACCTTCTTGCACTTTCTTCCTCATATGCATCAGTTCCAGGTCTGTAGCTTGAGCAACTTTAACTTTATCGATTAAATTCGGTTCTACTCGTATATTCGCCATCATCACATGGGTCCCTGGAGTCTTTAATTCTATCTCCATCCTTTGTAAGTCATACAAAATGTGTGAGACCCTAAATTTTATGAATAAAGATTTAAATTTCTCGAAATATTTTTTTATTATTATGGTGTGGATTTGATATAATGTTATAGTTGTGGGTAATATTTATAAATTTTGCAAAGTAAGCAAGTTGTTATATAATATTCGATTGTTCGGGGAATATTCTTTTTGTCGGGAATATCCGTATGACGGCACAATTATTGGTGGACCCCACAATGGAAGTATTGTCGTACTTAGAAAATGACAGAATTATCTTTTTATAAAAATAACGGTGAAAGAGTTATCGTTAAAACTTTTGAACTACCCGGTAGTAAAAGTACAGTAATACGTGTAGTTGCATAGTAGCACACGGTATTGATTATTGATGTTTACGTAAGAAGTCACTTAGTTATACTCAATTATTGCTATAGTAATTGCTACATCATATCTCTCATATTATTGATTCAATTATTGTCACTGTTTCATATGCATAATATGATATGATATTAAATCAATAATTGAGACGGCAAAGTTTTTCATATTATTATTTGCAATATTGACAATGCCTAGAAGTTATGTCAAGGAGAGGTTTGGTCACCTAATTACGCGCCAATAAGGAGAAATCCTTATTGGAAAGCCCTCTCTTTCCTGGGAACGACCTGGTCGATTAATATTGTGAATTATAATAAAGGTGATAAGTTTTATTTTATTATTATTATAAATGTAATAAAATAGAAAACTTTTTATATAAAACCGAATACTTTTATAAAGTTATTTGTTTTATTAGACTATAAATAGAATATATATGATATTCTATTATGCATAGTGTTTGCATAGTGTCAGCATAGTATTTGCATAGTAAAATCTTTTAATATAAAATAGAATACTTTTATAAAGTTATTTGTTTTATTAGACTATAAATAGAATATATAATATTCTATTATGCATAGTGTTTGCATAGTGCCTACATAGTGTTTGCATAGTAAAATCTTTTTGTATAAAAGCAGAATACTTTTATAAAGTTATTCGTTTTATTAGATTATAAATAGAATATATTATATTTTATTTAAAAGATTTTGTTTTACTAGAATATTTTATTAATACTGCATAGTAAATCAATATGGATCATCTGTTTAAAAGTAAATCAATTTGGACCGTTCATGAATTAGTTACTATTCAGTCCATTCTCCTATAAATAGAAGCTCATTCCTTCATTATTTCTTACGAATTCACTGAAACTCTAGAGAGAGAAACTATAGAGAGAAAGAAGAAAAGTATTCTGCTACTTCACTACTCCAATATCCAGTTTCTTTTAAGGTAAGAGATATTATTTGTTGTACTCGTAAGTCGTATTATTTCTTTCGTATTCATGAAGAGAACTTCAGTTATTCCATTCTTTATTATTATGTTGGAATAACCTTTATATGCGAAGTGTCGCATACATGGTGAAATTCTTCTGTTATTCTATTCTTATTATTCTTTTAGAATAACCTATTTATGAGAAGTACTGCATACATGGTGAAATTCTTCTAATATTTCGTTCTTTATTATTCTGTCAGAATATCCTGTCTCTGCGTTTACGCCGGACTTGGTTCCATTATTTATTATTATATCGAAATATCATGTCTGTGCGTTTATGCCGGACCTGGCTCCATTATTTATTATTCTGATTGGAATAACCTGTCTGTACAGTCTATCGCACGCATGGTGAATCCTTATGTTATTCCATTCGTTATTATTCTGTTGGAATAACCTTTCTCTGTGGATTACCACATGTATGGTGAATGATCCTTTGTATTCATTCCTTATTAAATTGTGGAAATGATCTGTATACGTGGATTACCGCATGGCGGGTGAAAATCCATTTACAGTTTCATACATTCTATTATACTCTGTTGGTTAAAGTTTTGGCTTCTATATTCCTTGAAATTAGTCGAATATCCTGGATATTTGCGCTTCATCCAGTATCTTTTCGTGGAAATATTCTTCTGAGCATTCTTGAATTTTTCTCCACAAAATAGTATCATGTTGACAATTTGGACATTATTGAGTTCAAGATAAATTAACTTATAAATCTTTAAAATTTAGTCTTGAACTTGTTTTATTGAATTGTCATTATCCTCATGCTTATATTATGTTTAAAGTCATCTGTGGACTGTAGTGCATAGATGGACTTGGTATGATTATGACCATGGATTATTCGGTATAATCATGATCGTAATGTTACAAATGATATGGAAAAAGTCCTCATTGGCCCGTAGTGCATAGATGGACAGTTTTTGGTATAATTATGGCTATGGATTCTCTTCGGCCAAGGGTGCAAAGATGAATTATTTTATGGCATGATCAGAACCGTTGATGAAAACACGATTATCTTTGGCTCGTAGTGCTTGGATAATTCGTGGTCGTGATATTAAAGAATATCATTTGCTTGTAGTGCAGGGATGATTTAATGATGTGGATTATTTATTAAGCTGAGTCTCAGCGATAAAAGTAATGAAAAACCTTTTAAATCATAGAAGATAGTAGATTTTATTCTCTACTTGACTCTTCCAAATGGATTGCTTATTCTGCTGCAGTTGTTGATCTAAAACTTGTTATATATTATATTCTATCAGTTGTTATACTATTGAAGGCTAAGGATAATTTATTCTGCATTATCTTAGTCATAATATTTCTTACTGGGCTAGTTGAGCTCACCCTTTCTTTAATTGTTCTCTTCAGGAAATCAGAATATAGCTGGGACTAGTCAGGGAATGGATTGACGACCTAGATGGTTGCATTAGTAGTCCTCACTAATCTGTGAAATAGTGTGATAATAAATGTATTGAGGACTTATTTTGAGTTTGAATACTATCTAGAAGACAATATTTGTATTAAAACTCACAACTCATGTTGTCTATTTAAGGTTATATTTGTATTTTGTACCATGTATTTGGCGATTCAGAATAGGTGATGTATACCTATTTTAGGGGCGTCACAGTTGGTATCAAAGCTTAAGGATATGATCCCTGGTTGAGATGTGAGACAAGAACTAGGAGGGGAGAGACGGGAAATTCCTTCGCTAGTAAGACCTACCTAAGTTTATTTGGTATTTAATTGGTCGGTCAGAGTATAGGATAATATGTGACATGTTAATTAACCCTTGTTTTGTGGCAGTGTTTGAAAATGGCATCTAAAAATGCTAAGATAAGCAATGAAGAACATGAGACCATTGAGTTAGCTCAACCAAAAGGTAATGACCAACAACACGATAATAATCATACCGGTGGCAACGGCCATCGGAACAATGATAACCATCAGAACAATGATAGCCATCGGAATAATGATAACCATCGTGGGGGAAATTATCATGCCAAGAATGGTAACCACTTCGGTGGTAATCATGGCCAAGATAATATAAGTGGAAATTTCAAGAAGAGAAGGTCATTTAGCTCGATTTTGTCGTATAGTGAAATCAAGTCCAAATTTGGAATGGTGGCACCAAAGGCGGATACTTTTACAAAACAAAGTTTGCGGGTTTTAGGGAGAGCATTTTTCGTGACTTCTCAAAAAGCGAGTAACCCAAACGAAGTTAGCACGGGTTAGTTAATTATAAATTCTTGCGAAGTCTATACCTTATTTGATACCGGTTACTCTTTTATTTCTCCTACTTGCGCTTAATGTTTAAATTTGACTCCGAAGAAATTAGACATTGATTTATCTGTTGAAACTCCATTATGAGAAACCTTAATTACATCCACTGTTTATAGATCTTGTTGATTCAAATCGAAACTTTCACGTTACCTGTCGATCTTATCTCTTTGAAACTACTTGCCTTTGATATGATTTTAGGAATCGATTTTAGGAATCGATTGGTTAGCTTTCATATTCTTAACCAACATTTTATGCGAATTCAAGCAAGCAAACCACTAAAGTCAATCATTGTTATATCAAGTCATAAATAAAGAGCCTCGAGCCTTTCGCTGGTTACTTTCTTGTGTGGAATGCATTGAAGGCAGACTTTCTGTAGGCGACGTCGTGAATGAAGATGACAAGTTGATAGGTATCAATGTGACGTACTATCCAAGTCTTGGATGAGGGTCACAATTTTGAATGATATTTCTATTGTTAATAACTTTCTTGACGTATTCTTGAAGACTTCTTAGCCTACCCCTAGAGCGTGAAATCGAATTTTGTATTGACCCTAGTACAAAACCCTTTTCTAAAACCCTTAAATATTTCTTTACCTAAAACGATCATATAATGTGCTAAAGACGTTGGCTCGAGCTGTTGAAGATTACGATCGTACCATTCAATATCATCTTGGAAGAGTGAATGTGGTAGCTGACGCGTTGAGTAGAAGATCATATGCGTTTATGAGTGCGATGTTGTTAACACAAAAACCTAATTCGTATAACTTACAAATGATGAAGATAGAGTTAAAGACTCTAAGGACCCACGTGGTGATATCAAATATACGATTAGAATCGACTTTAATCAATACAGTTAAAGTTGTGCAAGCTACATACTCAGAGCTGATGAATGTGAAGAAGAACGTTCAAGATGGCATTATTCTAGAAGCAAGAATCGATGAAGAGAGGAAATCTCAGCCCTCGATTTAATTGGCCCATTTGAAATCCTTGATCGAGTAGGAACTGTGGCCTATAGACTCGTTTTACTGCCAAGTATGTTGCGTGTTCATAACATTTTTTTTTACTTATCGATGTTACGTAAATATGTGGATGACCCGAACCACGTTATTAAATTAGAACTAGACGACATAGCAGAAGATTTAACGTTTGAGGAGCTACGTGTTAAAATCTTGGATAAGAAGGATCGTATTCAACACTCAAAGGTTATAACTCAAGAGTTAGAATCTGAAATGAAGTCAAGGTATCCTCATCTCTTTGGCATACCAGGTACGTACGTAAACTTCGAGGGAGAAATTTCATAAGGAGGGGAGATTGTGAGACCCTAAATTTTATGAATAAATATTTAAAATTTTCAAAATATTTTTTTAATATTATGGTGTGGATTTGATATAATGTTATAGTTGTGGGTAATATTTATAAATTTTGCAAAGTAAGCAAGTTGTTATATAATATTCAATTGTTCGGGGAATATTCTTTTTATCGAGAATATCCGTACGACGGCACAATCAGTGGTGGACCCCACAATGGAAGTATTGTCGTATTTAGAAAACGACAGAATTATTTTTTTATAAAAATAACGGCGAAAGATTTACCGTTAAAACTGTTGAACTACTCGGTAGTAAAAGTACAGTAATACGCGTTGTTGCATAGTAGCACACGGTATTGATTATTGATGTTTACGTAAGTCTCTCAGTTATACTCAATTATTGCTATAGTAATTGATGCATCATATCTCTCATATTATTGATTCAATTATTGTCACAGTATCATCTGCATAATATGATATATTATTAAATCAATAATTGAGACGACAAAGTTATTCATATTATTATTTACAATATTGACAATGTCTAGAAGTTCTGTCAAGGAGAGGTTTGGTCACCTAATTGCGCGCCAATAAGGAGAAATCCTTATTGGAAAGCCCCCTCTTTCCTGGGAACGACCTGGTCGATTAATATTGTGAATTATAATTGTGACACCCCCAAATCCCGGTACTTCATTACCTCAAGATTTGGTGTTCACGTAATCAAAATATTCATTTATAACTACCCAATCATAAATAAAATTGAATAAATAAACCTACCCGTACAGGGATTTCATAAAATAATATCTCCCAGGTTATCTAACCTTTACAAACAATCATTCATGCGGAAAATTTAAATAAACTTCATTACATTCTTTAAACCAAAGTCTGATAATAAAACTATCAAAACTATTACAAGTCTTTAGTACTTGTTTATCTTTCCCTTTCCTTTACTGGTGCTAGGTACGTCACCCATTCCATCTTTAGCTGTAAGGATTTTACAGGCAAGAGTGAGCAAACAAGGCTCACTTGAAATATCAATGAATAAAACTTTTACATTCTTTGCCCATTCAGGGGCTCAATAGAACTGAACAATAAGTTCTATTAACTTCTTAAACATTCCTTACCCATTCAGGGGCTCAATAGAACTAAATATTAAGTCCTATTAACATCTTGACATTCCTTGCCCATTCAGGGGCTAAATAAACTGAACAATGAGTTCTATTAATATTTTAAACATTCACTGAGGGTCTAATGACCACGAACCTTCTCCACAGTTATAAGTAATCTTTCAACTTAAACTTTTACGGTCATACGACCATAATGACTTTAAGGTACTTAGGGGATCAACCCTTCGTATATGTATTGCATACAAACATTTCAAATAAGAAATACAAAACTAAGCGTAACCCCTATAAATAGGGTTGTTCATCTCAAAGATTTTGAGTACAAGTCCGCCTTAATGATAGTTTGGTTTGGATACACTTCAAGGTAATTTGAGTTCAACGAACATCAACTAAGGATTAGTTGAATAAAGATAATAACACTATGTTATTGAATGATCATAATCAATAAACCTTTCGCTCTAAGTTAATGCTTTAGGAATAATCTAATAGCATAACAATTGAATAATCTATCATACCTTGCTTTGAACAACATTAAGCTAAGGTTACAACTTAGAATTTAATATCAAGCATGCATAACAACAATAATTGGAACGATAAACTGAGTCAACAGAATAAAGGTACTTGCATGCTAATATAACAAGTTTAGAGTTAGGAAAAACTTGCATAATCATAATAACTATCTCAACGAAAGTGTGGAGATGGGAAGCTTGTATCATCATGAATAACTGGATACCATTAAATTGCTTAATGGAAATACTTTACTCAATAAAGTATAGCATATGAAATTTGCATAACGAAGCTTTAGGATTAGAAAATTTGCTCAATGTAAAAAGATAGGGATTTAGAATCTTGCCTTGTGCGTAGATTAAACCATTATAATCCAAATCACAATATCCTATATACATGTGTTAACATGACATGATTAGTCATAATCAACGCTGCATCACGTATGGTTTAAATCTCTAACCATATAATCAAATCGCATAATCAACTTCTATCTAATAAAACTAATAAAAATATTTGTTAATTAGTAATTCCATGTTCACTCATAGTATTAACATACTATAATACCAAAAATACATACTCAACATTTATCATATATCATTCCTTTAAAAAATCAGACTTTTGTGCAAGACAAAAAGTCATTTCTAATCTTTTCATTAAGTTAGGCGCCACGGGCGCTTATTTGATCTGATGGGTCGTATTCTACGGTGGCCGTGTGGCGCTTCAAATACATGAGACTTATATAGGGACTCATTGGCGAGGTCCGGGCTCCCGTACACGACTTCAATATTATAACGCACAAGTCCGGTCAATAGCGACTTTTTTTAGCGCTAAGGCGCGAAACTTGACGCTGGAGCGTGAATTTTGACGCTGGGGTGCCGAAACTCATAGGAACAAAATGAAGAACAGAGCCAAAGCTACTGTCTTGATTTCTAACATCAATCAACACCCAATAACCTGTATAACTTCACGAAAATTACACATAAAAGTTATGAAGCATTTGTGTACAAATTTTACACAACTAAACAACAATAGCAGAGAACTAATTCTCTGAAAACACTGTGTTTTAAAAAAATACAGACTCCATTGAAGAAATATCTTGACACAGTAAACACGGCTATCTCCATTCGATTCCTTGCTCTGCTTAATTTCTTACCCAATTACACACAAGTCTCAATTAACATAATCACATACTAATTTTTATTAACTTTCAAAAACCATATTCATGCATATAAGTTTACTATAAAAATAATTCCTTTCATGTATACGTAATTTATCATACTCTTACCTATACATTATTGAACATACAATCATCAATATATATGTTATCTAATACTAATACACATGATTTCATAATCAAATAGTAAAACATTCGAACTCTAGAAAGTTTGTAAAGAACTTCGTCTTACAGTCAAATTGAGAACACCGAGACAATATAAACTCACATAAAATATATGGCGTAAAATAGCTATGGTTAAGTTATGTACATACCTTTTGTTTTAGACAATCTTTATTAAACACTGATAACTTTCTTTTGCTACTTCTCTCTCTCAAATTCTCTGAAACTTTTCTTATTCTCTGAAAACCTTTTCTTAGACTAAGCAAAACTGGAGCATAAACACTTAACAAGTATGCGTCAAAATAAAACAAAACTGATATGGCAATAATAAGCATATTTACTCTTATCAGTTACCAAACATATAACGATATAATCTTATAAATATATATATATATATATATATATTATTTATATATTTGTTTTATTCTATTAATAATATAATTTAAAATTAACAAGAATTTCAAAAGCCATAAGGCCTTGTTTGGCAAACTATTTATAAAATAAAGTATTAATATACTTACACCTTGTTTGGAAATACTAAATTAAAATTACTTTAATTTATTTTAATAACTCTTTATCACATAGTAATTTGTCGCTTTATTTAATAACAATTTATTAAATAAATCACTTAATCACATAACTCAATCCACATAACACATTAATTATTTAACAAATAAATAATTAACTAATCACATTAATTATTTAACAAATAAATAATTAACTAAATAAACTCAATCAAATTGAACAATTACTTATTCAAAAACACATCCAAAAAATATTTATATAAATTAATAAATATTTATAACTTACATTTAAAAAATCTGAATGTTACAATAATAAAGGTGATAAGTTGTGTTTTATTATTATTATAAATGTAATAAAATGTAAAACTTTTTATATTAAATGTAATATTTTTATAAAGTTATTTATTTTATTTGACTATAAATAGAATATATGATATTCTATTATGCATAGTGTTTGTATAGTGTCTCGCTTAGCGTTTACATAGTAAAATCTTTTATATAAAACATAATACTTTTATAAAGTTATTTGTTTTATTAGACTATAAATATAATATATAATATTTTATTATGCATAGTGCTCGTATAGTGTTTTCAGAGTAAGTAAAATCTTTTTGTATAAAACATAATACTTTTATAAAGTTATTTGTTTTAATAGATTATAAATAGAATATATTATATTTTATTTAAAAGATTTTATTTTATTAGAATATTTTATTAATACTGCATAGTAAATCAATATGGACCGTTCATAAATTAGTTATTATTCAGTCCATTCTCCTATAAATAGAAGCTTATTCCTTCATTATTTCTTACGAATTCACTGAAACTCTAGGGATAGAAACTATAGAGAGAAAGAAGAAAAGTATTCTGTTACTTCACTACTCCAATATCCAGTTTCTTCTAAGGTAAGGGATATTATTTGTTGTACTCGTAAGGGGTATTATTTCTTTCGTATTCATGAAGAGATCTTCTGCTATTCCATTCTTTATTATTATAATGGAATAACCTGTATATGCGAAGTACCGCATACATGGTGAAATTCTTATGTTATTCCATTCTTATTATTCTGTTGGAATAACCTGTTTATGAGAAGTACCGCATACATGGTGAAATTCTTCTAATATTTCGTTCTTTATTATTCTCAGCCGGAATATCCTCATCTGGCGCTTATGCGTTTATGTGGGACCTGGTTCCATTATTTATTATTCGCTTAATATCATGTATGCATGCGTTTATGCCGGACTGGTTCCATTATTTATTATTACGTTGGGAATAACTCGCCTATGCAATTTATCGCATCGCGTGGTGAATCCTTCATTATTCCATTCTTTATTATTCGTTGGAATAACTCGCTCATGTGGATTACCACATGCATTGTGAATGATCCTTTGTATTAATTCCTTATTAAATTGTGGAAATGATCTCGTATATCGTGGATTACTGCATGGCGTAAAAATCCATTCTTGCTTTCATACATTCTATTATACTCAAATTGGTTAAAGTTTTGGCTTCTATATTCCTTGAAATTAGTGGAATATCCTGGATATTTGCGCTTCATCCAGTATCTTTTCGTGGAAATATTCTTCTGAGCATTCTTGAATTTTTCTCCACAAAATAGTATCATGTTGATAATTTGGGCATTATTGAGTTCAGGATAAATTAACTTATAAATATTTAAAATTTATTCTTGAACTTGTTTTATTGAATTGTCATTATCCCCATGCTTATATTATGTTGAAAGTTATCTCTGGCCTGTAGTGCATAGATGGACATGGTATGATTATGACCAGGGATTATTCGGTATAATCATGACCGTAATGTTACAAATGATGTGGAAAAAGTCCTCATTGGCCCGTAGTGCATTGATGGACAGTTTTTGGTATGATTATGGCTATGGATTCTCTTCGGCCAAGGGTACAAAGATGAATTATTTTATGGCATGATTAGAACCGTTGATGAAAACATGATTATCTTTGGCCCGTAGTGCATGGATAATTCGTGGTCGTGATATTAAAGAATATCCTTGGCCTGTAGTGCAGGGATGATTTAATGATGTGGATTATTTATTAAGCTGAGTCTCAGCGATAAAAGTAATGAAAAACTTTTTAAATCATAGAAGATGGTAGATTTTATTCTCTACTTGACTCTTCTAATGGATTGCTTATTCCGCTGCAGTTGTTGATCTAAAACTTGTTGTCTATTATATTCTATCAGTTATTATAGTGTTGAAGGCTAAGGATAATTTATTCTGCATTATCTTAGTCATAATATTTCTTAGTGGGCTAGTTGATCTCACCCTTTTTTTCAATGTTCTCTTCAGCAAATGAGAGTATAGTTGGGACTAGTCGGGGAATGGATTGACGGTTTAGATGGTTGCATTAGTAGTCCTCTCTATTCTGTGAAATAGTGTGATAATAAATGTATTGAGGACTTATTTTGAGTTTGAATACTGTCTAGAAGACAATATTTGTATTAAAACTCACAACTCATGTTGTATATTTAAGGTTGTATTTATATTCTGTACCATGTATTTGGTGACTCATAATAGGTGATGTATACCTATTTTGGGAGCATCACAAAATGGGCATTTGCGTTGACAATATCGCACTCGTACTCGCATATGATCTTCTACTCAATGCGTCAGCTACTACGTTCGCTTTTCCAAGATGGTATTGAATGGTATGATCATAATCTTTCAATAACTCAAGCCATCGTCGTTGCCGCATGTTGAGTTCCTTTTGAGTGAAGAAATATTTGAGGCTTTTATGATCCGTATAGATCTCCACCTTTTCTCCATACAGGTAATGCCTCCAAATCTTACGCTCAAAAATGATAGCTGCCAACTCTAGATCATGAGTAGGATAATTCCTCTCATATTCTTTGAGTTGTCGTGAGGCATAGGCTATGACTTTCCCATGTTGCATGAGAACACACCCTAAACCTTTGACTGAAGCATCGATGTATATGACAAATCCCTTCGAACCAGCTGGTATTGTCAAAACAGGTGCTGAAATGAGCCTCCTCTTGAGTTCTTGAAAACTCTTCTCACATTCCTCGCTCCAACAAAATTTTATATCTTTTGGAGTCAGCTGAGTTAATGGAGTAGCGATTCGAGAAAATACTTCCACGAACCTCCGATAATAACCAGCTAAGTCGAGAAAGCTACGTACTTCGGTCACTGACTTAGGTTGCTCCCAGATTTGAATTGCTTCAATCTTTGTCGGGTCAACAGATATTCCGTGATTTGATATTACGTGCCCAAGGAATGCTACTTCCTCAAGCCAGAACTCGCATTTCTTTAACTTGGCATATAACTTGTTTTCACGAAGCTTTTGGAGTATCAGCCTCAAGTGTTGCTCATGATCTCCATGCCTTTTGGAGTAAATGAGGATGTCATCAATAAAGATGACCACAAAGTGATCCAAATATTCCTTGAATACTCGGTTCATCATATCCATGAAGGCAGAAGGAGCATTAGTTAATCCAAAAGACATGACTAGGAATTCGTAATGCACGTACCGAGTTCTGAAAGCGGTCTTTGGAATGTCATCAGTTTTACTCTTCAACTGATGATATCCAGAACGAAGATCAATCTTTGAAAAGAATTTGGCGCCTTGCAACTGGTCAAATAGGTCATCAATGCGAGGCAACTGATATCTATTTTTGACAGTGACATGGTTCAACTCCTGATAATCAATACAAAGTCGCATACTCCCATCTTTCTTTTTCACGAATAGAACAGGAGCACCCCAAGGAGACGTACTAGGACGAATGAAACCGATGTCTAACAATACCTACAGTTGGGTCTTTAACTCCTGAAGTTCAATAGGAGACATTTGATATGGGGCTTTGGAAATGTGTTTTGTACCGGGTTCAAGGTTGATACAAAATTCAATTTCACGCTCTGGGGGTAGGCCAGGAAGTTCTTCAGGGAATACGTCAGGAAATTTATTAACAATAGAAATATCATTCAAAAATGACGTATTTTTGTTTAAATCCGTGACATGAGCTAAGAAAGCTTGACATCCGTTTTTTAATAAATGAATACCTTTATGGCTTGAGATGATAGTGATTGATTTTAATGGTTTGGTTGCTTGAATTCGCATAATAGGTTGGTTAGGAATATGAAAGCTAACAACCTTATGAAAACAATCAATTTTTGCATGATGAGTAGTTAACCAATCAATCCCTAGAATTACGTTAAATGAAAGTATTTTCAATGAAATAAGATCAATGGGTAATGTTAGGGTACCGATTTGAGCCAAACAAGACTTATAAATAGTGGATGTAATGAAGGTTTCTCCCAACGGAGTTTCAATAGATAAGTCAAAGTCTAATTTCTCCGGAGTTAAATTTAAAAGTTGAGCGCAAGTAGGAGAAATAAAAGAATGGGTAGAACCGGTATCAAATAAGGTATATAGTTCACTAGAGTTTATGATAAGCTTACCCGTGATGACCTCGTTTGGGTTCCTTTCTTTCTGGGAGGACACAACAAACGCTCTCCCTTGAACTGCTGGTTTTGATTTGTCTAGGATGGCATTTGGTGTCCCCATCCCAACTAGACTTGGCTTCCCAGTACGACAAAATCTAGCTAGGTGACCTTCTCTTCCACAATTGTAACACATTTTGGACTGCTGCACACAGTTTGGACTGATGTGTCCCTCCCCTCCGCATTTGAAGCATATGATAGGTGGTTGTTCTCCTTCCTTAATAATGGGTGCTGGTGATGACGTCTTTCCATCATTGTTGAATCTCATCTTATTGAAATGTCCACTTTTATGGTATTGGCCATGATTATCGCCGAAGTGGTTACCATTTCTTGCATGTTGATTCCCTCCACGTTTGTTGTCACTGCTTCGATGACTATTACCATTGGTATTATCATTTTGCCAGCTGCTTTCTCTTGGTTGGGTTGACTCGTTATTGCGCTCTAATAACTGAGCCATATTTACAATATTTGAATACAAACACAGTTTGTGAGGAATTAAGTATTGACGTATCTCGGGTTTTAAACCTCTTAGAAACATATGTGTCATTTTCTCCTCATTATCAACCAAGTGGGACACAAACCGGGACAACTCGGCAAACTTAGCTTCGTACTGTGACACGATCATATTGTTCTGCTCCAGCTTGATGAACTTTACCTCCTTCATGTGATGAATACTTTCGGGAAAGTACTTGTCGTTGACCAGTTCTTGGAAATTCTCCCAAGATATCTTTAGTGCTGCAGGTTGAGTACGCTTTACTGATTCCCACCAGTAGTCTGCCTCTCCTCGCAACATAAAGGTGGCAAAGGGAACCTTTTGTTCCTCGGAGCATCCCAAGACATCAAATATCTTGGTGATCTGCTTTATCCACGTCTCCGCCTTAAGTGGTTTTGGCTCTCCAATAAACTCCGGTGGTCCCAGCTCCTTAAACTGTTTAGCGGTGACCGTACGAGAGTTGCCAGTGTTTCCACCTGCATTTTGAACATGAGTTGTTCTCGCCTGATGTTGCATGAATTGCATAAAGCCTCTGAACATCCCATCGTTCATCATTTGGTCCGCGTTGTTGTTTTCCCGAAGATTATTTGCACCCTGATGAACATTATCCTGGGTATTGATCGTTAGTGAATCAACGGTCTCATGTGCTTCATTGCTTATCTCAACATTTTCGGATGCCATTTTCAAATACTGCCACAAAACAAGGGTTAATTGACATGTCACATATTATCCCTATACTCTGACCGACCAAATGAATACCAAATAAACTTAGGTAGGTCATACTAGCGAAGGAATTCCCCGTCTCTCCCCTCCTAGTTCTTGTCTCACATCTCAGCCAGGGATCATATCCCTAAGCTTTGATACCAACTGTAACACCCCCAAAATAGGTATACATCACCCATCTTGAGTCGCCAAATACATGGTACAAAATTTAAATACAACTTAATAATACAACTATCGTGTAAAATACGACAAAACATAAACTGAGAGTTTTAATACGAATATGTCTTCTAGACAATATTCAACTCAAATGGAGTCCTCAATACATTTATTATCACACTATTTTATAGAATAGTGAGGACTACTAATGCTATCATCTGGACCGTCACTCCGTTTCCCGACTAGTCCCAGCTACGTTCTCATTTCCTAAAGAGAACAATGAAAGCAAAAGGGTGAGCTCAACTAGCCCAGTAAGAAATATTATGACTAAGATAATGCAGAATAATTTATCGTTAGCCTTCAACAGTGTTAAACTGATAAAATATAACAAACATCAAGTTTAACTGCAGTGGAACAAACAATCCATTAGAAGAGTCAAGTAGAGAATAAAATAAACTATCTTTTATGATTTAAAAGGTTATTCGTCACTTTTATTGATGAGACTCGGTTTAATAAATAATCCACATCATCGAATCACCCCTGCACTACAGCCAAGGATATTCTTTAGTATCACGACCACAAATTATCCATGCACTACGGGCCAAGGATATTCGTGTATTCATCAATGGTCATGATCATGCCAACAACGTCCATCAATGCACTACTACGTGCCAATGAGGACTTTTACCACATCATTTGTAACATTACGATCATGATTATACCGAATAATCCCTGGTCATAATCATACCAAGTCCATCTATGCACTACAGGCCATAGATGAATTTCAATAGAATATAAACATGAGGATGATGTCAATTGTATAAGAATTCAATAAAACAAGTTCAAGGATAAATTTTTAAAGATTTATAATTTAATTTATCCAGAATTCAATATTGTCCAAATTGTTAACATGATACTACTTTGTGGAGTAAAATTCAAGAATGATAATATATCAAAAATGATTTGGACTGAAAAGAAATCAATTTTTGTTATGAATAGTACTACGGGTGAATAATACCCGAGTGAATAGTACCCCGTGAATAGTACTCCGTGAATAGTACTTTGTGAATAGTACTCGTGAATAGTACTTTGTGAATAGTACTTTATGAATAATACTTTGTGAATAGTACTTTTGTGAATAGTACCGTATAAATGAATAGTACTCATGGATAGTACTCCGGCATGAAAAACTTCAAATTTAACAAGAATGTGCAGAAAATATCCGTGTGAAGCGATACTAGATGAAACGTAAATTTCAAGGATATTCTACTAATTTCACGGTTTATATAGAAGCAATACTTTAACCGAATGATGGTATAATCAGGAATACGAGATGAAATAATATTACTCACATACTATAGAGTATGGAAGAAAATATTATTCCTATGAATACTGAACAAAATAATATCACTTACCTCAGAAGAAGATTGGATACTGGAATAGTGAAGTAGCAGACTTCTCTTCTACTTTCTCTCTCTATAAATGCTCTTGTGAGTCTTAGTGAATTGGTGAGAATGAAAGAAGAATGAGCTTCTATTTATAGGAAAATATAGTTTCGATAATTGCACGTTTTGGGGCTCGAAATATTACAGTATAATACCTTCATCTTTTTCTTTATTTTTAATTTAGTCCTGCAAGTATTATCAAACTTGCACCACCTCCCCTAATAGTACATATTGGGAATCAATAGTACAATCATGTGAATCAATAGTACAATCATGTGAAAAAAATAATTATAGTATAGTACCTTCATCTATACCACCATTTTTAATTTAGTCATGCAAGTATTATCAATATTGCACCACCTCTCCTAATAGTACATGAATGTGAATCAATAATACACATATGTGAATACATAGTTATATGCATGTGAATTAATAGCAATTAATTGCTTATTTATCTGATTAATTACCCGATTGATCAATATAACCTCCAAACATCCATTATTATCGAAATAGATGTCGATTTCTACTAACACTAATAATCCCAACACAATGGAGCTATCAATTTCATCTTTAATCAACACGAACTTATTCATTATTAATATTATAACTCATAATATTTAACAACTAGGTCGTTCCCAGGAAAGGGGGGCTTTCCGATAAGGATTTCTCCTTATTGGCGCGCAATTAGGTGACCAAACCTCTCCTTGATAGAACTTCTAGACATTGTAAATATTGCAAATAATAATATGAATAACTTTATCGTCTCAATTATTGATTTAATAATATAAAATATTATGCAGATGATACTGTGACAATAATTGAATCAATAATATTAAAGATATTATGCAACAATTATTATAGCAATAATTGAGTATAACTCAAAATATTTTTAAATACATTATTCTTATTTAAAATTATTTTTCATAATATTAATTCATTTTTCTCTAATTTATTTAATACACTAATTAAATACCTTTAATATTTAAATAATTATAAATATTAAAGAAAAATATCCCAAATAATTAAAAGTTATTTTTAAGAATTTAAAATGATTTTTAAAACCATTTTTGGTAATTATTGTAATTTATTTCTAATTTTAAATAATTTCTGGAATATTCAGAAATTAGAAAATAATAAAATCGTCGCTAAAGACCTTTAGTGACACAAAGCGTCGATGTTGGTGTTCTTGAGCTCAAGAACACTAACAGCTTCGTGTTCGAGGTGTCCTGTTTGACCGAATTTTAATCTCATTTAAAAATGCTTTTGGGTCATGTAGTATGTATACACCACTACAACTATCAACTAACAAATAGGTCATACATCAACACAACAACGAGATTCGAGCTTTGCAAAATCTTGTCAGACATTACCTGGGTTTCCCTAGAAACCCAGAACTTCGTCTGGTCACTTTCATGCCCAATTTAAGTTAGGTTCTGGTCCTTAGATAGGTGGTTTCTTGGTTAATAAATCTAGTACTCATAACATAGAACATATATAGTATAACAAATCAATCCAACAACAATAAATTCTCCAGATACAGCTCGGTCAAACGCTTTCAGAAACTGTGTTCCTAATGTTTTCTGGGAATTCCAGAAAATGACTTTGTGATCAGAGGGTCATCTTTGACCATCTATTTCGTCCAACTGAATTGTTGTTTAAGATATCCAGAGACATGGATCTATAGTCCATCTAGCAGGGTATAATATATATACAACATTAACAACAAACAACACAACACCTGACATTAATCGAGTTTCAAAAATCTTGTCAGACGTTACTTTGAACTTTCTGGGTTACCCAGATTGTGTTTGGTCATGCCCGGTCAACGGGTTTTGACCGATTAAATCTCACGATCTAGACATCTGATGGCTGTACTACCACTTCCAGATTAAAAACAACATAACAAGCTACAGATTCAAAACTTAAAACAACTAAAATCATTAACGAACAAAGATCTGTGGCCGCTGACATTAGTTTGTCAGACCACAAACCATGTTCTTGGGCAGTAATTTTTGAAAAATACTATTTTAAAGCCATTTGATGCTATGGATCCATCATGGATCATCATAGATCAACTAAAAACATCTTTTAACTCAAGATTAAACACTTAAACACAAAAACTTTCTTAGCAACTTGGATCAAAATAGGTTTTAGGGTTTATACCTCTTTGTTCTAAATCTTGATCTTTGATCTCTAATATGAACTTGATGTTTCTAGAGGTGTTTAAGTGACTGATCTACTATAAAATTTCAGAGGTTCTTGTGGGAGAGAGAGTTGGTGAGAGCAAGCTAGCAAAATGAGTGAATTTTGAGACTTTCTCTCTCTTGAATCTATATATATTGGTTATGTTGTTGCTAGATCTGATCAATTTTGGCTGGAGGCTGATATTTTGTGCTCACGAAGTCAAATGAGTTGTTGAACTACTAAAGTTGATGGCCATTTTACAAGTTAACTAAATAAAAATGAAAAAGGGCATTTTGGTCTTTAGCAAATTGATTAATTAAAAACCCTTAGGGTTTAACCCTTAGGTTTTAACCCTTAAGGTTTAACCCTTAGGTTTTAAAATATCAAATTCTAGAATTTTCTAATTAGGGTTTAAGAATAGAAAATTAGGAATTTAAAACTAACATTAGGGTTTCCTAATTAAATTAGGTTTTCCTAATCATATTAACGTTTAATAATTATATTAGGCATTCCAATTAGGATTAGGGTTGCCTAATTAGGGTTTAGAGATCCCGAATATGAAATTAGGGTTTTAATTAGAAAAATTAAAATTTCTAAATTACAATTAGGGTTTGAAAAATTGAAATTATAAGATAACTAAAATATAATTAGGGTTTTCTAATTATATTAAAGTTTAATACACACATTAGGCTTGCCAATTAGGATTAGGGTTTTCTAATTAGGGTTTTAGGATTCCCGAATATGAAATTAGGGTTTCCTGGCTTTTGATTAGGGTTTCTAACGGTACGTTAGGGTTTTTAATCCTGAGATTAGGGTTTTTAATCTCTTATTAGGGTTTTTTAATTTTAAACCTTATCCGATCAATCATTGATCATTAACCACATACAGTACAAACACATTCTCATCAATATAATTATTTTATTAATAATTTCTACTAAATACTTTCCAAAAATTAGGGTTAGGGTTTCTAAAGCTGTTAAGCACAACTCTACTCTAAATTTATTAGTCAATATACAAATTGACCTTCTCGATACACGTATCACAGATACTTGTCACAAAAATGATAATCAATATTAATATTAATTAAAAAAAATTATTCATAAACTTTTGATTATTCGAAATCTCGGGTTATCACATTCACCCCTCCTTAAAAGGATTTCGTCCTCGGAATCACCGTTTTCTCATTTTCTACAATCTTTTAAAGTTGTATTATCAATTCATTTTTATCAACACAATATTAAATTGTGTTTCAAATTCTAACCTGTGACTTGAATCTTTAAAAGAAAACTGTTCACAAAAATATCTAACTCATATTACTTGCGTAATTAAATTTCTAAACGAAATCATTACCTGGTGCCACCTCCTGAGTAGCTACTGCATCATGCGCCGTCATGTTGAATGTACGGGCGGTTGGTCTTCCTGGCTGTGCAGGTCCTCGAATTGCCAAGGTTCCGCCAACGGGTCCCTTGTTTGCCACTTTTCTTCTCCGTATTTCTCTTCGGACAATTCCGAACTTGATGATCAGTCGATCCGCACGCGAAGCAACCTCATATCTTCTTTAGATTGGGACAATTGGGAGACATGTGCCCCTCTTGTCCACAATTGTAACAGAATCCCTTCTTCTTTAGGCAAACTCCACAATAGTTCTTCCCACAATTCGCACATGGCTCCCTTCCTTTCCTATTATCTTCTGTTTTATTACCCGACTGGGTATTCTCGCTTCATCTCCTCTTATTTGGATTACTACCACCATTGTTTCCACCATCATTTGTCTTCTTCTTCTTATCTTGATGAAATCGAGACGCAGCTTCGCTCCCTCCTTCAGCAATTAACGCTTTTTCCATCAAAGCTGCAAATGTATTGATCTGCAATACTGCTACCTTGTTGAATATCCATGGCTTCAGCCCATTCTCAAATCCTGATGTGGTGCAAATCTTGCCAACTCGTTGAATTTGGCAGCGTATTCTGATACCAACATGTTCTCCTGCTTAAGTTCTAAGAATTTAACTTCCATCTTGGATTGCATACTCAGTGAGAAGTAGTTCTCAAAGAACAACTCTTTGAATCTGGTCCATGTCACTATGGTTGTACCCGCTCTCGCTTGATTTGTCTCCCACCAGTAATTAGGTTCTCCCTTCATTAAGTATGTCGCAAAAGCCATCTTCGCTCTTCTTTCCACCACTCAAGAATAATGAAATTCTTTCTCCATCTCCTTCACCCAGGTTTGGGCTTCAATCGGATTTGTGGTCCCCTTGAATTCCGGCGGTCCTACAGCTTTAAAGTCCTTGAAATTAGCCAATCTATCCGCTGGCTGATTCCTTGCTCTTCCTCTTGCAGTTGGAGCTCTATTCTCCAAAGCTTGGGCTATCATATCTACAAAATTCTGCATTGGGTCAGCTTGACCTCCTTCGTTATTCACTGACTGTTCTTCTCGTTGGTTTCGATTCGTCATACAAGCGCATGATCTGATTTAAATAAAAATCTTATATTAATTCTCTTTCTCTATACAAATTCTTAACACAATAAGAATTCAACACATAATTCTCATATAATCGCATGTTTATTCAAATAGCACATAGTACATTTAGTACTTAACACCTTTACTTTTCCTTTTTAAATCATATCAGGATTAACAACACAACTTTACACAAAAAGTTGCAATTCTATATTCACACATAGTTATTACCAGTTCGTCAAACTTATCACACTTATGAATTCAGGAACTTGCCACAATTATATGAGTGTATGAACTTATCCTCGTCAGACCTTTGGCGTCCATTCGCTGAGGGGTTCAAAACATTTCATATAATCATGAGTCATTAACTTACCATAAGTATGAGTTTTAAGAACACTCAAATTAATCTTAATCTTATATTCATATAGAAAATAAAGATTTCATTCATAAAACATATATATTTACATATGTTTAAACATCATTCTCGATATTACAACACTTAATATCAAAAGCTTCTACCAAAAGATACTAACGCTCAAACTTAAGCTATCTACCGTCTACTCCCTTCACCAATCTTCTTCTTGTTAGGACACTTGTTGAATCCGTGACCCGTTCTCCCACATTAGAAACACTTCATTATATTCGGCTTAGGACAATGCAGAGAAATATGCCCTTCCTGCTTACAGTTGAAGCACACGTTCTTCTACATCATGCACTCTCCCGCGTGAGTCTTTCCACACTTGCTACATGCTTGCTTCTTCTTCGGATTTGACTTTTCCGAATTAGGGCTGTTGTTGTCCCTTTTTCTCTTTTTCTTGTCCTTCTTGTTGGTTCCTTCAGATGATCCACCACCTTCAGTCTTCATCCTTTCTACTTGCGCCTTGAGCTCGTTCCGTTCTTCAGTCATTTCGCATAACGCTCACTCCATCTTCCACAACTCCTCCAAGAGAAATACCTTACTACGGAGTTCTTGAACTTCTGCTGATAGTTTATCTTCTTCTTCAACTGTAGTCTTATTCTTTAACTCTACCTTAGCTTGCTCAGACTCTGCCTCCTCATCTCCACTCAGATACATCTCGGGATAATGGCCATGATCGCTCCCTAGATTGACCATGGGTTCATCTTCTCACACCTTCTCAACTGATTCGCTTTGCGCTGGCACCTCGGCTACTGGCATTTGTGCAAAAGTCGCTAGCATCTTCGCACTCGTTTGATCTTCTCTAAACATCCTACAATCAGTTTAAACAACTTGATTAGTACTTCACCAGTACAAAATTCTCACACTATGTGTCCACTTATCTCACTATTGATGCACTTCGGCAATCCCTCACTTAGAACTCTAAATGAGTTTTCTATATCTCGCTTATAGATATAATCCAAGGGTTTCCCCCCACCCCACTTAAGGTTTATAAACTACAACTCTGCTACCAACTTTTGACACCTTGGTCACTACAACTTTGATACCAACCTGTGACGCCCCCAAATCCGGGTTACCTGACCCCCGAGTTTGGTGCTCATGATACATAATATAAATAACATCTAACTACCCATTTAAATATAAATAGGAATACATAACTCATTAACATAAGTTGTTAATACATAAGTCCCAGGTTTGCTAACCTTAAAATTACAAACATACCCCTTAGATAAACAAAAAGGGTTTACAAATACAACATAATAATAAGCCCTTTATAACTACTCCAGCATCTTGCCTTTGCCTTTGTTCTTCCTCGACCACTTACCTCTTCGCTCCTAAATGAAATATTTTATTTAGCAAGGGTGAGCAACAAGTTTGCCCCGCAAGTTAAGACATACAATAAATAAGACATTCAATAAAGGTATATCTATTTGAAATCAATATCAATTGTTAAATTCAACAAACATTCTCAATAACAAGTCTTCTCATTATTCTGTGCAAATAATAATCTTATAAAGAAAGAGTACAACGCTTTCAAGGTTTTCTACGATATTCAATGAATAATCAAGAATTAATTCTACGAAATAGCAAAGTGGAATGTTTTCCATATTTATGCGGAGCGATCCGTTGGATCTTAAACTTCTCTTCTCGAGTATATATTAAAGTTTTACTTTGACATATACGCAGGTGTATCAGATAACCATAAAGATTAAATCATACCCCTCTGCAAATACTTAGAGCCGGCCAACTCCTTGTACCCTATATTATGCATAATACTTAGGTCATGCAAGAACGGCTCTAATATACGACTTAAAAAAATGTTCCCTTTATATAAAAGGTTGTTCTTCTCAGTCTCAGAATCAAGATTTGATTTAACAACAAAATTCAATGATTTTAATTTCTATTTACTTATCGATCTAGCCAAAAATAATTGGCATCATCGATCTATCAATAACAATTTAATTCTCTTCTCGAATTTATCAAGTTCTAACAAATGTTCGCTCAGCCGTAATAATTAGCTAAGACATTTCTCAACATAATTTGACAATAAATGTGAATTATCTCAGATCATCAATTCTATCTTCTACGAATATGAATATCCAACAACAGTTATTCTACAAATGTATATTCTCCAATTAGTAATTCAATTTGAATTATTAAACATGCACTAACTGCGAATAATCAACAATAAATCCCTAGACGTTGTATAATTAGCAATAATTAACCACTATAATAATTGAATGAATATAACTCACGGTTGAGTTAGGAAACTTGTCTTCCGCGTTGAGTACTGCTACACAATATTCTTATCTGCTTTCATAAGATCTATAACCAATAATATCGATCTCACAATTAGCACAATCATTTATAACACATAACACTGTATTTTACAGTCAAACTTCTCCTAGGCACATTATCACATAATCACATCAGTGTTTATAACCTAAATAAACACTTGTCCAGTCTAACTATTTCGGTCTGGTTGGACTTCGATCCATTCTCGGTGTTATGGTCACCCTATCCGACAATTAACATATTGATTGTCAATTAAACTTGGTCTCTAAGCTTCAATTTTATTTAGATAAGTCAAATATCGTTTATAATAATTTTCGGAAGCTTTTAATAATTTATAAACAATTATTATAATTTATAATAAATTTTCAAACACTTAAAATCATTTTTAAATGATTTAATTATCAAATAATCTTATTATCATTAATATTTAATAATATAAAAATATTAATAACATACTTGTCAAAATATTAAAGTTATTATTAATAACTTAAAATATTTTTAAATCATTAATATTCTACTTAAATGATTTTTAAAATAATTAAAATCATTTTTAAATCATCACCATTAATATTTAAATATTAATGAAATTATTATCAAAATATTAAAAGTCACTTATTATAACTTAAAAATTTTTTTAAACGCTTTTCCCATTTTTAAATGATTTTTATATCAATAAAACCATTTTAATTCATTTATTTAAGTTAATAAATAAATAATCTAATATCATTAATATTAATTTATTAATGAGAATTCTCCAAAATATTGAAAATTATATTTTATAATTCCAAATATTTTCTAACACTTTATTCTTATTTAAAATGATTTTTAAATCAATAAAATCATTTTAACTTATTTATTTAATTTAATAATTAAATAAATCTAATATCATTAATATTAAATTATTAATGAAAATTCTCTAAAAATATTTAAAGTTGTATTTTATAACTCAAAATATTTTTAAATACATAATTCTTATTTAAAATTATTTTTCATAATATTAAATCATTTTCTCTAATTTATTTAATACACTAATTAAATAAATTAAATACCTTTAATATTTAAATAATTATAAATATTAAAGAAAAATATCCCAAATAATTAAAAGTTATTTTAAGAATTTAAAATGATTTTTAAAACCATTTTTGGTAATTATTGTAATTTATTTCTAATTTTAAATAATTTCTGGAACTTTCAGAAATTAGAAAATAATAAAACCGTCGCTAAAGACCTTTAGCGACACAAAGCGTCATTGTTCGTGTTCTTGAGCTCAAGAATACTGACAGCTTCGTGTTCGAGGTGTCCTGTTTGACCGAATTTTAATCTCATTTAAAAATGTTTCTAGGTCATGTTTAAACGTTGATCTTTTAGTATGTATACACCACTACAACTATCAACTAACAAATAGTTCATACATCAACACAACAACGAGATTCGAGCTTTGCAAAATCTTGTCAAACATTACCTGGGTTTCCCCAAAAACCCAGAACTTCGTATGGTCACTTTCATGCCCAATTTAAGTTAGGTTTTGGTCCTTAGATAAGTGGTTTCTTGGTTCATAAATCTAGTACTCATAACATAGAACATAGATCAGAGGGGCATCTTTGACCATCTATTTCGTCCAACCGATTTGTTGTTTAAGATATCCAGAGACATGGATCTATAGTCCATCTAGCAGGGTACAACATATATACAACATTAACAACAAACAACACAACACTTGACATTAATCGAGTTTCAAAAATCTTGTCAGACGTTATTTTGAACTTTCTGGGTTACCCAGATTGTGCTTAGTCATGCCCGATCAACGGGTTTTGACCAATTAAATCTCACGATCTAGACATCTAATGGTTGTACTACGACTTCCAGATTAAAAACAACATAACAAGCTACATATTCAAAACTTAAGACAACTAAAATCATTAACGAACAAAGATCTGTGGCCACTCCCATTAGTTTGTCAGACCACAAACCATGTTCTAGGGCAGTTTTTGGAAAACACTATTTTAAAGCTATTTGATGCTATGGATCCATCATGGATCATCATAGAACAACTAAAAACATCTTTTAACAAAAGATTAAACACTTAAACACAAAAACTTTCTTAGCAACTTGGATCAAAATAGGTTTTAGAGTTTATACCTCTTTGTTCTAAATCTTGATCTTTGATCTCCAATATGAACTTGATGTTTTTAGAGGTGTTTAAGTGACTGATCTACTATAAAATTTCGGAGGTTCTTGTGGGAGAGATAGTTGGTGAGAGCAAGCTAGCAAAATGAGTGAATTTTGAGACTTTCTCTCTCTTGAATCTATATATATTGGTTATGTTGTTGCTAGATCTGATCAATTTCGGCTGGAGGCTGATATTTTGTGCTCACAAAGTCAAATGAGTTGTTGAATTACTAAAGTTGATGGCCATTTTACAAGTTAACTAAATAAAAATGAAAAAGGGCATTTTGGTCTTTAGCAAATTGATTTTAATGGCAATCTTGACAAATGCACAAACCCTTAGGGTTTAACCCTAAGGTTCTAACCCTTAAGTTTTAAAATATCAAATTCTACAATTTTCTAATTAGGGTTTAAGAATAGAAAATTAGGAATTTAAAATTAACATTAGGGTTTCCTAATTAAATTAGGTTTTCCTAATCATATCAACGTTTAATAATTATATTAGGCCTTCCAATTAGGATTAGGGTTGCCTAATTAGGGTTTAGAAATCCCAAATATGAAATTAGGGTTTTAATTAGAAAAATTAAAATTTCTAAATTATAATTAGGGTTTGAAAAATATAAATTATAAGATAACTAAAATATAATTAGGGTTTTCTAATCGTATTAAAGTTTAATACACACATTAGGCTTACCAATTAGGATTAGGGTTTCCTAATTAGGGTTTTAGGATTCTCGAATATGAAATTAGGGTTTCTCGACTTTTGATTAGGGTTTCTAACGGTATGTTAGGGTTTTTAATCCTGAGATTAGGGTTTCTAATATCTTATTAGGGTTTATTAATTTTAAACCTTATCCGATCAATCATTGATCATTAACAACATACAGTACAAATACATTCTCATCAATATAATTATTTTAATTATATTTTCTACCGAATCCCTATCCAGAAATTAGGGTTAGGGTTTCTAAAGCTGTTAAGCACAACTCTACTCTAAATTTATTAGTCAATATACAAATTGACCTTCTCGATACACGTATCACAGATACTTGTCACAAAAATGATAATCAATATTAATATTAATAAAAAAAAATAATTTATTCTTAAAATTTTGATTATTCGAAATCTCGGGTTATCACAGTAATGAGCCTCGGGTCCAGCTGTTGCAGAGGTTGGTGCACAGGCTCATCTGCAGTTCACCTCACTCCCGACTAAACAACATAAACCACATATCAACTGTGACAACCCCAAAATAGGTCCATTCCATCCAACCCATTCTGAGTCGCCAAATACATGGTACAGAAAATAACTACAACTTTATTACAACAATTGTCGTGCAAAATACAACAACACATATGTTGTGAGTTTGGATACAAATATATACCAACTGTGACTCTTATCCCAACCTTGGATAGCACGTCACAATGACACCTTACAAAAAGGTATAGTCAAAAACTGTTTTAGAAATTAGAATCTTTGGGAAATGCTCAAGGAAACCTTCGTACATGGGAGGCCATGCGTCTAGGTTTTGATAGATATCATATGGCCACAGAATTATCCTTGGTTGACCCAATAGACCCCAAAGAAAAACGAGAAGATTACTATCATATTCTTCCCAATGGCGAGTCTTCTCTTGACATATCATTATCACCATTGTCTCTAAATGAGAATTATACTTCAAACAAACACCAAGATTATATAGGTAGTGCTCGTAAATATACTCAAAGAAGTGGATGAGCACAACCTCGCTTTATGATGACACGAGGTTGTATGTCATTACACATCTTGTATGATAGTGGCAAAACACCCTTCTAACGTTGGGTTCTTTCTCACCTACTTGATTCACCAAATATAACTACTAAATGATGACCACCGCTCTATTCCCCTGTTACCCCCGCTCAACCCAAATTACACTCTTATTACCCGAAAGGAATCAGAAAAGTAAGGGTGAGCACAACTAGCCCAATAAAGAATATCATGACTAAAGATAATTAAATTATCAATAGCCTTCATCAATAATAAATCAGAGATTTAGAACATATGGTAGATGATAAATATTTCAACCATAGTTGCAGCGGAACGAGCAATCCATTAGAAGAGTCAAATAGACCATAAAGTCAATTATCTTCTCTATGTTAAAAATCCACCAACAATGTTTTATCCATGTAACATCAATCAACAGTTCTGGTCCACAATCATATGAATAACTCATAATCATAATTGTGATTCTAAATTTCTCTTCGCATCCAAGACGAAGATAATTTTCATCACATGTCTTTACCTGAAACATCAAAGATCATGGTTATACCAAATCACAGTTCCTATTTATAATCATACAAACAATTTCATCTTTGCACTACGGGCCAAAGATATTCATCAATGCACCTTCTTCTTTGCACTTCAGTGCCAAAGATATTCAACAACAGTCATCTTTTGCACTACGGGCCAAAGATATTCATCAACAATTCATCTTTGCACTACAGGCCAAAGATATTCCTCAACAGTTCATATTTGCACTACAGGCTAAATATATGCATCAACAGTTCATATTTGCACTACAGGTCAAATATATTAATATCTCAAAGAAATATATAATCATTTCAGAATTTATATAAAAAATTATAACCATGTTGATCATTTCACCTTTGCGCTTAAGCTAAAGATATTCAATTATAAATTCAATGGTCATGGTCATATCAGTCAACATTCAACTTTGCACTACTTGCCAAAGAGAACCCATAGTCATGATCATACCAAAAATCTACCCATCTTTACACTCAAGTCAAAGAGAAATATCATCATTAGGGTTATAAAAATGTTATATATGATAATAAAAATAATATGATCAACATATAGTTTTAATCTCAAGAGTAATATTCATAAATCAACTATAATTTGGTTAGAAAAAAGAAACCAATTTTGTCATGAATAGTAACTTCGTGAATAGTAACTCATGAATAGTAAACCCAACACAAAAAGGTAGAAATTCCACAATAAAATCCATACCAATATTTCGGTATAATGATATTGAAATAACATTTCTTAAACTTATAAACAATTTATTTTAATTATTTACACTTTACTAAATAATGCATTTGATCATTCTAAAATGCCAAACTCATAAGATTTCATCACCAATAACCAAAACCCTCATAAAAAATCTGCATATAACTCATGTATGATTCTCAAGCCATAAAATCATATTTTCCAATTTTCTTACTTCACATAACATATTTAATTCTTTTACTCATAACTAGACCATTTTTGTGAAAAATATCAAATCGGTTCCAAAAATATTTCTTTTCTGGGATTTAGCAGAATATAGTCCCATATTGAACATATATTTTTCTCAGAATTTTTAAAATTTATTTACTATTTTTCATATGGCCAAAACCGCTGAATATTTAGACATTTATCATAAATTGTACTTTTAACTAAAAATTCCGAAATTCACAGAGTACACTGATATTATATAGATGTACTCCCAGTAAAAATTTCATCAATTTTGGAGTTAACCACAAGGAGTTATAAGTGGTTATTTTTAAAATAGTCTTTTCCCGTAAAATTCATAACTCCTAATCTATAAATCCAAAAATTGCCATTTTTGGACACAATCAATAAAACTCATCAAATTATCATTTCAAATTTTTCCAGAATTTTTGAAGGTCTGAAAAGTTACGAAACATGAAAAACATAATAACCCTTAAAATCCCTTACATCAAAAAGAGCAAAGATTTCGACTTGAATATCTGGATATAATTTGAATCTAACTTGCGTCGTATAGCAACACTCAAGATATCTAAATACTAACAAAAATATGTTTGATAATATAGAGAGAGAAAACTTATGTTTCTGGTGTGAGTTTCAATTCTAACTTAAGCACCTATTTATAGGAAAATGCTAGAACGCCAAAGGAGACTAAATTAATAAAATATTAATATATCTTCTTCCTCATTCCATGCCCTCTCTTGCTGAAAAATCCGAGCAACCAACATTGAAATCAATTCAGCACATGGTTTGAAAAGTAAAAGTGGATCCCACCCATAAATTAATAAAAATCATTTTATTTTCCAAAACTTCATCAATTCATAGAAAATAGACTGTTTATCAGAAAAATACGAATTTTATGTCCATTCTGCCTGAAATCAAATTCTCTAAAACTTTTTAGCTTTGAGTTTTTCTAAATTCCAAACCAAAATTATCCGAAATCCACAAACGGATGATTTTTAATACCTCCACACCGACAAAATACTGATAAAACACCTCAGCATTAATTCCTTCATTTTTATCCACATAAAAATAAATATATCCATCATTTATATCCATATAAAATAAATATTTCCTTATCATATAAATCAATAATTAATTATTCACAAATAATATTACAGAATCACAATAATGACAACCAGGCAGTTCCTAGGAAAGAGGGGGCTTTCCGATAAGGATTTCTCCTTACTAGCGCGCAATTAGGTGACCAAACCTCTCCTTGATAGAACTTTCTAGACATTGCCAATAATTCTATCTAATAATATTATTCGAATAATATGAATTATTGATCCGATAATGGAAAATATCATGCGATGGACAATTATTGAACAACAATAATATAAAATTTCAACGTAGCAATTATTGAATCAATAAAATAAAATATTGAACAGTAATTACTGTAAAAAATATTGAGTAGTTCATTCTTACGTAAGAATCAATAATTCAAAAATACTATGCAATACCATGTGCTACTGTGCAACAACGCATATTACTTTACTTTACCCACCGGGTATTCCAATAGTGTTAACGGTAACAATTACGCCGTTATTTGTAAAAACTCAAATTTGTCTTTTTCTTCATCCGGCGGTTATTACATTATGGGGCCCAAGAAATGGTCTACGCCATTCGAAATCGAATATTCCCAACGTAAAAAATATTCCACGACAAAACGAATATTCCCCGATAACAATGAATATTTTATAACCACTTGCGTATTTTGAAAAAAATTCATATATCACCCTTACCTTTAACTTTTTATCAATTTAATCATTTACTGAATCGTAATTATAAGAAAAATTGAATACTTTTATTTCATAAAATTCGGGGTCTTACATCAACGATGGATGAGGTAACCCTCCCTGAGAACGGTCCCCGTAGACAATGTATGATAGAAAAGCTGATGACTTCCCCAATATTAATATCGAAGTGCTTGACAATTAAATACAACAATAAAACCTTTTCCTTCATCACCTCGCTAGTGTGCTAAGATGGAAAGAGATTCGTGCACAAGAAAGCATACCATATCTTTTCGTATAAACTCAAGTTCTTGCTCATGAAAAAGGTACCTCCTCACTTTCCTTCACCCACGTAGTGTCTGGCTTTGTAATCTCCTTCAAAATCTGATCATAATCCAGATTTCTTTCTCGTAATTGGGCATATTAACACACTGTTGGAGCCCTCACATCATAGAACTGATTGATTGCCTCTGAACTGTGAGAACCCAGATTTTCACATAATTCAAAATTTTCGAATAATTTTTTTTTTCTTTCTTCTTAAAAGAGAAAGTACTGGAATCATATAAGTGTTTATGATAATTAAGCTAGATAGTTAATATATTAACGAAGATGTATACTTAATCATTTTCAAGGAAGAGTAATGAAGTTATGTAAGAAATTAACATAGCTTGAATGTTAGCCTTGATTACTAAATTAAAAGGATTTATAATCCTTAAGTAATTGATTATTGATATGAGTATGTATGTGTTTATAACTTATTAAGTCATTTTGGGATAATAAGTTAATAAACTAGGGAAATATTTTAGGACGTATATGAATTATATACGTGATTGAGTAAATATGTATTATATAATGTGTGTGCATTTATTTTGTAAAGAGATGAAGAATAAATTTATGTAACCTAATGCATATATTAGGTATGATAATTAAATAACCTAATGGGTTATAATTTAAGAGAATGATAGTATTTAAAAACATATACTAATCTTTAGAGATTTATTTTATACATCTCAATTAATTAATTTATAACCTAAGAATAACAAGCCTAGTTGGGTTATGAAATTAAAGATATATGAGTGAGAAATTAACTTACTAATGTGTGTAATGAAACCCTAATTAAATAATGGGAAATGGATAAAAAATTAAAAAGTATAAACTATATTGAATTGCAAGCCCAAAAAAATTAGAATTTCTAGCCTAAAGAATTAATTGATTGGCCCAACTCTTAGCCCAATTGGGAGGGGACTTTTTGGACCATTAAGTAAGCTAAATGGAGCTTAAAAGATAATAAAAAGGGGCCCAAGAAGGCCATCATGGCCGAATTTACATAGAGGGGAGAAAGGGGGAGGCATGTAATCATTATATTGCTTTAGTAGGTGACTAACTTGCTAGGTGTCAAGCTTTGGTCTCATTCTTATCTTTTTCATCCAACCCACAAGTTAAACCAAAAGTGCAAGTAAGCTTATAATGATTAAGAGAGAGAGGAAGAGTGAGACATTGGATGATGATTATAGATACAATAAATATATCTATACTTAATTTACTAACAAAAAAATCTATTTTGTTCTTTCTTTCATTTTATTTCCTTAGTTACCTATCAAAACAAAGAGAGAGAGAGAGAGAGAGAGAGAGAGAGAGAGAGAGCAAAGAGAGACTTCGGTCAAGAGAGAAGAAGAAAGAGAGGGAGAGTTTTGTAACTTTCCAAGTTCCATAATCTAGGTATTAGAAAGAAGAAGAAGAGGAATTAAAAGAAGGTATAAGAAATCCCTACTTTTATAGTTTAATTTCTCTTTGTGATGATTTGAGTTTTGATTTTTGTAAAACTATGATCTTGAGGCTTAAAACCTTAGATCTTTGTGTTTAAAAGTTTTTTATATTTAGATCCAACTCTTTTATTGATCAAAAGTTGAATCTAAACTAAGAAATATGAGTTAGGTTTTTCAAAAGTTTGAAAATCAAATTTTTCATAGCTTTTGTTGTGTTTGATCTTATGATTGTTGATTATTTGGTGAATTAAACCATGGATCATGTTATATCCATGAGTATATGAGTTTTTTTGAGTTAATATGATGAGTTATGTTGGTTTTATGGGAGATCATGAAAGTTTTCATACAAAACATAAAGAGTTGAAAAATAGATTTTTGAGAAAACAAAGTATGATATGGAAATGATCATATCTCTCATTCTACTTTGAATTTTTGAGCGTGGTCAAGTCCTAGAGTTAGATCTACGAGTCTTCTAAAATATCCAAGTGAAACCACTTAAAAAGGATTTGTAGATTTTCGTGTGGAATGCTTTTAGTAAAGGATGAAAAATAAGAAAATGCTTAAAAAGTCACGCCAAGAAATGGGAAGGGCTGTTTCTTTACTTTATTTAATGAGATAAAATTCGACTTTTGGAAGATGAAAATATATGGGATAAAGTAGGTTGTGTCCAAAAATGAGCTCATTCCGACTTAAAATGAGCGAGTTATGACTATTTCAATTTTTGTGTTTTCCCGGCGGAAATCGATATAATCGGAGTTGTATAACTCCGATGGTCTTGAAATTTAAACTGTAAGCTCACGTTAACATGTATAAGATCCCGCCAAGCGTTGGGAATTTCTGGAGTTAAGTAAGAGGTATCTAATTTCTTAAGGAATTAACTAGGAATTGATTTTTGAAAAATACTTAAGGGAGTTGAAAAATTCCAGAAAAATACTTTTGTGTATGGAATATATGTATATATGATTGGCCAAAAGATTAGAAAATAATAAGCTGATTTCATATTTTCATGAATAGTGTATTTCAGCTTCCCGAAATGAACATTTCAGGTTGTTGAAAAGGGAAACTAAAATGTCAGAAGAGATGTCAGTGTTGTTTTAGCTTGCTGAAATAGAAACTGAAATGATATATTAAGTCTACTGAGTTCATAAATAGTTTTTCAAGTTATATTACGAACTTATAAATGAACGTGTAAGTGTTAAGTCTAAGATAATATAGTGTATTTACTAATGATTGGTTATGTGATTTCATGTTAAATTGCTATGAGTAAGATATGTGATGCTAATTAAGAGATCGATTTTATCAATGATAGGTCTTACAAAAGAAGTTAACTTAAATCATGTAGCAAAGAGTCAACTCTAATCGTGCAAGTTTCCTAACTCAACTTGAGTTACTATTTTTCAAGAATGGTAGTGAATAATTATTGATAGTTATTCACATTTATAATGATTGTTGTAATTCGTACGTAGTGCAATTGATTCTTGTTCTATTATTTGAACTATTTATAAATCATGTCTCAGCTAATTGTTTTGGCAAGACTAATATTTGTTAAAGCATGAAATGTTATATTTTATTATGAACTGAATTGTTATTGGAAGATCTATGCCATTGGTTTCAGCTAGATTAGTATTGTTATTAATTATTGAAATCATAGTATTTCTTCAAAAGTAATCCAAACCATATTGTTTTTGTACGGACTCATGATGTAGGGCTAGGATGAACAAATTTTAATGTCGTAAATCGACCTATGCGCTATTATTGAGTATTATTCATAATATAGGGTACAAAGGAGTTGGCCGCTCCAGGTACTTTCAGAAGAGTATAATTTAGTTTTTATAACTAATTTATATTCTTGTGGTAGTTTAGTTTTAATAACTAAATGATTCCTCTAGTAGTTCATGATCCTTTTGTGATCACTCAGCATGAAATCTGGGTATATCCCACTTTATTGAATATTGTTGCAGTATTGTTAATTCTTATTATTCAATCGAATATTATTGAATCTTTGAAAGAATTTTACTCTTTCATCTCTGATATGTTATTCAGTATGAAATGGGAGAAAGTTTTAGTATTGAGATTGAATTATTATTCAGCTACTTCGAAATCTTTTGATTATTGTTGAAGTTCTAAAGAAGCTAGACTCTTCTATTCATGATATATATCATTTATTGTATATTTTAACTTGTTGGGCAAACTCGTTGCTCACCCTTGCTTAAATAAAATATTTCAGTTAATGCCGATGTAGCAGAAGGTTCTAACAAGGATAAAGGCAAAGGCAAGGCTCAGGAGTAGTTAGTGTCAACTTTTAATGGTTATGTTTTATCATGTAATTAATTATGTAAACCTTTTGATTATATAAGGGTATGTAAGTTATGTCAAGGTTAGTTAACCTGGGATATTATTATAAGTTGTATTAAGGAATATTATGAATGATGTTTTTCATTAATGAATGAATAGTTAGATGTGATATATTTAATGGATCGTGAGCACCAAACCCGAGGTTAGAGAACCCGGATTTGGGGGCGTCACAAGTTGGTATCAATGCTGTAGGTTATAAACCTTAGGTGGGGGGAAAAGCCTTAGGAATATAACCATAAACAGGATAGAGAAAACTCGTTTAGAGTTCTAAGTGATGGATTAGGAAAGTTCATCAATAGTAAGATATGGGGACACTCAGTGTTTATGGATTATGTTTGATAGTGATGTACTAATGAAGTTATTTAAAACTGGTGACAGGATGTCAGGAGATGATAAGATGGTTACGAAAGTGTTAGCAGCTGCACCAATGCCATTAGCCGAGGTGCCAGCTCAAAGTGAGTCAGTTGAGGAAGTTTTAATAAACAAACCTGCGGTAAATCTAGCAAGCGATCATGACGAGTACCCCGAGATGGAGCTGGATGAAGAGGAAGAAATATATTCCAAAGAAACTAAGGTGGAGCTAGAAATAAAGATCAAAGATGTGGAAGAAGGTGAAGTAGCAATCGAAGAAGGTCAAGCATCTGCGGAAGTTCAAGACTTAAGGACTAAAGTTCTTCTCCTGGAGGAATTATGGAAGACAGAAAGAGCATTACGCGAGATGACAGAAGAACGACATAGTCTGAAGGCACAAGTCGATAGAATGAGGAATAAGTGTAATGTATCATCTAAGGATGTAAGTAAGGAAAAGAAGGGTAATAAAAGGAAAAAGAATAATGACAGTGACAATAACTCAGAGAATTTGCATTCAAAGAAGAAACAAGCATGTGGCAAGTGTGGAAAGAACCATTCGGGGGAATGTATGTGGGGTAAGAATGTGTGTTACAATTGAAGTAAAGAAGGACATCTATCACCAAATTGTACTAAACCAAAGAAAGGAGGATGTTTTGCATGTGGTGGAACGGGTCATAGGGTTAAGACTTGTCCTAAAAAGAAGACATATGGAGGAAGTGGACGGAAGAAAGATTAAGTGTTAGGAGTATAATATTCGTTTTGGTATGAATATCATGATAAATTTTTTTATGTCTCAACTTTTTGTGTAAAGTTGTAGTAATGAATCCCGACTATTGTCACACGGGGATAGTAATCGTTTGTAGTAGTTTGCGCTATGTACTGAAAAGTACTATGTACTATTTGCATGAATATAAATGCAATGATATGATTATATGTTTGAATAAGTAATTAAATTTTGAGAATTAAATTATTAAGATGATTATCTGAAGAATTTGATAATTCAGTAGGCTGGATTAAATAATCCAGGAAGCTGAAATTGGTTTAAGTTTAAAATTTTGACTACTATTAATAAGATGTTGCATAAAGACAAAGTATTAATGTAAGTCTTTATTTCATCAGATAATGCCGCCAAGACGACAAAATCGTAACCAAAGGGAGGAGCGGTCTGTGAATAATGAAGGAGATCAAGCTGATCCAATGCAGAACATCGCAGACATGCTAGCTCAAGCAATGCAAACTAGAGCCCTAGCAGCAAGAAATCGACCAACTAATCGATTAGCTAACTTTAAAGATTTTAAAGCCGTAGGACCGCCAGAATTCAAGGGAACCATTGACCCTATAGAAGCCCAGACATGGGTAAATGAGATGGAGAAAGCTTTTGTTATTTCTAGAGTAATGAGGAGCAAAAAGATGATTTTGCTACCTATTTGATGAAGGGTGAGGCGAATTATCGTGGGAGACAAACAAAGCTAGAGCTAGTACAAAGAAAGAGTAACTTGGACAAGGTTTAAGGAGTTATTTTTGAAAATTATTTCTCGTAAAGTATGCAAGCAAGAATGGAAGTAAACTTTTGGAGTTGAAGCAGAGAATATGTTTGCTGCAAAATCACGCCAAATTCAATCGAACTAGCGAGATTTGCTCCACATCGTGGACACTTTGAGGTAAGAAAGGCGCCAAGGTTTGAAAATGGACCGCCAAGGATATATAGGATATACATCATCGCCAAAGGAAAAAGCAATCATCAAGAAGGAGAAGTGAAGTCAAGGTATCATCAAGAGAAGAAGAAAAGACGAATGAAGGAGGTAGCAAAGGAGGAAGTAACTCTAATAAGCGTAAGTGGAAGGACAATATCAATCTAGAGACAAGTCAGAGATAATAGGAAGAAAGGTGAGGCGTGTGCAAATTACGGTAAAAAGCATCGTGGAGTATGTTTGAAGGAAAAGGAGTGTGTTTTAACTGTGGACAAGAGGGACACATCTCTCCAAATTGTCCAAGTCCAAAGAAGATACCAAAGTTGTTTTTCATGTGGATCGTTAGAACATCAAATTCAGAATCGCCCAAAGAAGAATGCAAAAAGAGGAAGCAACAATAGAAAATAAGAGTGGACCATCGACGATCAAAGGACCTCGCCAAATGGAAAGACCAACAAATACAAGCGTTCGCTCAATATGACATTGTAAGATGCAAGAGTGCATTTTAGGTGGTGATAGGTAATGATTTAGTTGAGTAAATGAATTACGTGAGAAATATTGGGTAGATATAGCAGTGAATGGTTTTCTTTTATAGATCCCAAGTCACAAATTAGTATATGAAACACAAATTAAAATTGTGTTGATATAAATGAATTGATGATACAACTTTAAAGAACATTAGAGAGTAAGAAAGCGGTGATTCCGAGGACGGAATCCTTATAAGGAGGGGAGAATGTGAGAACCCAGAATTTCACATAATTCAAAATTTTTGAATAATTTTTTTTTCTTTCTTCTTAAAAGAGAAAGTACTAGAATCATATAAGTGTTTATGATAATTAAGCTAGATAGTTAATATATTAACGAAGATGTATACTTAATCATTTTCAAGGAAGAGTAATGAAAGTTATGTAAGAAATTAACATAGCTTAAAATGTTAGCCTTGATTACTAAATTAAAAGGATTTATAATCCTTAAGTAATTGATTATTGAAATGAGTATGTATGTGTTTATAACTTATTAAGTCAATTTGGGATAATAAGTTAATAAACTAGGGAAATATTTTAGGACGATATGAATTATATACGTGATTGAGTAAATATGTATTATATAATGTGTGTGCATTTATTTTGTAAAGAGATGAAGAATAAAGTTATGTAACCTAATGCATATATTAGGTATGATAATTAAATAACCTAATGGGTTATAATTTAAGAGAATGATAGTATTTAAAAACATATACTAATCTTTAGAGATTTATTTTATACATCTCAATTAATTAATTTATAACCTAAGAATAACAAGCCTAGTTGGGTTATGAAATTAAAGATATATAAGTGAGAAATTAACTTACTAATGTGTGTAATGAAACCCTAATTAAATAATGGGGAATGGATAAAAAATTAAAAAGTATAAACTATGTTAAATTGCAAGCCTAAAAAAATTAGAATTTCTAGCCTAAAGAATTAATTGATTGGCCCAACTCTTAGCCCAATTGAGAGGGGACCTTTTGGACCAATAAGTAAGCTAAATGGAGCTTAAAAGATAATAAAAAGGGGCCCAAGAAGGCCATCATGGCCGAATTTACATAGAGGGGAGAAAGGGGAGGCATGTAATCATTATATTTCTTTAAGAGGTGACTAACTTGCTAGTGTCAAGCTTTGGTCTCATTCTTATCTTTTTCATCCAACCCACAAGTTAAACCAAGAGTGCAAGTAAGCTTATAATGATTAAGAGAGAGAGAAGAGTGAGACATTGGATGATGATTATAGATACACTAAATATATCTATACTTAATTTACTAACAAAAAATCTATTTTGTTCTTTCTTTCATTTTATTTCCTTAGTTAGCTATCAAAACAAAGAGAGAGAGAGAGAGAGAGAGAGAGAGAGAGAGAGAGAGCCAAGAGAGAGAAGAAGAAGAAAGAGAGGAGAGTTTTGTAAGTTTCAAGTTCCATAATCTAGGTATTAGAAAAGAGAAGAAGAGGAATTAAGAGAAGGTATAAGAAATCCCTACTTTTATAGTTTAATTTCTCTTTGTGATGATTTGAGTTTTGATTTTGTAAAACTATGATCTTGAGGCTTAAAACCTTATATCTTGGTGTTTAAAAGTGTTTTATATTTAGATCCAACTCTTTATGGATCAAAAGTTGAATCTAAACTAAGAAATATGAGTTAGGTTTTTCAAAAGTTTGAAAATCAAATTTTTCTTAGCTTTTGTTGTGTTTGATCTTATGATTGTTGATTATTTGGTGAATTAAACCATGGATCATGTTATATCCATGAGTATATGAGTTGTTTTGAGTTAATATGATGAGTTATGTTGGTTTTATGGGAGATCATGAAAGTTTTCATACAAAACATAAAGAGTTGAAAAACATATTTTTGAGAAAACAAAGTATGATATGGAAATGATCATATCTCTCATTCTACTTTGAATTTTTGAGCGTGGTCAAGTCCTAGAGTTAGATCTATGAGTCTTCTAAAATATCCAAGTGAAACCACTTAAAAAGGATTTGTAGATTTTTGTGTGGAATGATTTTAGTAAAGGATGAAAAATAAGAAAATGCTTAAAATGTTGCTGCCAAGAAATGGGAAGGGATATTTCGGCCACTTATTCAATGAGATAAAATTTGGACTTTTGGGGACGAAAATATATGGGATAAAGTAGGTTGTGTCCAAAAATGAGCTTATTCCGACTTAAAATGAGTGAGTTATGACTATTTCAATTTTTGTGTTTTCCCGACAGAAATCGCTATAATCGGAGTTGTATAACTCCGATGGTCTAGAAATTTAAACTGTAAGCTCACGTTAACATGTATAAGATCCCGCCAAGAGTTGGGAATTTTTGTAGTTAAGTAAGAGGTTGTTAATTTCTTAAGGAATTAACTAGGAATTAATTTTTGAAAAATACTTAAGGGAGTTGAAAAATTCCAGAAAAATACTTTTGTGTATGGAATATATGTATATATGATTGGCCAAGAGATTAGAAAATAATAAGCTGATTTCATATTTTCGTGAATAGTGTTTTTTAGCTTCCCGAAATGAACATTTCAGGTTGCTGAAAAGGGAAACTAAAATGTCAGAAGAGATGTCAGTGTTGTTTTAGCTTGCTGAAATAGAAACTGAAATGATATATTAAGTCTACTGAGTTCATAAATAGTTTTTCAAATTATATTACAAACTTATAAATGAACGAGTAAGTGTTAAGTCTAAGATAGTATAGTGTACTTACTAATGATTGGTTATGTGATTTCATGTTAAATTGCTATGAGTAAGATATGTGATGCTAATTAAGAGATCGATTTTATCAATGATAGGTCTTACAAAAGAAGTTAACTTAAATTGTGTAGCAGTAGTCAACAAATCAGGCAAGTTTCCTAACTCAACTTGAGTTACTATTTTTCAAGCATGGTAGTGAATAATTATTGATAGTTATTCACATCTATAATGATTGTTGTAATTCGCACGTAGTGCAATTGATTCTTGTTCTATTATTTGAACTATTTATAAATCATGTCTCAGCTAATTGTTTTGGCAAGACTAATATTTGTTAAAGCATGAAATGTTCTATTTATTATGAACTGAATTGTTATTGGAAGATCTATGCCATTGGTTTCGGCTAGATTAGTATTGTTATTAATTATTGAAATCATAGTATTTCTTCGAAAGTAATCCAAACGATATTGTTGTGGTACCTGACTCATGATGTAAGACCGGATGAACAAATTTTAATGTCGTAAATCGACCTATGCGCTTATTATTGAGTATTATGCATAATATAGGGTACAAAGGAGTCAGTCGCCTGTACTTGCTGCGTAAGAGTATAATTTAGTTTTTATAACTAATTTATATTCTTGTGGTAGTTTAGTTTTAATAACTAAATGATTCCTCTAGTAGTTCATAGTCCTTTGTGATCACTCAAAGATGAAATCTGGGTATATCCCACTTTATCAATATATTGTTGCAAAGATTGTTAATTCTTATTATTCAATCGAATATTATTGAATCTTTGAAAGAATTTTACTCTTTCATCTCTGATATGTTATTCAGTATGAAATGGGAGAAAGTTTTAGTATTGAGATTGAATTATTATTCAGCTACTTCGAAATCTTTTGATTATTGTTGAAGTTCTAAAGAAGCTAGACTCTTCTATTCATGATATATATCATTTATTGTATATTTTAACTTGCTAGGCAAACTCGTTGCTCACCCTTGCTTAAATAAAATATTTCAGTTAATGCCGATGTAGCAGAAGGTTCTAACAGGGATAAAGGCAAAGGCAAGGCTCATGAGTAGTTAGTGTCAACTTTTAATGGTTATGTTTTATCATGTAATTAATTATGTAAACCTTTTGATTATATAAGGGTATGTAAGTTATGTCAAGGTTAGTTAACCTGGGATATTATTATAAGTTGTATCAAGGAATATTATAAATGATGTTTTTCATTAATGAATGAGTAGTTAGATGTGATATATTTAATGGATCGTGAGCACCAAACCCGAGGTTAGAGAACCCGGATTTGGGGGCGTCACAACCAAACGACATCATCTTGCCTCTGACAAATGCCACAAATAGAGCTTTGTCTTTGGCGTTTGCATAGAACTCTTTCACTATTGTCACTATTGGCGATTCAGGTTCATCCGTGAAGGTATCCCAGCCATGTTCATCACTACAAAAAAATGGGGCTTCAGCAACAACCGATTTTCGTTGCTAAAGTGCCAAAATTCATTGCAAAAGGGTTTTGGCAACGACTTTACTGTCGTTGCGTCTTTCGTTGCGCAATGAGCGTTGCTAATTGTTCCGCAACGAACGTATTTTTTTCGTTGCCAAAGTAATACATTTTGTAACGAAATTTGGCTTTCGTACAGAGACATCGATCATTTAGCAACAAAATGTATTGTTGCAGAATAATTAAACTTGCGTTGCTAAAAAGCCCATTTCGTTGCAAAAGCCTTCTAATTGGCAACGAAATGAACTCTTTTTTTTTGCAACGACCATGCATTTTCATTGCAATTGACTCCATTTTGCAACTATATTTTTCGTTGCAGTAAATTATGAAAATTGTTGTCTAAGCTTGCTTTCGTTGCGGAATGTAAACTTTTTAGCAACGATTTTTCGTTGCTGATTATATTATTTGGCAACGACATTATGCTGAATCACCAACGAAAATGTTTGTTGCTGGTTATTTTTCAATAGCAACGAAAGTCGTCGATTAGCAACGACATTATATGTTGTCGTTTCTTTAAATGTGCAACGAAAGTTGATGTGATTTGCAACGATAAAAAATATTGCCTTTTATGTTAGTATTAGCAACAATATCCTCTTCGTTATTATTAGGTTAATTTTTCTTTGTCAAATATTATATTTTTAATGCCATTAGCAACGAAAATTTGTTGCTAAATGTATAAAAAAATTGTTGCTATATTAAAACTTGTTCAATGCTTTGGTAACAAATTATATTGTTGCCAAATCAAAATTTGACATTCTTTTTGTGTACCTAGCTGGCTCAATGTCCCCATAGTAAATAATGGCAAAAATATAAAAAACTAAAATATTATTAACTTAATAAAATCATCCACTACATAATTATTCATTATCTTTATAATTAACCATCTAAAGCTATCACGATTCTTCAATCAAAGTATATATCTACATATATAGAGAGAGTACACTTCATAATTTCGTCCCTTGTCTTCCGTAAATGTAGCACAAAAATTTGATAACCAGTATTGTAAAGTAGGTCGTAGAAGCAGTCTTCCTGCACATATTTAAAATAATAGCAAGTCAGGAAAATAAAGCAAATAGGTCACTAGATGCACTTAGTGCCAAAATCAATACACAAAGACAATAGAGTTGCTACGTCGTACTAATGCACGCCGTATTGCTCATAAGCAGAAAAAGACAAATAGGCAATCACAATATCATTTGCTACAAATCCAAATAAAAAAAGAACCTTCAGTGCAACTATATGATTGGTCTGTTACAAGAAAAAATTGGAATCTTAATCGGCCATTTCATGAACCTTCAGTGCAACTAGAAATGTTGACATATACATATACTTTTACAACATAACGAGCTAGACAATTGTGTATGAGTTTGCACCAACCGCCTAATATATATCGAGAAGCAATCAATTTTTGGTTGATAATTTTATTTATATACGACTTTAGTGAAGACAAACCAGCTTAACCTCAGACTCCACATCAGAATCTTTGCCACAATCTAACTGTTACAAATTGAACTTTTCAAATAAAGTTTGGGAACTTTTTTAGTAATTTTATTTAAGATAATATATAGATGTAGCACAAGCACACATGTCAAGTACCGACTTACTACCATATGTAGTAGATTAAACAAAGATGAATTTATGCTAAGAAACAAACAAACAAACTTCTGAAAATTTATTGTAGACTGCAAGAAATTAAAAACTATTGTAAATAAATAAAGTTACCTTGTATTGTCATGATTAGGGTAGTTATCTACATATGAAAGATCCCTGACAAACAACACATCTTTTCCTTTCGTTGGATTTAGTTCATAATGGTTAAGTGTCTGATTTGAATCATATGAAACATCATGGTTTGACAAATGTATACTGATTTAAACTTGGAACTTCAGCAGATTTGCACAAAATTTAATTTGAGAGACAAAAAAGAAAAGGTAGGATTGATTTAAAATGAAAGTTTTAGTTAACCTTACTAAAAATAATAATGATATTTGACAGGCTGCAGTCTTAAATTACAGGGACAATATAAGTCCATAATTTGATAAACATATTTACTCCAACATCAACATCAACATCAACATCAACATCAACATCAACATCAAAATCAAGGTCAATATGTGACCACTCTGGTCATATATTCAACATCTAATGACATTCAATACAGTAATTGCCAAAAAGTTGTATTAAGCCTTAAAAATACATAGTCCAATCATAAAATTAAAAAACCAACATATTATCTATTATATCCAATTACAAGCTCCCTAATCAGTATCAAAGCAATTAGGCTCTAACGAGTAATAAATCCCTTTGTTGAACAAGTAATGAAATCATTTGGGTTCCACATAAAACTTCAAAATATTTATAGGGCCATATGAAACATCACGAAGGGAAAAAGAATAGAAAGAAATTGCCAATCAAATAGATATATCAGTATTCCAAAAACCACCATTCCTATTCCCAATCTCAAAACCTGTAAATGACTACCAGAAAGATTATTATCCTAGCTTTTCATTAAAAGCATAAATTGACAATTATAATTCGTTAAACATCTAATCAGTATTTAAGTTAATCAACAATCAAAGATAAACAAAACAAAATACACTGATAAAAATTAAGCATGCTATTGTAAATTGAGGTTTATTGAGAAGGTATACATACCTCAAGAAACACTGCACTCCTCACATGTAGCACCAAAAAATACCTTAAAGACCTCCTAGATCTGACCAGAAGGGTACACGATGGCCAATCTAATCAGAACGTTAGAGATGAGAAGCGATCCGACGATGTCTGTGGGTTTCGCGATCCAAACAAGTCTGCCGAAGATCACCAACGATCGATCGAATGAGAAAGGGTAACGAGCTGCAATGACGAGGTAGAGGAAGAAGAGCCACACATGAAAGCAAAAAGGGTAGAGAGGTGATAAAGGACCTAAATTATGAGTGAGAAAGACTACTGGAGTTTATGAGTGAGAAGTGACAATTGATAAATCTAAATTTAAATTTTAGGATATTATAAATTAATTATAATAGATTGAAATATAAGCGCTTTTGTAGAATGAAAAAGTAATATTTTAATATTTATAATTTGTTCCATAAAAGAGTCATAATTATTATAATTTTATTTCTATGTCAATTTATAACATTTTAAAATTTAAATTATTGCAACTTAATATTTTAATAAATATGATTAATATTGTAAATTACTTAAAATTATTATTAAGAATAAAAATTTTATTAAAATATTAATTACATTACAATTTTAATTGTAGTATATTATAAATTAAAGAACAAATTCAAACTTGACTTTTTCTCTAGAAACATATGAGTATTTGTTTTTGGCATTTGTGCTTTATTTTACAAAAGTGCACCACAATTTTTTGTCATGATCAATGTATAAATTTTAAAGTTTAATGTAGTGTAAAGTTATTTACTTTATAGTTTGTTAAAAGAAATAGTCAATACTGTAAGTTAATTAAAAGTGTTATTAAAAGTAAATTTACTACAAGAAAAAAATTAATGTATTTGTATTACAATTTATATTCACCATAATTAATTCTAAAAAAATTATTTAGAACAAAATAGTGACCAATTTAACTCTCACAAAAACCTTTGAACAATAATATATAATGAGTAATAATTAACATGCTTGGCAATCGGTTGTCACAGGTACTATTTCAACAACGTCACTTTAAAAAAAAAAAATCAAAAGGAATCAAAAAAAATTTTATTCTTAATTTTTTTTAAAATGATTTTATTTTTTTAAAGAAATTTGAAAAAATTAAAATGTGATCCAATGCCAAACTAACCAGGTTAAATGCTTTTTCGGTCGTTTATCTTATAGGTCATTTACGGATGGATAATCGAACATTTTTTTCATCATCGTTTAATTTCTATACGGTAATTATCGCATTTCATCGACTTTTTCTAACAAAAAATAAAAAAAATCGTTAAACATGTTTGACTATTAACGAAAAGTACACGTCAGCAGCTGAGTTGTCCATTACAAGCTGATGGGGCACCTTTGTGTGATGTAGCAGTGATTATGTGGATTTTTAGGAAACTTTTTATGAAGAAAATAAAAAAAATATTTTGAAATATAATAAAAATTATAAAATTATAAAATTAAAAAATTTTAAAATTAATTTTTTTTTTTTCATTCGGACATTAAATAAAACCCTATTTTTTTAATAAAAATTAAAAAAGACATTTTTTTAATAAAATAAAATATAAAACGCTATTTTTTTTATATAAAAAACGCAGCTTTTTTATAAAATAAAATAAAAAGCGCATGATTTTTTTATAAAAATAAAATAAAAATTATAATTTTTTAATAGAAATAAAATAAAAATGCCATTTTTTATAAAAAATAAAATAAAAATGCCGCTTTTTAAAATAAAAAACGCTATTTTTTATAAAAATAAAATAAAAAGCGCAACTTTTTTTTTAGAAAAAAATGCGCTTTTTTTTAATAAAATAAAATTAAAAAATGGTTTTTTTTATAAAAATAAAATAAAAAAATTGTGTTTTTTAACAAAAATAAAATAAAAATGCTTTTTTTTTATTAAAATATAATAAAATGCAATTTTTTAAAAAATGTAGTTTTTTAATAAAAATAACATAAAAATCTTTTCAAATTCGGACATTAAATTTATAAATGATTCAAACGCGTTGTTGTAACGGAGAAGGAGAGACAAAGAGCGTTGTTTTTATAAAAAACCAAATTTGTGTTTTTATTTTTTTTATAAAAAAAAACTGCTATTTTTATTTTATTTTTGTTAAAAAAAACACAGTTTTTTATTTTTTAATAAAAAAATGTTTTTTAATTTTATTTTATTAAAAAACTGCTTTTTTTATTTTATTTTTATTTAAAAAATGCGCTTTTTTATAAAAAAAAAAATTTTATGCTTTTTTATTTTATTTTTATAAAAAAAAATGCTTTTATCCTATTTTTATTTAAAAGTTGAATTTTTTAATTTATTTTTATAAAAAATTTACGCTTTTTATTTTATTTTTATTAAAAAATGTGTTTTTTATTTTATTTTATAAAAAAAAAGCTGCTTTTTATTTAATGTCCAAAATTTGAAAAGATTTTTAATTTTAAAATATTTTAATGTTATAATTTTTATAATTTATATTATACTTTAAAATATTTTTTTTATTTTCTTCATAAAAATTTTCCTAAAAATCCACATAATCACTGCCACATCACACAAAGGCGCCACATCATCTTGTAAATTGACAACTCAAATTATGACATGTATTTTCCGTTAAATCAAACTTGTTTAACTGCTTTTTTTTTTTTTTTCGTTAGAAAAGTCGAATACAATGAGTCGAATCGTAAGAAAAAAAGTTCGCTTATCTATCCGTAAGTCGAATTCCATAAGACAAATGACCTAAAAAACATTTAACCCCAAACTAACCAGCATTGTAACTTTTTTAAAAAAAATTATAAAGCAAATTTGTAAAAAAGAAGAGTAAGATATAACATCACTTTAATTGACATTGGAATCTCTTTTTTTTTATTTCTTTGATCTCTTGTACTTGTTTACAAACATCAATATTTTTTTATGTTAATTCTATGTCATCGGCGTTGGAAATGAAGGAGTATATAAGACTTCAACTATACAAAAATAAAAATAAAAATTCTAACGCCAATTAAAGTGACGTTGCATCTAACTCTTCTTTTTTACAAATTCATTTTTTAAAAAAATTAAAATAGGATAAAATTGATATTACATTAATATGGGTCAAACTAACTTATTAGGAATGACTTATAAGTCATTTTAAATAACTTTATTTATTTTTAGTTCATAAAACATAATAAATTTTTCTTCATGTTTTATGTTTTCTCTTAAAACCGATAGTATTATAATTTAATTTTATAATATATTTGAAAAAAAGGTACGTAAAAGGAGAAACTAAGAATAGCTAGGGGTATACAATTACTATTCTTCTTTTTATGTTTTATTTTGGACTTAAAATATGTTCATGATTTAAGTTACTCCTCCGGTCAAAGAATAAAATTTCTTATTATTTTATGTAATCTCAAGTTAAATATTTATTTATATTAAATAATCTATTTTTTTACAATAATTTGTGCATAATATCCTTAATATTAAATGTCATATTTTTATTATTTATAAATATTTATATAATATCAAGAGTCATGTATATGTATAGAAAAATATGCAATAGTTATGGCGGTAGTAGTTTAGTTAACTAATAAATTAGAATGACTCAATGGTAACTTAATCACCCAATAACCTATAGTTCTTAGGTTCAAAACCTAGCTGTGATATTTTTATTTCTTATGTTATATATATATACCCATCTTAAATCTCCACGTTAAACTAAATATATATAAAGTAACTATGAATATTTATATAACGTAATTATGAATATTTTAATATATATATATATATATATATATATATTTGGCATAAATTTATCTCCAAATATTCATATAAATATTTATTTATAAATTTATAAACATTTCATCTAAAATTTATAAAATTTAGATATGAATATTTTTATAAATATTGATATGAATATTTGTTATTATTATAATAATTAATATTACTATTATAATAATATAATAATAATAATAATAATAATAATTATTATTATAATTATTATAATTATTACTATTACTATTACTATTGTTGTATTTACTTATTATAATTACTATTATTATTATTATTATTATTATTATTATTATTATTATTATTATATATTATAATTTTTATTTTTATTAGTACTACTATTATTATTATTATTTATTATTGTTATTATTATTATTAGTACTATTATTATTATTATTATTATTATTATTATTATTATTATTATTATTACTACTATTATTATTTTTTATTATTATTACTGTTATTATTATTATTATTATTATTATTATTATTATTATTATTATTATTATTATTATTGTGACGCCCCCAAAATTAGGTATACATCACCCATCTTGGGTCACCGATACATGGGTACGTAATTCAAATACAACTTACTTAATACAACCTATGTGGTATGCAATAATACGACAAAATATAAACTGTGAGTTTGAATACAAATATTATCTAATAGAGATTATACAAACTCAAAAGGAGTCCTCATTACAATTATTATCACTCTATTTCACAGAATAATTAGGACTACTAATGCTATCCTCTGGACCATCACTCCGTTCCCCGACTCGTCCCACCTATATTCTCATTTCCTGAAGAGAACAGTGAAAGAAAGGGTGAGCTCAACTAGCCCAGTAAGAAATATTATGACTAGTATAATGAAGAATAAATTATCATTAGTCTCCAACAATGTTAAACTGATAAAATATAATAGATATCAAGTTTAACTGCAGCGGAATAAGCAATCCATTAAAAAAGTCAAGTAGAAAATAAAATCTACTATCTTTTATGATTAAAAAGATTTTTCATCACTGTTATCGCTGAGACTTAGCTTAATAAATATTCCACATCATCGAATCACCCCTGCACTACGGCCAAGGATATTCTTTAGTATCACGACCACAATTATCCATGCACTACGGGCCAAGAATATTTGTGTATTCATTAATGGTCATGATCATGCCAACAACTGTCCATCAATGCACTACGGGCCAACGAGGACTTTTACCACATCATTTGTAACATTACGGTCATGATTATACCGAATAATCCCTGGTCATAATCATACCAAGTCCATCTATGCACTACAGGCCATATATGACTTTTAACATAATATAAATATAAGGATGATGACAATGATATAAGAATTCAATAAAACAAGTTCAAGAATTAATTTGTCCAAGAACTACTAATGTCCAAATTGTCAACATGATACTGCTTTGTAGAGTAAAATTCAAGAATGATCAGAAGAATATTTCCATGAAAAGATACTGGATGAAGCGCAAATATCAAGGATATTCTACTAATTTCATAGAGTATAGAAGTCAAAACTTTAACCAACCGAGTATAATAAAGAATGGAATAACAAATGAAATCACCATGCATGCGTACTTCAGATGATAAAAGTTATTCCAATAGAATACTAAATAATGGAACCAGTCAAAGCAAAATTACGCACCGACGGATGTTCCAATGTAATAATAAAGAATGAAATAACAATGAAATCACCATGCATGCGGACTTCGCATAGATATAGGTTATTGCAATGTAATACTAATATGGATTTAAATCGTGTCCCACAGAAAAAGCATGCATGTGATATTCCAATGTAATAATAATAAAGATTTTAATCAGTCCGTAAAAAATGCATGTGATGTGATATTCCAATGTAATAATAAAGATTTAATCGTGTCCGCGAAAAGCATGCATGAGCATATATTCAAATGTAATAGTAAAGACGGAATAATAGAAGAATGTCACCAAGTATAGGGTATATCAGATATACAAAGTTATTCCAATGTAATAATAAGTAAATGGAATAACAACAGCTTCTCTTCATGAATAAGAAAGAATAACACCCTTCTTACCGTAAAAAGAACCCTAATATAAGAATAGTTAAGTAGCAAAAATCTTTTCTTCTTTCTCTCTATAATTTTCTCTCCCTAGAGTTTCAGTGAATTCGTAAGAAAATAATGAAGGAATGAGCTTCTATTTATAGAAAAATGGATCAAGATAGTAATTAACTCATGAACGGTCCAGATTGATTTACTTTAATCTGACGGTCCATATTTAAAGCAAAATCTTTTAAATAAAATATAATATATTCTATTTATAATCTAATAAAACGAATAACTTTATAAAAGATTTTACTATGTAAACACTATGCAGGCACTATGCAAACACTATGCATAATAATATATAATATATTCTAATTATTGTCTAATAAAACAGATAGCTTTATAAAAGTATTCTGTTTTATATAAAAAGATTTTACTATGCAAAACACTATGCAGACACTATGCAACACTATACATAATAGAATATAATATATTCTATTTATAGAATAACTTTATAAAAGTATTCTGTTTTATATAAAAAGATTTTCTGCATTAGTACATTAATAATACCAACAAAACCGAGTGACTTATCACGTAAGCATCAATAATCAATATCGTGTACTACTATGCAACCATGCGTATTACTGTACTTTTAACACCGGGTGTTTCAACAGTTAACGGTAAAACTTCCGCCGTTATTTTTATAAAGTATTTTTGTCGTTTTCTCAATCCGACAATAATTCCGTTGTGGGGTCCACCAATGATTGTGCCGTTGTACTAATATTCCCTGTTAAAACGAATATTCCCCGACCAATCGAATATTATATAACAACTTGCGTACTTTGCAAAATTTATAAATATTACCCACAACTATTATATCAATTTCACTCCATAATATTTATAGAAAATTCATCTTTATTCAAAAAGTTGGGGTTTTACAATCTCCCCTTCTTAAGAAATTTTGCCCTCGAAATTAGGGTACATACCTGGTATGTCGAAGAGGTAAGGATACCTTGATTTCATTTCAGATTCTAACTCCCAAGTCATTTCCTCAACATCGTGGTTTCTCCACAAAACTTTGACTTGAGGTATAACCTTGGTGCGTAGAATATGTACCTTCTTATCCAAGATTTGAACAGAACCTCTTCATACGTCAAATCTTCCGCTATTTCATCCCGGTTCCAACTCAATAATGTGGTTCGGGTCTTCCACATATTTACGTAACATGGATATGTGAAAACGTTATGAACACGAGACGTACTTCAAGCAGTAAAGCGAGTCTATAGGTCACGCTTCCTACTCGATCAAGGATTAAAAATGGGCCGATGAATCGAGGATTGAGCTTTCCTCTCTTTCCAAATCTCGTAACTCCTTTCCATGGAGCAACACGTAACAACACATAATCTCCTATATCGAATTCCACGTCCTTTCGATGAAGATCAACATAACTCTTTTGTCGATCTTGTGAGGTTTTTATACGTTGTCGGATCGTTTGAATCTTTTCCGTAGTCATACGTACCAACTCTGGTCCCAACAACGTTGCTTCACCCACCTCATCCTAGCATACTGGAGAACGACACTTTCTTCCATACAACGCTTCGAATGGAGGCATGCCAATACTTGCATGATAACTGTTGTTGTAGGAAAACTCCACCAATGGTAAGAACTTGTCCCAACTTCCCTTGAAATCAAGGACACAGAGTCTTAATAGATCTTCAAGAGTTTGAATAGTCCTCTTCGATTGTCCGTCCGTCTGAGGATGATATGCCGAGCTAAATCGTAAATCTGCGCTCATGGCTTTTTGCAACTAACCCAAAATCGCTGAAGTGAATCTTGGGTCTCGATCGAAAACTATGGATAATGGCATACCATGCAATCTTACAACCTCATTTATGTACATACGAGCAAGACGTTCAAGTGTATATGTTTCTCGATAGGTAAGAAATGAGCGACTTGGTCAATCTATCAACAATGACCCAAATCGCATCTACGCCTTGAGAAACTTTGGGAAGACCAAGAATTGAAATCCATGGTAATGTGCTCCCACTTCCATTCGAATTTCAAGTGGTTGCAATGGACCTTTTGGTACTTGATGCTCGCTTAGACTCGTTGACACATTAGACACCTTGAGATAAACAACGCTATCTCTCTCTTCATATTGCCCCACCAAAATGTATGTCAAGATCATGATACATTTTGGTACTCCCGTGATGGATTGCAAACGGTGTGTTGTGCGCTTCCATCATGATTTTATACTTTAAATCGTGGTCGTTAGAACACAAAGTCCGGAGTTGACTCAAGTATTCCTTCTTTATCGATTCTTGCTTCCAAAGATCGCACCTTCTTGCACTTTCTTCCTCATACGCATCGACTCCGGATCTCAGAATTTGAGCAACTTTAATTTTATCAATTAAAGTCGGTTCTACTCGTTTATTTGCCATCATCATGTGGGTCCCTGGAGTCTTTATCTCTATCTCCATCCTTTGCAAGTCATACAAAATGGGCCTTTGCGTTGACAATATTGCACTCGTACCCGCATATGATCTTTTACTCAATGCGTCAGCTACCACGTTCACTTTTCTAAGATGGTATTGGATAGTATGATCATAATCTTTCAATAGTTCAAGCCAACGTCGTTATCGCATGTTGAGTTCCTTTTGAGTGAAGAAATATTTGAGGCTTTTATGATCCGTAAAGATCTCCACTTTCTCCCCATACAAGTAATGCCTCTAAATCTTTAGTGCGAAGACAATAGCTGCCAACTCTATATCATGAGTAGGATAATTCCTCTCATATTCTTTGAGTTGTCGTGAGGCATAGGCTATGACTTTTCCATGTTGCATGAGAACACATCCTAACCCTTTGCCCGAAGCATCATCAGAGATGACAAATCCTTCGAACCGGATGGTATTGTCGTAACAGTCTTGAAATGATTCTCCTCTTGAAGTTCTTGAAAACTCTTCTCACATTCCTCGCTCCAACCAAACTTTGTATCTTTCCGAGTCACCGAGTTAGTGGAGTAGCTATTCGAGAAAACCTTTCACGAAATCTCCGATAATAACCAAAATAAGCCGAGAAAGCTTCGTACTTCGGCCACTGATTTAGGTTGCTCCCACTTTTAATAGCTTCAATCTTTCTTTGGGTCAACAGATATTCCATGACTTGATACCACGTGCCCAAGGAATGCTACTTCCTCAAGCCGAACTCACATTTCTTCAACTTGGCATAAAAGCTTATATTCACGAAGCTTTTGTATCGTATCGACCTCAAGTGTTGCTCATGATCTTCACGGGTTTTGGAATATATGAGGATGTCATCAATAAAGACGACCACAAAGTGATCCAAATATTCCTTGAATACTCGGTTCATCATATCCATGAAGGCAGCAGGAGCATTAGTCAATCCAAAGGACATGACCAGAATTCATAATGCCCGTCATCGAGTTTTGAAAGCCGCCTTTGGAATGTCATCGGTTCTAATCTTCAATTGGTGATATCCGAATCTAAGATCAATCTTTAAAAAGAATTTGGCTCCTTGCAATCGGGTCAAACAGGTCATCAATACGTGACAATGGGTACCTATTTTTTATGGTGACATGATTCAACTCCCGATAATCAATACAAAGTCGCATACTCCTATCTTTCTTCTTCACGAATAGAATAGGAGCACCCCAAGGAGAAGTCCTAGGACGAATAAAACCAATGTCTAACAATTCCTGCAGTTGAGTTTTTAACTCCTTAAGTTCAATAGGAGCCATTCGATATGGGGATTTAGAAATGGGTTTTGTACCGGGTTCAAGGTCGATACAAAATTCAATTTCACGCTCTGGGGGTAGGCCAGGAAGTTCTTCAAGGAATACGTCAGGAAATTCTTTAACAATAGAAATATTATTCAAAACTGACGTATTTTTGTTTAGATCTGTGACATGAGCTAAGAAAGCTTGACATCCATTTTTCAATAAACGAATAGCTTTATGGCTTGAGATGACAGTGATTGATTTTAATGGTTTGGTTGCTTGAATTCGCATAATAGGTCGATTAGGAATATGAAAGCTAACAACCTTACGAAAATAATCAATTTTTGCATGATGAGTAGTTAACCAATTAATCCATAGAATTAAATCAAATGCAAGTATTTTTAATGCAATAAGATCGACAGGTAATGTGTGGGTACCAACTTGAACCAAACAAGACTTATAAACCGAGGATGTAATGAAGGTTTCTCCTAACGGAGTTTCCATAGATAAGTCAAAGCCTAATTTCTCCGGAGTCAAATTTAATCGTTGAGCGCAAGTAGGAGAAATAAAAGAATGGGTAGAACCGGTATCAAATAAAGTGTAGACTTCGCTAGAGTTTATGATAAGCTTACCCGTGATGACCTCATTCAGGTTCCATGCTTTCTGGGAGGTCACAACAAACGCTCTCCTCAGACCTTCTGAAGCTTTGACTTTTCTGGGGAAGGCCTTTGGTGCCTCCATCCTAGCTGAATTTGTCTTCGGTGAACGACAAAATCGAGCTAAGTGACCTTCTCTTCCATAATTATAACATGCTTTGGACGGCATCGCGTAATTTGGACTGATGTGTCCCTCCCCTCCGCATTTGAAGCATATGATAGGTGGTCTTTCTCCTTCCTTAACAACGGGAGCTGGTGCTGACGTCTTTCCATCATTGTTAAATCTCCTCTTCTTGAAATGTCCATTCTTATTGTTTTGGCTCTGATTACCACCGAAGTGGTTACCATTTCTGGCATGTTGATTCCCTTCACGCTTGTTGTCACCGCTTCGATGACTGCTCTCACTAGTATTATCATTTTGCTGGCTACTCTCTTTTGGTTGCGTTGACTCGTTATCACGCTCCACCAATTGAGCCCTATTTACAACATCTGAATACAAACACAGTTTATGAGAAATAAGATATTGACGTATCTCCGGCTTCAAACCTCTTAAAAACATTCGCGCCATTCTCTCTTCATTATCCACACGCAAACCGGGATAACTCCGCAAATTTTGCCTCGTATTGCGACACGGTCATATTGTTTTGCTTCAATTTGATAAACTCCACCTCCTTCATGTGACGAATACTTTTGAGAAAGTATTTGTCGTTGAACAGCTCTTGGAACTTCTCCCAAGACATCTTTAATACGGCGAAGTTGAGTACGTTTCTGGATTCCCACCAATGTCTGCCTCTCAGCGCAACATAAAGGCGGCAAAGGGAACCTTTTGCTCTTCAGTGCATCCCAAGACATCAAATATCTTGGTGATCTGCTTTATCCATGCTTCCCGCCATAAGTGGTTTTGGCTCTCCCTTAAACTCCTTGGTCCCAGCTCCTTGAACTGCTTAGCGGTGACCTTGCGAGAGTTTCAGAAGTTTCCACCTACATTTTGGACAGGAGCCGCTCTCGCCTGCTATTGCATGAATTACATAAAGCCTCTGAACAATCCATCATTCATCATTTGGTCAGTGTTGTTGTTTGCATAAGGATTGTCGTCTTCCTGATGCACATTCTCCTGATTATTGATATATGGAGACTCAGCGGTCTCTTTTGCTCCATTGCTATTCTCAACATTTTCGGATGTCATTTTCAAATACTGCCACAAAACAAAGGTTAATTGACATGTAACATAATATCTCTAAACTCTGACCAACTAATTTAAATACAAAATAAATTTAAGTAGGTCATACTAGCGAAGGAATTCCCCGTCTCTCCCCACCTAGTTCTAGTCTCACATCTTAGCCAGGGATCATATCCCTAAGCTTTGGTACCAACTGTGACGCCCCCAAAATTAGGTATACATCACCGATCTTGGGTCGCCAGATACATGGTACAGAATTCAAATACAACTTACTAATACAACTGTCGTGTACAATACGACAAAACATAAACTGTGAGTTTGAATACAAATATTATCTACTAGAGATTATACAAACTCAAAAGGAGTCCTCATTAAATTATTATCACACTATTTCACGTAAATAGTGAGGACTACTAATGCTATCCTCTGGACCATCACTCCGCTTCCCGACTCATCCCGGCTATATTCTCATTTCACAAGAGAACAAAGGAAAGAAAGGGTGAGCTCAACTAGACCAAGAAGAAATATTATGACTAAGATAATGCGTAATAAATTATCATTAGTCTCGAACAATGTTAAACTGATAAAATATAATAGACATCAAGTTTAACTGCAGCGGAACAAGCAATCCATTAAAAGAGTCAAGTAGAAAATAAAATCTACTATCTTTTATGATTAAAAAGGTTTTTCATCACTGTTATCGCTGAGACTCACCTTAATAAATATTCCACATCATCGAATCACCCATGTACTACGGCCAAGGATATTCTTTAGTATCACGACCACAATTATCCATGCACTACGAGCCAAGAATATTTGTGTATTCATTAATGGTCATGATCATGCCAACAACTATCCATCAATGCACTATGGGCCAACGAGGACTTTTACCACATCATTTGTAACATTATGGTCATGATTATACCGAATAATCCCTGGTCATAATCATACGAAGTCCATCTATGCACTACAGGCCACAGATGACTTTCAACATAATATAAACATGAGGATGATGACAATGATATAAGAATTCAATAAAACAAGATCAAGAATTAATTTGTCCAAGAACTACTAATGTCCAAATTGTCAACATGATACTGCTTTATAGAGTAAAATTCAAGAATGATCAGAAGAATAATTCCATGAAAAGATAATGGATGAAGCGCAAATATCAAGGATATTCTACTAATTTCATGGAGTATAGAAGTCAAAACTTTAACCAACTGAGTATAATAAAGAATGGAATAACAAAAAAAATCACCATGCATGCGTATCCGATGATAGGTTATTCCAACGAATACTAAATAACGGAACGGATCAAAGTAAATTCGCACCGACAGCGGGATGTTCCAATGAATAATAAAGAATGAAATAACAACAGAAATCACCATGCATGCGGTACTTCGCAGAGACAAAGTTATTTCAATGTAATACTAATAAGGATGGAATCAGTCCCACAGAAACGCATGCATACAAGATATTCCAATGAATAATAATAAAAGACGGAACCCGTGTCCCAAGTAAAATGCGTAGACAGGATATTCCAACAGAATAATAAAGACGGAATCAGGTCCGACGTAAAACGCTCAAACTGGATATTCCAACAGAATAGTAAAGACGAAATAATAGAAGAATGTCAACAAGTATAGGGTAGACCGCGTATATAGGTTATTCCAACAGAATAATAAGCAATGGAATAACAACAGTTCTCTTCATGAATAAGAAAGAATAACACCCCTTACCGTAAAAGAACTGAATATAAGAATAGTTAAGTAGTAGAAATCTTTTCTTCTTTCTCTCTATAATTTTCACTCTCTAGAGTTTCAGTGAATTCGTAAGAAAATAATGAAGGAATGAGCTTCTATTTATAGAAAAATGGACTGCATAGTAACTAACTCGTGAACGATCCAGATTGATTTACTTTAATCTGACGGTCCCTATTTAAAGCAAAATCTTTTAAATAAAATATAATATATTCTATTTATAATCTAATAAAACGAATAACTTTATAAAAGATTTTACTATGCAAAACACTATCAGACCTTATGCAAACACTTTGCATAATAAAATATAATATATTCTAATTATTTTCTAATAAAATGATAGCTTTATAAAAGTATTCGATTTTTATATAAAAGATTTTACTATGCAAAACACTATGCAGAACACTATATGCAACACTATGCATAATAGAATATAATATATTCTATTTATAGAATAACTTTATAAAAGTATTACATTTTATATAAAAGATTTTACAGATTATTACATTAATAATACCAACAAAACCGAGTGACTTATCACGTAAGCATCAATAATCAATACTGCAGTGCTACTATGCAACCACGCCATTATTCGTATTTCTTTAACATCTGGTGTTTCAACAGTTAACGGTAAAACTTCCGCCGTTATTTTCATAAAGTATTTTTGTCATTTTTTCAATCCGACAATAATTCCGTTGTGGGGTCCACCAATGATTGTGCCGTTGTACTAATATTCCCTATTAAAACGAATATTCCCCGACCAATCGAATATTATATAATAACTTGCGTACTTTGCAAAATTTATAAATATTACCCACAACTATTATATCAATTTCACTCCATAATATTCAAAATAATATTTATAGAAAATTCATCTTTAATCAAAAGTTGGGGTTTACAATTATTATTATTATTATTATTATTATTATTATTATTATTATTATTATTATTATTATTATTATTATTATTATTATTATTATTATTATTAGTACTACTTTTATTATTATTATTATTATTATTATTATTGTTATTATTATTATTAGTAATATTATTAGTACTTCTATTATTATTATTACTGCTATTATTATTATTATTATTATTATTATTATTATTATTATTATTATTATTATTATTATTATTATTATTAGCTTAATTTAAGGCAATATTTTAATAGTCGTTGCAAAAAGTTGTATAAAATATGCAACGAAAATAAAAATTATTGCCAATGAATGTAGTCCATATTAGGCAACGAAATATAGCAATAAAAAAACTTTGGTTATCCACGATGAAGAGAAATCAAGTGGTTAGAAATTTTGCAACGAATTTCTAACGAATTTTATTTCCAAATTTTGCAACTACTTATGAATTTCGTTGCAAAAAGTGAAAGCCTGACACAATCTGCAACGAAGGACAAGTTTTGTTGCTAAACACACACTTTTAGCAATGACTTATAAAGTCGTTGCCTGAAAAATCGTTGCTAAAGTCCCATTTTTAGCAACAAAAAAACTTTCGTTGCCCACGATGATGGGAAAGCAAGTGGCCGAAAATTTTGCAACGAATTTCTAACGAAAATTTTTCCCGCCAATGAATTAGCAACGAAAATTTGCAACAACTTATGAATTTCGTTGCAAAAAGTGAAAGCCTGACACAATCTGCAATGAAGGACAAATTTTGTTGCTAAACATATACTTTTAGCAACGACTTATAAAGTCGTTGCCTGAAAAATCGTTGCTAAAGGCCCATTTTTTTGTAGTGCATGAATCTGCCTCCTCATATGCCCATCAAAGGATTCGGGCCTCAGTCCATGTTCTGGTGTAAATGTCTTCGTGACCAAATAGTTAAACTTGTCCCCTGCCATGGCACTCACAAACTTCCTTTTGTCAAAACTTCTCGCAAGTGGCAATGAGCCCTCACCTCTTTATCTCTTTACAGGTGTTTTAGGAGCTATAGTGTAGCAATTCACTATTTCCCCCAAACTTATTCAATTAGGATTTTTATCAAGCGTGTGGTGTGTATAAAACCAATGAGTACCAATATCAACCCCCAAACTCAAACAACAACTATCAAGTTTGAATGCTTTTCCAATTTCTGACTCTTTGTTGTTGCTAGGTAATGATTTTTTTCACTCTGTGTAAAAACTCGTACTCCAGCTGATTGTTCTTAAGGGATTAACAATGGTGTGGAAAAACCCTAGTTTTTGTGAAAGAATGCTAAAATTGGTATAAATTTGATGAAATTGAAGTGGGTAATGTATAGAAGGTTGATTTAGGGACAAATTTAGGGGGGAAAGGGAGTTGAGGGAAAATTTTGTGGGTTAATGTTCGGTTATGTGTGATAAGAATAGGAAAGTCGTGACTGAGTTGGGGGGTTTTAAAAACTGCAATTTATGATGCCCACTGAGGTGGGCTATGATAGAGACCACCCCAGCCAGGGCAGGCAAGTACAGAGACCACCCTCGCCGAGGCGGGTTTTGTAAGCTTGAATTTGCCCGCCGGGGCAGGCTATGGTTTCCTGCCAGACATTTTTTCTACTTCTAATTTTGCACTGCACGCGCGTTAGCCTCAACCTCAGTACTTGAAATCATTCATAGACCAAATTCAGAGCAAGTACTATGGAGAATGAGCAAGAAAGCTTGTATTAACACAAATTGACTAACTAATTGACTAACTAACTAACAATTTTATAAATTTCAAAAAATTGACAACTAAGTATTAACACTGATAACTAATCTACTGAATTACATAATTGCAAACTAAATACTAAAATAATGAAGAAAACAAATTGGGTTGCCTCCCAGTAAGCGCTTGATTTTAAGTCTTTCCGCCTAAGTACTCCCTATTTCATGGCGACTCGGCAAGAGTAGTTAAGGTTGCTTGGTGATCAAGGTCACCACCCCAATAATGCTTTAAACATTGTCTATTTACTTTGAAGGTTTCCATCGGATTACGACTATATAATTTTACGGCACCATGTGGAAAGACTGTTTTAATTCTGAATGGTCCCAACCATCTGGATTTGAGTTTCCTGGGAAACACTCTCAATCAAGAGTTGTATAATAACACTGCTTGGTCTGGTTCAAACTTCATATTCATAATTTTCTGGTCATGCTACTTCTTGACCTTTTCTTTATGTAATTTGGAGTTCTCGTATGCTTGCAAAATTCATCTAACTCATTGAATTGTAGAAGTCTTTTCTCCCCCGCTGCCGTGAGATCAAAATTTAACTTCTTATGGTCCAATATGCTTTATGCTCAAGTTCGACTGGGAGGTTACAAACTTTTTCGTAAAAAAGCTGATACAGAGACATACCGATCGGTGTCTTGTATGATGTGTGATATGCCCATAGAGCGTCATCTAATTTCAGAGACCAATCTTTTATTTTCGGATTCACTATTTTCTCCAAAAATCCTTTTCACCTCTCTATTAGAACTTCTGGTTGACCAATAGTTTAGGGATGATAAGTAGTAGCAATTCTATGGTTGACCCCATATTTAGCGAAGAGAGTTGTGAAGTATTTATTGCAGAAGTGACTTCCCTTATCACTAATAATTGCTCTTGGAGTGCCAAATCTTGTGAAGATATTCTTTTGCAGAAATTTTAAGACAACTTTGGCATCATTTGTCGGGAGTGCTACATCTTCAACCCACTTAGACACGTAGTCTACTACCAACAAGATATATAAATTATTGAATGAAGGTGGAAAAGGTCCTGTGAAATTTATACCCCATACATCAAAAACTTCTACTTCCAAAATTGAGTGGCATCTTATTCTGCTTAGATATATTGCCCATCCTTTGACATCGATTACAATTTCTCATAAACGGATCCTGCTTGAAGTAAATTTGGCGGTCGTTGTGACGAATGAATTGTTTGAGTTGTGATTCTGGGGACAGAAACCTTGTAAGGAGGGAATGATGTAACAATCCAGAATTTTATTTGTAATTTCAAATATTTATTGAATTAAATAAATATTTTTAATTGATATGTTTGTTATTTAGTAGATATTTGTTGGATTATTTATTAGTAAGTAAATAATTCATGAGGTAAATATTTCATAAGTTATGGAAATTAACTTAATTAAGATAAATGAGTGATGGATTAAATTTATGAGATAATACTCTAATTTAACTTAATAACTAAATTGGAGAGTTGTTGAGGATTATATAGTTTGCATGAATGTTTTTTAATTTAATTTAGTAATTAAAGTGATATGTTAAGTTATTAAGTAAAATTATAATTTTGTGGTAATTAGTTTTGTTTATTTAATTAAGGTTGGATTTGGAAATACATGTAAATAATGTGGGACAATAAACTATAGTATAAATAATTTATTGAAGTAAATTATAGTAGTTTAAATGGATTTACCAAACAAAGCCTTAGAGCTGTTTAAATTCTTATTTTAATCTTGTTTTGCCAAACAAGGCTTAAAGAATGATTAAGTCATTATTTTAATTTGTTTTGCCAAACAAAGCCTTATGGTTTTTGAATTAAAAAAATTTAATAATATAATATAATATAATAAATATTACATAATTAGTATATTTATTATTATGACAGTGTTTACATTTTATTTTTATTCTTACGTCTATTTTAGTTGGTTTTACGTGAAAAGGGTTTGGCCAAAGAGAGAATGGAGAGTTATAGAGAAAATATAGAGGGAGAGAGAGCTCTAGAGAGGAATTGGGAGGCAATTGGAAGAGAAATCCTTGAAAACATGAAGGAAGTAGCAATTCTCTATTATCTCCTAACAAAGCTAAACAAGAATTAAGAGGTAAATAACCTAGTTTCTTCTTAGTTTCGGTGTTCTTGAGTTATCCTTTAAAATTGGAAATTTAGTTGGATGAATTGTTAAATAGATGTTATATATATGTTGTTAGATGTTTATAATCTATTAGTTGTTATCTAGAATGATTTTCAGAAATCAAATTCATATGAAACATGTTTTAAAATAAGGAATTGAGTTTTGGTTGAATATGTAAAATTTTGACTTATGTTGGAGTCAAAATTGTTAGTTCGTTCATGAATAGAATCTGAAATTGGTGCTAGATATTGTTAGTATATTGAAAAACGAAAACAACCCAAGTTTAACGAGTCAAAACGGATGTAAAACGAATTTGTAGCGAATGAATTCGATAAATATGTTTAAAACATGAAAAATTAGCATGAACACTGAATTGGAACCCTTAAAGTGAATTGTTAATGTTCTTGAAGTGTTATAATTATTCTGTAGATGATTAGTTCAGTGTTTCACAAGTTCATATAGTCGAAAACAACCTAATTCCGACTTAAAATGAAGAAGTTATGAAGTTTTGAAGTAAAAACATCGCAAAAACTATAATCTGGGCGAAGCCAAGTGTGGTCGTGCTACCCAAGAGCGTTGGCGTGCACCGGGCAGCCTTTGCTTAGCTAATCTTGAGCATCTTGGGTTTAATGAAGGAATTGGGCGCGGCCGTGCCCAAAGTATGTCAGGTGTGACTATTTTGATCTATTTTAGTAAAATGACCATAACTGTTTTATACGACTCTGATTGAGGAGATTCAAGATGATCCGGAAGGAGGACAAATAGACCTAAAACTTTTATTCTTTACGTTTTTAAATTTGAGGTCTATAACAGTAGTCAAATGGTCATCGTTAGGACTGTTGTGTTTTCAGGGGCAATCGAAGGGCGTCGGGCATGCACATATGTTAGTGTAGTGCTTCTGACGATAAAAGATGTTGTTCTAAGTTATAAACATGAATGTTAGTAAATATAATGATGATTAACATTAATATATGATGTATTAGATAAGTTATGTAAGCACACTAAGCATACACAAGAGACACGATTCGGGGGTGTGACGAATGAAAGTCAAAACGCCGTGACAAGTGTTAATGAACATTATAAGATATGGAATGGGTTTATTTTAAAACCCATAAGTATTCCTATCAAGACTTAAACACTTGAATGAGTTTTATATATTACATAAGTCGAGATGTTAACATAATTTAATTGAACATTGTGTGCTAATTAACAGGAAGGAGTATGAGATGTGGAGTAGAGTTTACATTACAATTACTATTTGTTGTTATGTGACTAATAGTTGATGTGTATGATTATATAATTTTGTAGGGCACGTGAAGTGCAGATAACTGTAAGCTGTTAAACTGTTATTGGTAAACAACAATCAAGGCAAGTCTTTCACTTCCTATTTGCTATGTGAACTTGATGATTAACTGTTTTAAATCTTTATTGCAAAGAGCATGATGTGTTATATATATGTTGAAAGTATGAAATATTAAAGTCAATTTATGACTACGTTGATTGAGTAAAGCATGCTGATTGAGTAAGTAACTCAATCTTTATACTTATTATATGAACTCTATCATGTATGTTTAATTCAAAGTATTTTACATAACGTAGCACATACTGCTATCCCCTTGTGACCACTAAAGTCAAGAATTACTGTAATAACTTATATAAAAGTTTGAGAATATTTCATTACACCCGTACATTATCAAGCATACATAATCAACTACTAATCCTACTTATTTCTCAAGTCACGGTCTTTCCTCTTTATTTTCCCTTTCTTGCTCGGAGCTGCACATGATTTGTTGCTTCCGGCTCCCATTTGATCAATTTGGATTTTAAGCTTATCTTGTTCTTCTATAGTTTCTATTAACGCATTTCGCAATTGGTTATTTAGTAGCTTTTCTATTTCCCACAGCTTTTCTAGAGAAGAAACCTTGTTCTTCAGATTCTGTACTTCTGTTGATGCTTGATTAGCTCCAACTTTAGTGTCTGAATCACTATCTATCAGTTCCACCATTTTTGGATCTGGTACTACGTTTTCCAATACCACCACCTCATCAAGGTTGTCTGCACTATGAGCCTCTATTTCAGCTTTTGGCTTTGATATCGGCTCCTTCTTTACGATCAGAGGGTATCCTAATTCTTTTCCACTTGACATCTACACACAACTTATCTTGATTAGTAAATAGTATATACACACAGCAAACAATAGTTTTATAAGAGTTATCTTTTATTTTGTTCAACGATGAATTTATTCAATTCATCTCCTTTTAAACTCTATATGAGTTATTTGTATTTTCAATGTTTCACTCTGTTCTAAGGTTATAGCCTAAGGTCGATCCCACCTAAGGTTTCTAACCCTAAAGCTTTGATACTAACTCACATGGCGCCCCAAATCCGGGTACTTGAAACCCGAACTTGGTGCTTCACGATACCATTTCTATAAGCTGAATAATGCTAATAATAATAACAATAATATAAAGTTTAAACTTAATTTACATATGCATCAAAGTTTACTCTAATGCATTTAGACCTTTAAACATTCATTACATCATAGATAATAAGTATCATTGTCTTAATAAACTATAACTATTACACAACATATTATAAATCTCATTCGAACAGCTTTCCTTTCCCCTTGTTCTTGCCTGAACCTTCTGGTTGATCATACTTAACGGAAAACAATTAAATTTAAAGCAAGAATGAACATTTGATATTCCCAGCAAGTAATAACAACAATATATATTAGCTGAAATAATTAAATATTTTCTTTGAAAGACACTTCTACAACGAATCGTTGATTGTGAAGTAAGTTTGAACAAATAATAACAACATATCATTTCAATATGAAATTTTTTGAAACTACGTATAGACTATAACTGGAGATCAGTCAACACACTATGAACATTGTTTTCTATTTTCGAAAAGGTTAAACAGAAATTCATCTGTAAATCATCATAACTTACGGGCATGGGGGGGGGGGGGTTATCAGCTCGTTATGCCCTGTATTGATCAATACTACATGCAAGAACGATATTATCGTTCACTCTATCCACCTTAGGTGCACAAAAGTTTTCCCATATTCGGGATGTTCATACTTAGTCGGGAATCCGAACCAAAAAAATCTGGTTGGATACAATAACGTTCTATCTTGTTCAACAATATATTTATGTCTAGCTGAATCAAATAGCTTAGACGGCTTTTAAGTCAATGTATACATACTTGAAATCAATAAGTATGTATCAACATATGATTAAATATAATGATTATCCAAGTGGGGACACTTGTCTAACCCTATATACGAATTAATGAACAGAATAAATATCTGAATTATACAATAATACAATGCTTGGATAATGTAAGAACTTATATGAATACAAAGATTGGATACATAATCAATAATAATAGAGTTAGTAATCTGGCACAATAATAATATAATTCTGAAACTTTCTTACTCGTGTCCATTGCATAAAGTAAATACAAAAGTAGGATACTTGCACAATATAAAGAATAGTTCGGATACTTGCTCAATAATAATTGGAGTAAGTTTAGGAAACTTGCATAACATGATATACTGTTTGCATCTAAATAAAAGTAGTGCATAAGGTTTAGATACTTACTGAGTCAGCTGCCATAATAACAACTTAGATTAATCTTTTATCTGATGACCTATCGGTAATAAGATCATTCGTTCAATTACAATAATATATCGTAACACATAGTACTGCTAATTACAATCAGCACATAACCTAATCACATTGTCACATATGTTTAACAGTTATTGATTCACTAACAAACACATATCTAGTCAATTTATCTAAGTCTAGATCAATTTGCAAATATTTCTATATAATGATGGCTTTATCGGGTAATTATCGAGTCTAAAACTCTAATCAGTAGTTCAATATTCGTTTAGATATTTTAAATATCGATCATATTATTTTTTATAGCCTTATAATAATTTTTAAATAATTATTATACTTTTATCATGAATTTTCAAACACTTTGAAATCATTATTAAATGATTTAAATATTAACTAATCCTATTATAATTAATATAAAACTATTAATGAAACCATTGCCAAAATATTAAAGTTATTTATAATAACTCAAAATATTTTAAAAGTATTAATATTACCCTTAAATGATTTTTAAAACATCTAAAATCATTTTTAAACAATTACCATTAATATTAGAATATTAATTTATTATTTATCAAATTAGTAAAAGTCATTAATGATAACTTAAAATATTTTAATTCATTTATTTCCTTTTAAATGATTTTTAATTCAATAAAACCATTTTAAAACTATTTATTCAATATACTTATTAAATAAACTTAATATCATTAACATTAAATTATTAATGAAATTTACCTTTAAATATCAAAAGTTATATTTTATAACTTAAAATATTTTTAAACTATTTATTTTCATTTAAAATGATTTTTATAATATTAAAATCATTTTTAATTAATTTATTTAATATAATTACTAAATAAATCTAAAATCATTAATATTTAATAATTAATGAAATTTATCTTATAATATTAAAAGTTATATTTTATAACTTAAAATATTATTAAATACCTTATTATTATTTAAAATGATTTTTAATACAATAAAATCATTTTTAATTAATTTATTTAATGCATTTCTTAAATAATTTAAATACCAATAATATCAAAATAAATATTAATATTTATGAAAAATATGTCAAATTATTAAAAGTTAATTTTATAACTTAAAATAATTTTTAAAACTGATTTTATAATTTTTAGGAATTTATTTCTATTTTTAATGTATTTTTAAAATTATAAAACAAAATAATTAAATCCGTCGCTAAAGGCTTTAGCGATAGTTTTTGTCGCGATAGGTGTTCTTGAGGCTCAAGAACACCGATGATCGATCTTTCAAGGTAATTCCTTTGACCATCAATCATTCTCTCTCTATGAATCGTTTACGGACATCTTATTGATTAAATATTGTAGTATGTATGCAGAAGTACATGTGCATAACCATTTCTGGATCAAATCATACAACATGAGGGATATCTAAGCATCAGAACATGTTGTCAGAACGCGTTCATCATATTACGGGTTTGCTAAAAATTATAGTCACGGTAAATTGGCGCCTTTGTGGCCTTTAATCTGTCAATCTATTCATGTTACAAGTTTTACGCTCAAATCGGGCTATGTAGACAAACTATCAGAGAACATATTTCAATACATGGTCAAGTCTAACAATACTTAATGAAACCGAGCTAAGCTATGAAACATCTTTGTCGAGTGTTTACGGGTTTTTCCTGAAACTTCAGCAGATTCGACCTATCACTTTCATGTTCGAATTACTTTACGTTCTGGTCATGGTTTTTATCGTTTAATGGGTCAAATCTTTAGTATACACTACAAGGAACAATAACATATCCTCAGATCATCATAACATCAACACAAACAAGATAAATGGGCTGATCAAAGTAACCTCCCGACACTGTTCTTGAACATTTCTGGGTTTCCCAGAAATGTTCTTGAGAAGTTTCGGCTACCAAGTTTGACTATCTCTAGATTTTATTCTGTTAAGTATATATGTGATACAAAGGCTTTAACGTGTAGTATTCATGTCATTCTACAACTACAAAACAACAACATGGCAAAAAAAACTTAAACCTAGCAAGATTCAAGCCCTGCAAAACACCTGCGAGAGGTTTACGGGTGATTACGGGCTACAAGAAACGACCAGATCGATGTCGATTCAACCCACTTTGACCTTAAATAACTGTTAATCTACAACGGATATGAACCTGATTCAAGTTCCAGATTCAAGATCTTACATCATACTACAAGATCCAACACTTAAAACACAAAACTCAAACCCTACGACAGAGATCTACAAGGCCCCGACATTCACCGCATGGGACATCAAAAAAAATGTTTTTCCAGATTTTTTTAAAACTTCAAATCTGAGCCTCTAGATGTTATGGATCTAACATCTAGCAACTCAGATCATCATTATATACTACATGTTTAACACAAAAAAACTAACATCTAACACTTCGATCAAGGTCAGATTTCTTCTAGGGTTCTTACCTCTTTGTAAACAAATTCTTGATTTTATGCTTCTGATTTGATAAGTGTGGTCGTGGGGCTTGATTGGGGACTGATCTAGCACTATAATTTCGTGGGTTTTAGAGAGAGGAGTTCTAGGATGAAGTTTTGAATAATTGTGCACTTTCTCTTTCTTGAATTCTATATAATCTTGTATGCTATGTATGGCATGGATGATCATGTAATGTGCCATAGCTTGTAGGCTCATAGGTAGGTCTAGAGTGGCTGGCCAGATTTTTGCTAGATCTTGTCTAACCAATAATGCATGAATGGGACAAAAAGGGCACTTTGGTAATTATTTTAAATTTCAAGGGTATTCTTGTCCAATGTTACTAAATCTAGGGTTTAATCACTAGATTTTACATCTTAAAGTTTCCCAAATAATTTCTAGGATTTGGACAATTAAAAATTAAAGTGAAATAAAATTTTAATTTAAAACATACTAATTAATTAGGGTTTTTAATAGAAATTAGGGTTTTTAAATTAGGGTTCCTTAATACCATTAAGGTTCCCAAATTAATAATTAGGGTTTCCTAATTATCATTATAATTTACTAAAACAGTAATTAGGGTTTCAAATATTAGCAAATTAGGGTTTTCAAATAATAATTAGGGTTTCTCCTAATTACAGAAATTATATAATACACAGTAAAATTCATATAACACAATTACTACACAGTCTCGAACTCATAACCGAGTTTAACAATTAGGGTTTAATAACACGACATGAGGGTTATGACATAATTTACCATATTTGGTCTACCATTATCAGTCTACAGATATACAGTACATATTCATAGCACTGAAAAATCAAAATATAATTAATATTATATTATTATTCTCATTCATTGCTCAAAATCCAAAATTAGGGTTTGGATTCCATATCTGATTTATTCTTCATATACTACATCAATAATTAAGCTAAAATAATTAACTTAAATATTCTGAACAAATTCATATAATAAAATATTTATTATTATACTTCTAATCATCATTTCATATATTATTTAAATAATATAAAATCATGTTTTCATGGAAAATAATTAATAAAAACATTTTTACTTACAAAAATTAATTACTATATGAATATAATTTGTTGTGATTAATAATTCTAAAATTATTTATAGGTAATAAATATATTTGCATTTATCATACATTACTTGACATATATTCTTATCATTAAAATAATAATAAAAAAATTTATATGCAAAATTTCTTATTTATTTATATGCAAAATATCGGGTTATTACATATATTAACTCCGATAAAGTGAATCATGGATTATATATGATTCAAAGACATGTAGATGATAAAGGTTGTGATTTAGGGAATTAAAGTAAGAAGATAGAAAAGTTTAAATTATTCCGCATTTTATTAATTTTAACTTCGATTAATGATGTAAAATCAGAAGTTAGACGTATTATTAATGACCGAAGTCGATAATTAAATTGTATGAATTTTGGGGTCGTTACAACCGTTCTTTCACTTCCATAGTGTCCCCCATATAAGGAAGTGTGGCATGCGTGCAAGATACTATTCACTTCACTTTGTGGAACGTCCCGATGAATCATCTTATCTGCACACAGTCTAAACAAATACGGCTCATCCCATATATACCATTTTACATCATATAGGAATTTCTTCTTTTGCTGATGTGTAAAGTTTGGAGGAAGGATCTTGCGCACCAAATAATTGGTAAAATCCGCATACCATGGAAATTCAGAACTCACCCCAAACAGTTGTTCATCCGGAAATGATTCATTGATTAATACTTTATCTACCTTGTCTTTGTCTGGATTCTCCAATCTTGAAAGATGGTCAGCTACCTAATTTTTAGTCCCCTTCGTATCTTTGATTTCTAAGTCAATCTCTTGAAGGAGTAGAATCTAGTGAATTAGTCTAGACTTTGCGTCTTTCTTGGAAATTAGGTACTTAATAGCCGAATGGTCGGTATACACTACAACCTTTGTTCCAATCAGATATGAGCGAAATTTGTCAAAGGCATACACTACCGCAAGTAATTCCTTCTCGGTGGTTGTGTAATTCAATTGAGCATCCATCAGAGTTTTACTTGTATGGTAGATTGCGAGAAAAAATTTCTCTCGGCGTTGTCTCAAAACAGCTCCTACCACTTAATCACTAGCACCACACAACATTTCAAATGGCGTAGTCTAGTCCGGTGCTACGATTACATGTGTTGTCATCAATTTCTTTTTTAACTACTCAAATGACACTAAACACTCGTCATCAAATCTTGAAATTACATCTTTCTCCAATAAATTGCATAATGGTTTTGCGATATTGGAGAAGTCTTTTATGAACATGCGGTAAAATCCAGTATGTCCGAGAAAACTGTGAATCCCCTTTACTGATGTCAGTGGTGGAAGATTTTCAGTTGTTTCTAATTTTTCATGATCTACTTCCAACCTTTTTCCAAAGATTTTATGCCCAAGGATGATTCCTTCTTCAACCATGAAGTGAAACTTTTCCAAATTAAGCACTAGATAAGTTTCCACACATCGTTTAAGTACCATGACCAGATTCTCTAAACAACTGTCAAATGTATCCCCATACACTGAAAAGTCATCCATGAATACCTCTACATTGCATTCCACCATATCTGAGAATATTTCCATCATGCATCTCTGAAAAGTTACTAGTGTGTTATACAGTCCAAATGACATCCTCCTAAAGGCAAAGGTGCTATATGGGCATATGAACGTTGTCTTCTCTTAGTCTTCTGGTGCAACTACAATCTGATTTTACCTCGAATAGCCATCCAACAAACAATAGCAATCATATCCCGCCAATCTATCCAATATCTAATCAATGAAAGGTAAAGGGAAGTGATCCTTTCGGGTTGCCTTGTTAAGTTTCCTATAATCCATGTATACCCTCCAACTAGTCACTATCCGAGTTGGTATTAGCTTATTGTCTTCATTGGTCACAAATGTCATAGCTCCTTTCTTTGGGATGCACTATAATGGGCTTACCCATGAGCTATCTAAGCTAAGATAAATTATCCCAGCATCAAGCCATTTTAGAATTTCCTTCTTCACTACCTCTTTCAGGATCGGGTTGCCTCTGTTGTTATTTTACTATGGGTTTTGCATCATCTTCCAGGAGTATCTTGTGTATACAGAATGAAGGGCTTATCCCCTTGATATCGGCAATGGTCCAACTGATAACAGATTTATACTCTCGAAGAACCGTCAGCAGCTTACTTTCCTGCAAGTCGTTAAGTGCAGATGCAATGATAACATAAAAAGTAGATGTGTTGACGTCAGGATTTTTAGATGTCCCTTTCTGTTACTTGTTCTTTGGTGTTCTCATTTTAGGTGAGATTTGTTTGAAAAAACAAGTGAAAAAGGTCCGACGTGTATAATGTCGACGATGGACTGTTAAGAGTCGCCAGTTGGTTTTTTAAATGGTTGTACCAACACAATCGAGAAAAGGTTTGCATATTGACCCGATGATGTGACATCGCTAAGCGGGCCGTGAATCCGAGATTCATTAGGGTCCGAAGCGACTTGGTTATGCGGAGGGAAGGTGTTAGGCACCCACCGACATCCGTGTTACCATGGTGACCGCATCTTTTTAAGAAACTGTTATCTGAATGTGTGTGTGTGGGTCAATGTGCTGTTATTTGGAAATAGTGCGAGGCCTCGTTCATACCTATATACATAGGGTTTGAATTTATGTAAAAATTCAGTTTTAGCAAGATATGGCAGTGATGTTTTATAAAAGAGGTTTTTTCAAACACTGATGCTCAATAGTAATAAAGACCTTTTACACTCCCATTTTATTAAGTGTTCGGCTTGATTGATTTTATTTTACTAATGCGAGGCATCCGTACGAAAATAATATACAAAATAATGTCGACTTCCTCATAGGTATGGAAACCATCTGAGGAAATTCAGACACCGCAAAATAATTTACAAGCTGCTTATAGCTGAAAATGTCCATCACGGAAACCGAATCTAGATCCAATAGGCTGAATCTGTGATCACATGATTCCTAAAGCATATGATACCACAATTTGTATGAAAGCGATAAGCGGTATATATATAAAAAGTAAATATATATATACGAGACATGATCACCAACCACGAAGCATCTCCATGGGGGATCAGAAAATGTAAATAAAGCTGTAAAAGCTATCAACCGCCACGGAGAAAACTCCAGGAGGGACAAAACGTAAATAAAGCTATAAAGCTATCAACCGCCACGAAATAAACTCCGCAATGACAAAATGTAAAGAAAGTCATAAAAGTGATCAACCACCACGAAGTGAACCTGAATGGGACAAATATATATATATATATATATATATATATATATATATATATATATAAAAAAGCAATAAACGCATTCTGATGTAAAATCCGTGCTCATCGAATGTAGTTCGACAACATTTCATATATATATATAATATATATATATATATATATATATATATACATATATATATATATATATAAGCGAATAAACGCATTCTGATGTAAAATCCGTGCTCATCAAATAAAGTCCGAGACACACAGCTTAATATATATAAGTATATATATATATATATATATATATATATATATATATATATTAAAGCAAGTAAACGCTCAGGATGTAAAATCCAGGCTCATCGAATGTAGTCTCGACACACGCTTAATATATATAAGTATATATATATTAAAGCGATGAAACGCTCAAATCAAAGTTCAGGCTCATCGAACAAAGTTCAACATATAGTTCATATATATATATATATATATATATATATATTTTAAGTAAATAAACGCCTCGCATCAAAGTTCAGGCTCAATCGAGGCATAACTCGATAATATTAGTCAATATATATAAATATATATATATATATATATATATAATATATGTATATACAAACTAAAATAAAACCACAGACCGAAGTCCGGGCAAACGCACGTAACACGACTCTCATCGTGAAGAAGGGTGTGTGCAAAGATGAAGAGAAAAGCTTTAAAGTGTGTGAGAAGGCTTACAGTTGACTGCCAAAGAAGACTTTTATATCTTTAAAGTGGGTAAACACTGGCTTTTGTAGGTACAAAAGAAGCTATATATGATCTCATAGGTGTTTAAAATGAGAAAGTACACTGTATGGGGTGAGTGCAGAGCAAATTGGGTCGGGCTTCCTCGTCATTTTCTCTTGCAAAATGGCCACCCCAAGCCCTCTATTTATAGAGGGTGGAGCCGCAGGTATACCTGCAACTGAGCCGCAAGTATACCAGAGGTAACCCGGGTTTCTCGGGTCAGGTCGTCTCGTAGTACGTACACTTGGGCACTGTAATGTCCGCTCGAACTTTCAGAAGTGCAATCCGGGCATCTGATTAAGGTATACAGGACCTGTTTCTAACCGCCGTTGTCGAGAGTTGTACAATGGCATAGGATTAGAGTTTGTACGAAGTCATTGAAGATGGGACGATGCCCTCCGGTCTTCAAGCTTCAAATTATATCTGTTACCCCGCACAATAGTCACTCGGGATTGGTTATCCTTGATTCTTATGGGACATCATTGTGTAGAGATGTGTATGAAATGTTGAGATGACGTGGCATGGCATCGTGTTGGCGAGATGATGATGTTGCCCCTCATTGGTGTTATCGTCGGTTTGGGTTGATAAAGCAGACGTTGCTCAAGGCTTTGCTGAGATTGGACTGCTGCAATTGTTGAAGGTCCTCAGTGTCATCTCTGAGGTGTGCCTGTCCTCCTGGTGTTATCTCTATGTTGGTATGGAATATCTCGTTATGAGCGCTGAGATTGAAGCTGGTTGCATTTGAAACAAGCATTTCCGGGGTTATCGCCGAAACTGCATTCATTGGGGTTATCAATAAGGTTGGTGGCTATTCCCATAGTTGGGACTGAGACTGGATACCTCGGGGTTATCTCCGAGATTAATCGGTCTTCTCCGGTGTGTGTTCCGGTATTGGATCTGCACGCCTCGGGGGTTATCTCCAAGGTTGGAATTGTTACTCCCAGTGTGTATTCCGGGGTTGATGCTGAACTTTCGGTAGTATCCAGAGCGGATATGAATCGTCTTCGTGGTTCCGTCTTGAAAGACGAATCATCCTCCTGAATGTTAGTAGCGGTATGTAGTAGAAAATTTTCGAGTGTCTACAGATGCCCCTCTTTATCATACTCATGCATGGCGATGTATGGGTAGGATAAAGAATCCTAGACACTTGAAATGCAACAAGACAAACATAGTACTATATATAGCAACATGATGCAAATGTATAATGCATGTGTACGGGGTTGTAGCCCAACATGCTGGTGATGATTGTTGGCTCCCTGTTGCTTCAACTGGGGATTGGCGACCAAATTTGATGTGTAATCCGAATCTGTTAGGATGTTGATGTTGGAGTTATCACCAAATTCTTATATCCTTGATAACGACTTGATCCTGAAGATGTTCCTCTTATGTGTAAGAGATCTGTGGGGATAAAGCTTGGTCTATTTGAGGATGTGTATAACATATTCCATCATCTTTCCTCTTTGATAACATTGTCCTTTCTTGGTTGGTATCGCCAGGACATGTCAGGATTCTGTTGGATTTACTACCAACAACAAATGTTGTCAGGGTTGCCTGACCTTCGTTGACGTGTACTTCACCGACATGTGAATCAACGGATGAAAACCCTGTGGGATAGACTGTCAAGGTTGCTTGACCTTCGCTGACGTGTGAATCAATGGAACATTGCGTTGACTTCCCCAGAGGATCCATTGGGAATATGAGTAATCGAGCATGAAATCCTCGAATAGCTCTAGAGCTCTGATAGGTTTAATCGTCATCGGCTGAGATAACGTCAAGGCTGCCTGACCTTCGTTGATATGTGTGTCAACGACTTGAATGCGCATTTTAATCCCCTACTGGGACTTCACGTTGTAACCCCCATTGGGGATCTACGTTGTAACCCCCGTTGGGGACTCACGTTGTAACCCCTGTCGGGGAATCACGTTGTAACCCCCGTCGTTGTAACCCCCGTCGGGGATCTACGTTGATCTTTTAGGGTAATAACCTAGAGTTAGCGGCATTGGACCTATACAAGGTATTGCCGGATGTGATTTGTAACAAATGAGATCATTGGCAGGGTATACCTCGTGTTCGGGTGACTAGCAATGAGTGATGTGCAGACTCAAAGTTTCATCTGAGAAGACCCGGATTGCATGTTGTTTTTCTCAATCGCGTGGCGTTTTTATTCCCGATTTGACCTTTCTAGTACATTAGAACTCCTTTGCAACTCGAACTGGACCGAGCCTTAGGGGTGAGGCCCACATAGGGGTGCCGTAGGTGCACCTATTTCAGCTACAAATGAGCCTGCGACCAACCGTTGATGATATAATCCAGCAGGTTGGTAACACAAGTCACTTTCAACTTGATTCGCTAAGAGAAATCCGTGAGCCTCCTTCAGATTTGCTGAGTTCGGGCTATTTTCTGCAAATTCTGTCACCGTACAAGTGTTCCACACTATCCTGGTAATGTATGCATGTATTTTTTCCAGTTTTTATCCGTTGGATTTTGATTTATAGCATGAAATGCATCTAAACACATAGTAGTGATTATGTATGCACAAATGACTTGATAAAAAATATTCAACATAATAAATGTTAGTATTAAACCATGCTGAACATAATGATGTGAAAAAATTTTACTTTTGAGACAGTCAAAATGGCACCTTTTTCTGCTATTTTTTATCCTATTTGAGGTCCAATGAGTAAAAGATAGAAAGGCAAAGTACTCCTGATATTGAGGTTAACCTTATGCATGTATGATTTTGATTTTTAATGCATATATTATGTATATGACTTTGGGCGGTGTGTCTTCTTGAATGGCCACCTAGACATCTTTATGTGCATGTGGATAGTCCTATTTTCAAAGGGGACTATGGCAAAAATTTTCAAAATGTAGGCATTGGGTAGTCATGCATTTTAACTCTATTGTATGTTAAAGTAAATGCATGCATGCATATAGTCATAAAATACATTCTAGAAAGCTCCAGGTAAGGAAATACCACACCCTTTCTGAGGTGATTTGGAGACTTATTGTCCAAATATCATGGATCCAGATCAGCCGAGTAGTTCCCGCAGAACCACTTCTGGTATACGGAGGGGGGGCTTCTGAAGTGCCTCGACCCCGTTCTGTCAGACAGCCTCGTCGACTTGTGGAGGCTGTGATTCGTCCTATCTGGGCAGACGTGCCAGACGTTAAGGACGTGGATGAGGATATTTCGATTGAGGATCCCGTTCCTGCTGCACATGTTCCCCGTAGGGAGCTCCCTTGTATTCAGGTGGAAAACCCAGAGCTTCTGGGTGATTTGAGAAGACATCCCTCGATGTACTTGCATGCTAACGAGGTATGACGTTAGATCTTGATCTTCCTTCTTTCCTATTGATGAGGATTAAAGGGCTTTGATGTTGATCTGCATTTCATGCAGGTTCCCGGCTTCACACAGCCTCGAGGGAATTGGTTTAGTATACACTCCATGTATCAGGCTCTTCATCCTGATTATAGAGCTGTAGTGCATGATTGGGTATTCGGGGCATTCTTCTCCATCCTTCCCCGTCGTTGTCCCTTGGGTTATCTTAAGGCATTTTCTGAGTGATGGTTTCATCAGACTCAGTCACTCCATCTGCTGGATTGCGAGGTGATGATGACGCCGATGGATTGGCTATTTATCACATGTATGGAGTTTGGAGGGGAGCCAGTGCCTTGTATGGCGAATATTACCCCTACTGCCGTCAGATCCTTGTTAGGAGTTCCGGCGGAGGCACTCAAGGGCATGACTGTCCATTCAGGTCCTTTGAGCATAGATGCTATGAGCGGGCTTTTGAGTGAGCCCATGCCTGATGATGTCAGAGTCCGGGATCGCATTCTGCGATGATTGTTCCTGATGATCATTAGAGGCTGCTTCATAGCAGATAACTCTTCTACGGTGTCATTCTCTTTGATTAGCGCCATGCGTCATGTGGACCGTATTGGAGAGTATGATTGGGGTTCCTACACCTTTGCCTATTTCCTCCGGGGCATGCGTATGCGCTCACAGGGTTTGACCGAGGCTTGGCTAGGCTTTTACCCATTTCTGCTGGTGAGTATTTCTCTTGTCATTTCCCATTTATAGGTTAAGAGTGTTTACTGATAGCAGATGTTTTGCCATTGTGTTGGCAGTTTTGGGCCTATGAGAGGCTACCATGCTTGCGTCCTGTGAGTGTGTTAGGTTTAGATACCTATCCACAAGGACGACAATGGCATCATTCCATTTTGTCGGAGGTCCTCAGAGCTAAGGGTTTCACCATCGCCAGATGCGGTTGAGTTCTTGATAGCTGACACCATCACATGGATTCCCTATTCAGGGGAACACTTGACCATCGACTTTGAGGATGGATATTCGACTAGAGTCGAGTACATGATTTCCACCAGGAGAGTTCCTCTCTTCATAGATAGAGGCTGGGAGTTCTATTTGGGAGAGCGTGCTATTAGGAGAACCACAAGGGAGATTCATATGCCGATCTTGCCTACTATCAGGTGTCATTGGCCTGTATCACAGTCACCCGTCACTGATATCCCATTATTGGGGATCGACAACTTTACATTATCAGAGGGTCCTTGCACTCAGGAGACGTTCCAGCGTTGGTGGTTCCCTCGTACTATCGGAGTCTAATCGCACGCCACACAGTTTATGGGGGATATGTTTCCAAGATCCGTGATGATGATGGATTGGATAGCTTGTGTCAGAGATCCGACTCATATGAAACAGATTGACAGTTTGACCCGGCAGTTGGACCAGGCACATATATTTATCCGGCATTTGGGCAGAGATCCGGCAGAGGCAGCTTCATTTGATCCTTCAAGCTCAGACGCTGGCCCCTTAGATGACCCATTTGGTTTTGCCGGTGCAGATCCTCCTCTATATAGGCCTGACATCCCTATTGATAGAGATCTAGTGACTCAGGAGGAGTTACATCAGGTGGACAGGATTGATGATGTGGACATCGAAACTATTGTCTTCTTTTGAAGTGTATTCTCGTTATATCTTTTGATAGGCCTCTGTTAGATATTGGGTGGCTGTACCCCATTCTCGCTATATCTTTTGATAGGCCACTGTTAGTAGTAGGGCACCTGTGCCCCATTTCCATGTATTTGTAGCTGTACAGAGATGATGTATTAGATGATGATATACTTAGGAATGTATGCACAGTTTTTCATTCCCTATATCATATTTCCATCTATTATCTGCTATACATGTATCATGTTATGCATATATATTATGTCCAGAGATATTCAGCATTGACCCCTGGATGGTCTTATGACACGGCCCGTACAGATGTCTTCGTCGACCTATAGCCGTATTGATCATACCCCACCATCATTGGTGGCATTGGGTATGCGATCGTGGTATGATAGCATGTCACCATCGATTGTGGGGTGATCAGAGATCGTTCTTCTGCAGTATACCATGACATTATTGATGTTTCAGGTTCCCGCAGGGTTTATGGACGGGATGCTAGAGCATTGGGTATCGGATAGGCAGGTTTTCCAATTTGGGACCCATGAGTTGACTCCTACTCTAGAGGAGTATACACAATTGACGATGCTTCCATTAGACAGACCTTGCGTGCATATGGCTTTGGGAGACATGAGTAGACGGTTCATGACTCTCACTGGATTGCGACGCAGAGTAGTGCAGGATGAGCTGACATCTGGCCATGTAATATCCTAGCATTTTTTGTTCGACAGATTTGGCTCTGAGGATAGTTATTCACGACATTCTGGGGATTTCACCGCACCGAAGGATCACTGGCGTTTAGCCAGGGTTGATGTAATGCTGTTATGCGTACTGTCGTATGTCTATATGCCACGGTACATGGATGAGATAGACATTGGTGTCATCATGGCAGTGAGAGCTCTCAGGGAGGGTCCCACCATTATACCTATGATCATAGCAGAGACCCTGCGGTCAACATCTTACTGCTGCACTTATCCGACATGAGTGTCCACGCGTAGCTCGGTCATGCTATATGTGTGGTTTATGTCACACTTGAGATCGATTAGCACTCTTAGACGGCATGGGTATTGGTTTACCCATGATATAGCCACGTCGTACTCCTTTCAGCCATCGGAGTGTACAAATGCTCTGTCTTGGTCCACATTTTTGGCAGATATCAGAGATCCGTTTAGCATATTGTCGTGTTCGGGGCTTAGCTCACCATACAGCTTTATTACTCATGCTTCGGGTGTAACGCCCCGAAATCCGGTCTATCTTCACACCCCGAATTCCGTACGTCACGAGTATATCATTCATCCAACATACATCATTATATACTAAAATATAACAACATACACTCTCAAATCCCAGGTTCTGGAAACCTTATAACCTCTTTCATTACAAATAATGGTAATTACATTATTCATTTCATCTTACAAGAGTGATTTTTTTCCGCCAACAAGGATACATAACAGTTCATTAAACTAGTCTATAATTCAATTCATCTTTCTAATTTACAAGTCTTCACTTGATCTTCTCGCTACCTTCACACTCTGAATGACAATTCATCTGGAGACCGTCAGCTTGATCTTTACGAGATCCTTAAGTTCTTCTAACCTTGTTCGCTGAAAATTGTTTTTCATTTAAAGCAAGTGTGAGCATTCAATTGCCCAGCAAGTCATAATAGTTGAACAAACAACTTCAGAATTAAAACATTTCTTTAGAACTTCTATAACCGAACAAAGGTTATGAAGCAGCTTGAATAATAGGAATAGTCTCGATTCCTATCATCTTAAAACATCAATCATTTTCTCTTTGAAATACTTTCATCCCTCTACCATTTTCATACACATCCCATCTGCTGAATCATTAGCACGCACTTAACAATAATAGGTTCATATATAAACAGAACATACTTGTATTGAACAACTCAATCACGAACAATGCATATCATCATAAAACAATCAAGTGTTCAAATTGCATGCTCAAGACCTCATACGTTCTACCACATTGTACAAATATCGCACATTCGCACATAGATAGAGCTTCTCAAGTACAACATCTAAGAAGTTTAAGAAACTAGCATTCATGTAATATGAATGAAGTTAGGAAACTTGCCTTATCTTGCTGACTTCTGACTTCTACGCCAACCTGCTCATTTCAATTCCTATATAACACATAAGGAGAAAACATAAACACCAATTAGTCATATATTGAACTTACGCATTGGCTTACTTAACTTTACTTCTTAGATTTCGCGTTCTTGCAATATAAGTTTACGCGACTAACTTCTTTTACCAATTTACGGCTTTATGACATACGAATTACTCATACGTTCATCATCTTGGATGATTTATATTTTTATCTTCTTCTTATAACTTCTCTAGGACTCAGCACACATCGCGTCTCTGCTAGTAGTCCATATGGTACTCTGAGTGGTTTCCCACAAACAACCAACAAACAAGTTCCCGTCTCATCTACACTGCCATCACAATGAGTTAGATCAGTTGCCAGTTTTGTATATACCTTCGCTCTCTGAAGGAATTGTTTAGCCCAGCTCCCATATGTCAACCATCAAAGGTTACGATTGTACCACAACCTAACTTCTCTTAACTTATATGAACTATTAAACTATAATGTTCGATTAAGTCAATTTCTTATTCCTTAGGGCTTTCTGACAACTAAATGTCATCCCTCTGGATTCATTCTTTATCGAATCACATTCGGCTTTCAATAATCTTATTACCGTTTGTTACGGCTTTCTTGATAATTCATATACTATTTAATACTTTCGTTATCCATTATATGAACCCCATGTTCATTACTCGTTCTTAGTGTCAAAGCCATACCAATCATTGTATGCTAAGACCAAGCGTCCATCACAACGACATTGCATTCACAGCGTCTATACGCTTCACACTTATCTCTCATTATCATGATATAACATCGAAATGTTATTCATTACCCTCGTCACTCAACGTCTAAGGAATCACAACCATAGCAATTCCTCACGTTCGTTCATCCCGACTACGGTCCCCGAATATCGGTTACGTAACCCGCGATTATATTCTTTGTCATTTAATCTTGTTTAATCTATACGTTCAACCTTTAATAAAGGTTTATATCACTTGATTAAGTGTTACATTAGTTGAATATTATATTCTTTATCGTCCCTTACATTTCCCCCAAGAGCTGAGCAGTTAAAAGATCATCTCTGGCTTTTTCCCAACACTGGCGCCGCGGCGCCACTCCCTTTGTTATCTCTCGTGCCATGGCCTTGAGTTTGCGTGATACTGCCCTCAGTGCATGCGCTGCTTACCACTTTCTGAGGCATGATCAAGCGTCATGACACCAAGCCCTAACTCTATAAATTTTCTCTAAGTGTTAAATAAATTTTGAGATGCTTACTTCGCGATCTCATATCTCCTTCGTTATAACTCGTAATGAGGTCGTTCCAAGGTCATTCTCTTCCTTATCTTATGTACTTTAATACCCCTCAAACAGAACTTCGTTCTGAATCTGTTAACGTGCCATTAGATTGGCTTGATCTTCACTCTTCGTTCATTTTTACGTTTTTTTAACGCTCTTCGTTTGTTCGTCCGTAATTCAATCATTCAAACTCAGAACTTGTTCGTTCTTGAGTCTATGACTCACATTTTCTACGGTCTATTACTTTCTTATGAAACCCTACACGTTTGGGTTCATTTACTAACTTTCTAATTCTCGTTCGTCTTTTACGAAATTTCGCCATAACTTCGTTATAGCTAAGTTTTAATCCGTTCTTCATGAACGTTTCTACCATTCCTAACCAAACAATACACATCTAACTTATACGCGATGGTTTTAAACTTGTCCATCAACAACAATTACACTACGATCATTTTAAATTTGTCCATCAACAACGTTCTTCGTGTTCTTCACGTGTTCTTCGTGTTCTTCGTTCGCTCTTCATTTTAATCGATATTTTGGATTACGATTCCACTTTTTATTGGAATTTGATGTTATAGAACATTATTCCTTACTTATTTCACCTACTTATTCATATAATCCATTCGGATCACTCTAATTCATTACGAATTTTATACTTCCTTAAGAAATTTACAAACTAAACTTCTAATTTAATATTTCTTCATTTTCTTATGATTTCAACCATATGAAATCATCTCTAACCTTATCTACCTCTTATCTTCATTAAGTTATGTTTTTAAACATAAAAACTTAAAGAAAATTAAAAGAGATTATGTTCCGAATTACAGTTCTTCTTTAATCCTCTTCCGTTATACAAAGCCGACGATTTGCAAGCTTTGCTATTACACGATCACTTTCGATCCGATCATTCATGCTCATGCTCTTCCTTCTCCCTCCCATCCGACTTCTCTCTCTCTCTCTCAAGTGTGGGATTTTCAAAATCCACAAATAATGAAATAAGCTTACTATTTATAGATTTTAAAAGCTAAGGGCATTTTAGTCATTTCGCCCCCACCTCCTTACTATTCCCACCTCCTCCCACAACTTAGCCACAAAGTTTACTTGGCCACCACCCTTACTTGGTGGCCAAGTAGCCGCCCAACATGCCCATGGGTCAACCTATGGGTTGCCCATTGGTTATTACCCATCCGTTTACCAATCGGTTCGATCCGCAGTTTCTTTTCTTGGTCTGGGCCTTAACCCTAATTCTTATTGGGCCTATCTTGGGCTTGATTTCACAAAGAGTTGGGCTTGACATAATCCAAGTCCAATTAGATTCTACAAAGTTCATGAACTCAAAGTTCATTAAGAATTATCATATTATACGCATCTCATTCTCGTATTCTCGTATTTTCTTTGTATATAGCTCGTACGATATTCGTATTATACGTCGTAATAATCTTCGTACTATACTCGTATAATAAGTCATATCATACTCATATCTCTCACGCATAATAACCCTAATTATTATACGTGATCATAAAATTCTCGGAACTCACTTTTCCTAACCCTTAAGTTATGAGTCCGTAGGCGAAAACTTCGTTTTTGCCATAACTGAAATATTATTGAATATTCCATCACGTCTCAAAATTAAACGTAATCTATAGCTTCTAATTTTCAAAATAAATCTCTGAAAGAAATGGATGAATAGTGCCTATTTCGTCTTTTTCCCCAAAAATATTTTGTTCCCGGAAAACTTCTATTTTTGTCTTAAAAATTCTTATTCGCTCAATCTAGCTCGTAGCCAGAATACTCCCAATTTATAATCATCCTAGGTTATAGAACGATTAATAAACACATAGCACATAATAATATTAATAAAAATTCCTTTTATTAATAACTAATTCTTTAAACTTAAATTCTGGACAACCCGAATTTCCGGGTCGTCACATCGGGCATGGACTACCTCCCTCTGGCTGGTTTGAGGGGTGTAACAACTGTAGACACTCGAAATTTTCTGTACTACTGTCACTAACATTGTAGGAGGACAAATTTTTCTTTCAAGAGGGAACCCTGGAAGACAGTTCATATCCACTCCGGATACTATCGGAAGTTCAGCATCAACCTCGGAATACACACTGGGAGTAACAATTCCAACCTCGGAGATAACCCTGAGGCGTGCAGATCTAATACCTGAACACACACCGGAGAAGACCGATTAATCTCAGAGATAACCCCGAGGTATCCAGTCTTAGTCCCAACTATGGGAATAGCCGCCAACCTTGGTGATAACCCCAAGGAATGCAGTTTCGGCAATAACCCCGGAAATGCTTGTTTCAAATGCAACCAGCTTCGATCTCGGTGCTTACAACGAGATATTCCGTACCAACCTGGAGATAACACCGGGAGGACAGGCACACCTCAGAGATGACACTGAGGACCTTCAATAATTACAGCAGTCCAATCTCAGCGAAGCCTTGAACAACGTCTGCTTTATTAGCCCAAACCGGCGATAACACAGGTGAGGGGCAACATTGTCATCTCGCCAACACAATACCACGCCACGTCGTTTCAACATTTCATACACATCTCTACGCAACGATGTCCCACAAGAATGAAGGATAACCAATCCCGGGTGACTATTGTGCAAGGTAACGGATGGAATTTAAAGCTTGAAGATCGGAAGGCATCGTCCCATCTTCAATGACTTCGTAAAAACTCTAATCCTATGCCATTGTACAACTCTCAACAACGGCGGTCTGAAATAGGTCCTGTATACCTCAATCGGATGCCCGGATTGCACTTCTGAAAGTTCGAGCGGACATTACAGTGCCCAAGTGCACGTACTACTAGATGACCCGACCCAAAAAACCTGGGCCCACCCGGGTTGCCTCTGGTACACCCGCGGCTCAGCCGCAGGTATACCTGTGGCTCCACCCTCTGTAATAGAGGGCTTGGGGTGGCCATTTTGCAAGAGAAAACGGCGAAGAATCCTGCCTAATTTGCTCTGCACTCACCCCATACAGTGTACTTTCTCATTTAAAACACATATGAGCACATATATATATATATATATATATATATATATATCTACTTTTGTACCTACAAAAGCTAGTGTTTACCCACTTTAAAGATATAGAAGTCTTATCTGGCAGCCAACTGTAAGCCTTCTCACACACTTTAAAGCCTTTCTCTTCATCTTTGCACACACCCTTCTTCACGCTGAGAGTCGTGTTTTGCGTGCGTTTGTTTGCAGGACTTCATCCAGTGGTTTTATTTTATTTTGTATATACATATATAATATATATATATATATATATATATATATTTATATATATTGACTAACATTATCGATTTATGCCTCGATTGAGCTTGACTTGATGCGAGCGTTTATTTGCTTTTATATATATATATATATATATATATATATATATATATATATTTATATATATGAATGTGTGTTTAACTTTGTTCAATGAGCCTAGACTTTGGTGCTCGAGCATTTATTGCTTTAATATATATATACTTATATATATTAACGTGTGTGTCGGACTCTCGATGAGCACGGATTTTACATCCGTAAGCGTTTACTTACTTTAATATATATATATATATATTAACTGTGTGTCGGACTACATTCGATGAGCACCGGATTTTACATCCGGTGCGTTTATTCGCTTATATATATATATATATATGAACTGTTGTCGAACACTGTTCGATGAGCCTAGATTTTACATCTGGTGCATTTATTGCTTTTGTGTGTGTGTGTGTGTGTGTGTGTGTATATATATATATATATATATATATATATATATATATATATATATATTTGTCCCACTTAGAGTTCACTTCGTGGTGGTTGATCGCTTTTACAGATTTCTTTACGTTTCGTCCTGCCTGGAGTTTACTTCGTGGCAGTTGATCGCTTTGTACAGTTTTCTTTACATTTTGTCCCGCCTGGAGTTCCCTCCGTGGTGGTTGATAGCTTTACAGCTTTATTTACGTTTTGTCCTGCCTGGAGTTTCCTTCGTGGCGGTTGATAGCTTTTACAGCTTTATTTACATTTTCTGATCCCCCATGGAGGTGATTCGTGGCTGGTGATCATGTCTATATATATATATTTACAACTTATATATATATACTTGCTTACTGCTTTCATACAAATTGCGGTATCATGTGCGCCTAGGAGTCATGTGATCACAGATTTAGGCTATTGGATCTAGATTCGGTTCCTGTGATGGACATTTTCAGCTGTAAGCAGCTTGTAAATTATTCTGCGGTGTCTAAATTTCCTAAGATGGTTTCCATACCCATGACGAAGTTGGCATTATTTTGTATATTATTTTCGTACGGATTCCTCGCATTTGTAAAATAAAATCAATCAAGCCGAACACTCAATAAAATGGGAGTGTAAAAGGCCTCAATTACTATTGAGCATCAGGGTTTGAAAAACCTATTTTATAAAATATCATTGCCATATCTTCCTAAAATTGAATTTTTACATAAATTCAAACCTTGTGTATATAGGTGCGAACGAGGCCTCGCACTATTTCCAAATAACAGCACATTGACCCACACACACACACACATTCAGATAACCGTTTCTTGAAAAGAGGCAGTCACCGTGGTAACACGGATGTCGGGGGGTGCCTAACACCTTCCCTCCACATAACCAAGTCCCCGGACCCTAATGAATCTCGGTTTCACCGACTCGTTTAGCAGTGTCACATCATTGGGTCAATGTGCAAACCTTTTCTCGGTTGTATTGGTACAACCATTTAAAAAAACCAATTGGCGACTCTTAACAGTCCATCGTCGACATTATATATGTCGGACCTTTTTCACTTGTTTTTTCAAACAAATCTCAACTAAAATGAGAACACCAAAGAACAAGTAATGGAAAGGGACATCTAAAAATCCCGACGTCGACAGGTGGCGACTCTGCTGGGGACTCCAATAAGAGGACTTAAGCTGCTATTACAATCTTTTCAAAACTGTTAGCTGCTTGTGTGTGGATGTTGCATTTACATTTGATGAATGTGTACGAATGCATTTCCTGATTGCACTTAGTGCTTCGCACCATATCTGTTTGTGATGTTAGTGCTTCGCGCCATATCTGTTTGTGATATTAGTGCTTCGCAAATGTCACCATTTTCATACGATGAGACGCGATGTATGTGAATGTATGTTATGTGGTCCCTCCACTAGGAGGCTATCCCATCGGTGTTTGATTACTGGACTCGTGGGAAGACTAATTCCCCGAGGCTCAGGAAAGGCACCACCCAAATTCGCTCTAGTTGAAAGACCGGATTAATTTCCCATTGAGTAAATTGCGATGATTTGGGAACCTTCATGCCAAAAAGCAGCGAGAGTAACCTAAGATAGGTCAGCCTCTGATAAACCCAAAACGGAGGAAAGTCTCTTCATGCTCTCTCATTTCAAATTACTTGTAAACACAATTACTTGTAATTACATTCCATATCTATCTCCATGTAATGCCAAATATGAAGAAATGTGTTCACATACATATTTTAATTAATATGCTACAAACAGCTGACATCTGTTTTGCAGGATAAAAATTCCTAAAATGGACACATCACATAGCATGTTATTATACACATATTCCCTAAGGACTAAACTATGCAAGTCTTTCGCAGGGAACCAATTGAACCTACTACCCGGTCAAAATCCAAAAAGGCTACAGGCCTACAGTCAATCATGTCGTCATCTGACCAGACTGACCTTAATCCAGTTTCTCGCAAAGAATTCAACGGATTAAGCAAACAAATTTCAGATTTGGCTATTCTACTCAAAGAACTACACCAGTCCAATCAGGGTCCAAAAATACCCATACATGTTGAACCCTCAACACAAGGGGGAACCCAAGTCATTACAATACCTGAACTGCAGTTGGATACGACCAACAAAACTCATGATGCTGCCCATCCCACTGGAGATCCAGACACTGGTGACATCAAAAAGAAAGTCTTCCAAATGGAAGAGACCCTTCGTGTTATCAAAGGAATTAGAACACACGGGAGTGTTTCATATGCTGATCTTTGCATTTTTCCTGGTGTTCATTATCCAGAAAAGTTTAAAACTCCTGACTTTGAAAAATATGATGGGTTAGGATACCCTTACACACGTTTAAAGGTGTTTATTGGAGAACTTGGATCTTTTGCAGAGGACGAAAAACTCAGAATGCAACTGTTCCAAAAGAGTCTAACTGGAGAAGCATGTTCGTGGTACACAAGATTAGATAACTCAAAGATCCATAGTTGGGAAGAGCTAGCGCATGCTTTCCTCACTCAATACAACTTTCAATCTCAGATGGCTCCTGATCGGTATCAAATTAAGAAATAGTATAACGAGTCTTTCAGAGAGTATGCTCAAAGGTGGAGACGCCTGGCTTCCCAAGTTAGTCCTTCCATGACAGAATCAGAGATGGTCATGACTTTCATAGACATACAAGAAGCTCCATTCTATGAAAGAGTTTTAGCCGGCATCGGCAAACCATTTTCTGAAATGGATAAACACGGGGAGATGGCTGAGATGGGATTGAAGTTCGGAAAGATTCAAGACCTAGCTGCACTCAAAGCTATTGCTGATCACATCCAATCCGGAAATTATGGAAACAACCCCCGTAGGGTCCATAAAAAGAAAGAGGATGATGTTTCCCTGATACTACAGGGTCAAAAAGGCAGTCAGAACATGCCTATTCAAAGGAGAAACTACACTCCCTTTCAAGCACAATCTGACAACCCTCCAATACCAAAAGGTGGAGAAGTCAAACGCCCTCGAGTGTTCACACCCTTAGGGGACACCCTCGAGAACATTCTCAATCTTCTGAAAACACAAAAGAAAATTACGCATCTTCTTCCACTAGCCAGCCCTAATGGACGGGGTTTCAATGCTGCTCAAAAATGTGCTTATCATGTCGGGGCACCTGGACATGATACTCAGGATTGTTGGGCCTTGAAACACAAGATCCAAGATCTGATAGACAATGGTGAGATCGTGGTCACCAAACCAGATCAGCCTCACGTTCAAGACAACCCTCTTCCTCAACACAAAGAAGAAGAGGTCAACATGATCAATTGGAGTAATGGAAAGAATTCCAATTTCAACTGTGAATCCTCCCAGACCCATAAAGACGGTGATGACAAATGGGATTATGCCAAGTTTCAGTTCACAATGGAACGAAAGATAAAAGCTTTAGGCAAGCAAATTGAACAATTGGCAGAATTGGTGACTTATCAGCATGAAGTGACTCGTCTATTAATCAGCCAGGAGCATGCCAGTCTCCTACCTCTTGTCATGAATATTCCCTCGTCACTTTCAGAAAATGAAATGCTGGAAGACAAAGTGACAAAGAGAGAAAATGCCAAAGCCTGTCGGGATTTTGCCAACAAAAGGGAATTCACCTATTTGGGCCAACCTATGGAGGAAATCCTTCAGATGTTAATCAATGAAGGAAGGATCAGTTCCTTCTCCTCCAATCAACCCCCTGCTCGTATGGTACAATTCTGATGGAGTATGTCAATATCACTCCCAGTCTCGCGGTCACAACACAGAAGAATGTTGGGCACTCCGCCACCTTATCCAAAATCTAATTGATAGTGGTGTCCTGCACCTAGCGGACGATGATACTGTGTTACGTGTAAGTGAGAATACAGGTTCTACTAAGTGGAAGAGTATGGTAGCAGTCATATCCACTAAAACTGATGGGGCTTATAAATTACTCACAATCCCAATAATTCAACTCAAGGGAAGCAACAATCCTTTGAAAGTGGCCGCTCCTGAGCTAATCAACTTGCCATACAGAGCACAATACCCTATTGTTAGCTTGTGCAAGGTTCCATGGAATTATGGAGAAGGTGAAGGATCCACCTCACATACCACTACTACAGTGTTGAAGGAAAATCCACTGTATCTTCCCCAATGGGTGATGAAGTCTACCACCAAATCAAAGGGGAAAATACCCATAGAGAAGATTAAAAAATTCCTCTGCACCATGGGTCATCACGAAGCCAAAGTGGTTTTAAGCTTGAAAGAAGCTCCACATCAGATTTCAATTTTGGACATAGTCCAAACTTTCGAGGATCATCGGAAGGTCTTGTTGAAGGTTTTAGAAGAAGCTTATCTACCGACACCAGTTGATACGGAAATATTTCAACATCTGGTTGATCACATTTTCAACAACAATATGATATCCTTTACTGATGATGACATACCGCCCGAGGGGACCGGTCATTTCAAGCCATTGCACATTGCGGTCTTGTCCTCCTAATACATGCTAGCTGGAGTCTTGATAGATGGAGGTTCATCTCTAAATATATGTCTATACGCTACCTTGGTGAAGATGAATATCAATCTCAATAGAATTCGGAGTAGCCATACTATCATCAAAGCTTTTGATGGAGCCCGTCGGAATTCAGTCGGAGTAATTGAACTGCCAGTCGAAATTGGTCCCCATACATTCTGCGTATCTTTCCATGTACTCAAGATAGATTCGGGATACAACCTGCTCTTGGGACGACATTGGATCCATATGGTTGGGGTAGTCCCCTCCACTCTTCACCAATAGTTGAAATACATTATCAACAATAGCCTGGTCACGGTCAACGCTGAACAAGAGTGTCCTCAACACGGGGACGTGCCATTCATCAATGCCAATGCAGATGTTGAACCGGTCAGTTTCCATGCCTTAGAAGTAAGCAATACCCAATACCATGCAATTGGAATGCCATTACCCGAACCAAAGATTTCTGCCGAGGTAATGTCGGCTACTCAAGAAATGATGTCATTGGGTTATAAACCGGGACAAGGGCTGGTTAAAGATTGCCAAGGTATCAAGTACCCAATCTATTAACCAAGTAAACTGGAACAGCTGGGCTAGGCTATTCTGCTAGTTCTAGTCATAGGAATCCTCACAAGCATCAGCAGATTCCTTTAGCTTCAACCATGCGGCATTTATCTTCGCCTTCAAACTCCGAGTCAGCACAACCTCCTATAAAGGTGCCAGCCAATGTAATGGCTATGTTATTTCCCAAGCCAATACCGGTAAAAGAGAAAGAAGTCTTTGTTCCAAATCCCGCAATGGAAGAGGAGGAACGAAGAATCAAGCAAGACATCATCCGAATGATGTCAGGTATACGCATCATCGCTCATGATGAACATACCAATAGATACACCCCAGACGATGATTTCCCAGACGTAATGGCCATCATTCGGGACAGGGATGATGATGACAATACCTCTATCACTGTGGTCCACCCGGACTTTGCCCCTTGCCAATTGGAACAACACTCCTTGCATTGGTCGTCAAGGGTAATAACTGCTTACTTTTCTGTACAGTATTAGCAGTTTATTTTGTCAGTATATGCTAACACCGCGTATATGATCAACACATTTCATATATACTAAGTAAAAGCATATTTTGTTTCAGACTCAATTTAGATGTGCTCAGATTTGCCGACACGGTGCCTCTTCTCCTCCACAAGGATTGTACCTTTGATGTAGAGATGAATTCACTTGATGGAAATACAGGATGACATTGAGGTGCCTCCAGAAATTCAAGAATGGGTTAAAGACAAACCTAAACCCAACCTTGATCAAACCACTTCTTTCAATCTCGGAACCTTAGAAAGCCCTAAGTTAATCCAGATTGGTTCAGACCTTACCCCAAACCAAAGGAATGACATGGTTACGCTATTAACCTAATTCCAGGATGTGTTTGCATTGTCTCATGAAGACATGGTGAGTTTGTCCACTAACATTTTCCTTCATCGCCTTCCCATTAAAGAGGGATTTTAGCCAGTCAAGCAAAAACTCAGGCGATTGAAACCTGAATGAAGTTTAAAGGTGAAAGAAGAAATTGTGAAACAATTTAAAGTTGGCATCATCATGGTGTCTACATATCCTGAGTGGATATCCAACATTGTGCCCGTGCCTAAACCCGGAGGGAAGGTGTGAGTTTGTATGGATTATCGGGACTTGAACAAAGCTTGCTTAAAAGATAGATTTTCCCGTGCCATTTATCCACATTCTTATTGACAATGTTGCACAATACGATATGTACTCCTTTGCTGATTGCTTCGCAGGGTATCATCAGATCATGGTTGCTGAGGAAGATCGTAAAAAAACTGCTATCATCATGCCTTGGGGAACCTTTTGCTATAGACGGTTGTCATTCAGCCTCATCAATGCCAGAGCCACCTATCAACGAGCTATGATGGCTCTTTTCCACAACTTAATGCACAAAGAGATCGAGATCTATGTGGATGACATCATTGTCAAGTCCCGGAAGGAGGATGACCATATAGACCATCTCAGAAAGCTATTCAACAGGTTTTGTAAGTACAAATTGAAGTTGAATCCAGCTAAGTGCGCCTTTGGCGTTAAATCAGGCAAGTTGCTAGGATTTCTAGTAAGCCACAAAGGGATTGAGGTGGATCCTGCCAAAATCTAGGCCATCACGGAAATGCCCATTCCTCAGACAGAAAAGGAAATACGGAGATTTTTGGGAAGAATCAACTTCATTAGCAGGTTTATCCCTCAACTCACAGCAACCTGTGAGCCAATCTTCAAGCTATTAAGGAAGAACTCCTCCATGAAATGGAATGATGAGTGTCAGAATGCCTTCCTTACAATCAAGAAACAGCTAGTCAAAGCTCCCGTGTTGGTACCACCCAGGGATGATGTTTCCCTATTCATGTACCTATCCATAAGTGACAATGCCATGGGCTGCATGTTGGGACAGAAAAATGATAGAGGCCAAGAACGAGCTATCTATTACCTCAGCAAAAGGTTCAGCAGCCGTGAACATAAGTACACTTTGATCAAAAAGACGTGTTATGCTTTAGCATGGGCTTCCATGAGGTTACAACATTACCTCCATGGTCACACAACCCATCTCATATCCCGCGTGGATCCTCTCAAATACGTGTTCAATAAACCCATGTTAAATTAGCGGTTGTCCAAATGGCAGTTGATCCTACAACAATTTGACATCGTATATGTAACTCAAAAGTCCATCAAAGGTCAAGGAATTGCGGATCAACTGGCCGCTGCACCATCAGGGGATTTCAACCCTTGGAAACATATTTCCCCGATGAGGGAGTAATGACAGTTCAGCAACACCATCAGTACGATACGCGCCAATCATGGAAAATGTATTTTGATGGAGCTGTTAATCTGGAAGGTTCTGGAGCTGGAGCAGTTCTAGTATCTGGTACGGGGGAGCAGTATCCCGTCACCGTCAAATTGTAGTTTGTCAGCACCAACAACACAGCTGAGTATGAAGGCTGTCTCATGGGGCTAAAACTTGTCCGTTCAATGGGCATCAGACGGTTAACTGTCTCTGGAGATTCAGAGTTGGTAATCAGACAATCCATCGAAATCTATCAAACCAAGGAACTACATTTGCTGCCTTACCATCGGTAAGTTTTGAAGATGGCTTTGGAGTTCGAAGAAATCTCCTTTCTACACGTTCCTCGTAATAGGAATGACTTTGCGGACACATTAGCAACTTTAGCCTCCTTGATTCGCATATCAGACAAGGAACACTTGTCAAGCGTTATAATTTCCCTGCACAAGGCCCCAACCAATGGGAATTACATTGGAGAAGTATCGGATGAGCTACCTCCCATCCAACATCCTTGGTATCAGTATATCAAGGATTATCTACGAGATGGATCTACACCCGCGGAAGCGAGCCCGACTGAGAAAAGGTGGATCCATCGACTTGCTATGAAATTTAATCTGAGTGGAGATGCGCTCTACAAAAGAGATACAGGACTAGGTCTCCTCAGATGTTTAGACAAAGATCAAGCTCAAAGACATTATTGGCTATCTCTCAAAGCTGATTGCAATAACCACATCAGGAGATGATATCAGTGCCAGATTCATGGGAATTCTATCCACGCCCCTCCATGGGAACTCCACAATATGAGTTCACCTTGGCCCTTATCAATGTGGGGAATGGACGTTATCGGGCCCATTGAGCCTAAAGCCAGTAATGGACATCGATTTATCATCTTCACCATGATCGACTATTTCACCAAGTGGGTAGAGGCAGCCTTCTTTCCCCGGGTTACTAAAGAAGTCATCATTATTTTTATTAGAAACAATGTGGTTTGTCGATACGGACAACCAGAGGTTATTGTGTCAAACAATGCTAAGAACCTCAACAACAAAATGATGGAGGAATTATGCAGTAAATTCCACATCAAACATCTTAACTTTGTCATCTATCGTCTGAAGATGAATGGTACTGTTGAAGCGGCTAACAAAAACATCAAGAAAATTATGCAAAAGATGTCCGCCAACTACAAAGATTGGCCTGACCTATTGCCTCTTACTCTGTTAGCCTACAGAACCTCAATGCGTACCTCCACTGGGGCAACTCCCTACGCATTAACCTATGGGATGGAAGTAGTGCTCCCCATAGAAGTTGAAATGGAATCCCTCAGAGTGTTGATAGCCGCTCAGCTGGATGAAAACCAATGGGTACAAGACAGGTATCACCAATTGTCTCTAATAGACGAAAGGCGAATCGCGGCTATCTTCCATGGTTAGTTATATCAACAAAGGATCGCCAGATCCTACAACAAAAAAGTCTGGCTAAGGCAGTTCAAATAGCATGACTTGCTTTTGAAGAAGATCCTTGACAACCAAGATCAATCTAAGGGAAAATTCGCTCCTAACTGGGAAGGCTCGTTTGTTGTCAAAGAATTATTGACAGGAGGCACTCTCAGATTGCAAAAAATGAATGGCGATGAATTTCCACAACTCATCAACTCGAACACTGTGAAACGGTACTATGTCTGAAGTTGCCCTCAAGCAAACACCCTGGTGTTGGACCATCAGATCATCAGTCATTCTGGTTCTTTAACACTTTACAACATACAACTCTTTCACACTTTGCCCCTCAGAGAAACATACTTTTCAAGCCAGCAGCCTGGCTCCTCTGCGTTCCTACGACTTAGGTCATCCCACTACAGATTGAACCTCTTGCGTTTGCAGTTTGGCTACCCATACATGGGATCAAACTTATCCTACCTACAGTTTATCCTCAACCTAGGATTAAACTTTCTCCTCCCCGCACTCTGACCTGCACATGGGATTACGCTTTTCATCTCGCCCTGAGGGGCGAACTACGCTAGCCTGATCTCCTCTTCAATAGGGGTACGTAGGCAACCATTTCATATGGCCCGGTCGCAATAAAAAAAACAACAAAAACATTTCTACCCTCTTTTCCTTACAAAAAATATTCCTACACCATTTCTACCATATACAGCGTTGAACCTCTTACGCCAGGTCCGAACTACGCAGACCTAATCTCCTCTTCAATAGGAGTACGTAGGCAGCCATTCATGGTTCGGTCTCACCCCCTACTAAAACACAAACCCTTGTCAACTGGTACTGGGATCATCCTTCAAACCACTACATTTCATTCAGCTTCAGACCAAAGGGATGGAATTACCTGAACTCCTCCCAAATAGGAGATTCGGCGACCATCTAAGCTGCGGTCATACCTTGAAGAGCAACACCAAACCATAAGAGATGGAATTAACTAGGTTTCTCCTAAATAGAAGTATTGGCGACCATATGTGGTGCGGTCAATCTTAAAGAGGAAAGCCACACTCCTCTCCATATTTTCATTCAGAAACCAGTCCCAAGACACCAAAGATGGTAGAGATACACAAAGATCGATGATCCATTCTGAACTGTCCAGAGACAACTCAATATCCATCCACCTAGGAGGAATTGAGAATACATCAAGATCACAAGCCCTGAAGCAGCAGGAAAAATATCATGCAAGTATTCAAGCATAGCTAAAAGGGAAGTGATCAAAAATATATTTCCCTGCTATATATATAATGTTGTTTGAGATATACAATGTAAACTGTACATGAAATAATGGCTAAGCTAGTTTATGTAGGTAAATCCAAGCTCATCTACAAATCAGCGTGTATGCGAGCTAACAAGCCCAACATAGCATCCCTCTCAGAAGAAGGAGGCGAAGCTGTGGTCTCCTATACGAGAATATCCACACGACCCAACAAATCTGCAGCCATCTGCATGGTGACCATATGCTCATCAATATAAGCGCTCATCTCTGCGATCATGTCAGTGGTAAGGGACCTCACTGCAGTACTATCTATAACGGCTACATCTCGGGCAGATATAGCACTATCCCGCTCAACTATCACTACATCTCTGGTTGATCTGGCCTCATCCCGCTCAACAACAGCGATATCTCTGCGAGCTAATGCCTCGTCTCTATCTAATAGAGTTGCGTCTCACCCATCAAGGGCAGTCAACATCAAGGATCGAGCATGATCTCTCTCGAAGGTCATCAGATGAAGACTTTGCTCAAGGTACTGTGCCGAATTCTGAATCACAACAGTACAGGTACTGGGAGAATCTAGAAGAAATGTTGGCAACCCAGCAGCGGGCTCCTCCTTGATGTGGGAATCGATGTCCTCCATGGGCTCTACATTATCTGACTCACTATCCGGTAATGTGGATACTGCTGTAGCCGATAAAATCTTTGTCTCCATCCATGCAGAATACTCTGCAGAACAACCTGGATGACTGATAGAAAAATTAGCTATCTCACGATGATCCCAACAAACATACACCCGGGATCGGTCCTCTGCTGAAAGATATCGAGAAGCTAAACACTGACCTATCGCCCCCTTGAAAGGATGAAAATCCTAAAACTGGTCAAACTGTGACATCACAACCAGCGGGTGATAAGTAGTTACGCCCCTCAAACCAGCTAGAGGGAGGTAGTCCATGCCCGGAGCATGAGTAATAAAGCTGTATGGTGAACTAAGCCCTGAACACGGCAATATGCTGAACGGATCTCTGATATCCGCTAAAAATGTGGACCAAGACTGAGCATATGTACACTCCGATGGTTGAAAGGAGTACGACATGGCTATATCATGGATAAACCAATACACATGCCATCTAAAAGTGCCAATCGGTTTCAAGTGTGACATAAACCACACATATAGCATGACCGAGCTACCCGTGAACACTCCTGTCGGATAAGTGCATCAGTAAGATGCTGACCACAGGGTCTCTGCTATGATCATAGGTATAATGGTGCGACCCTCCCTGAGAGCTCTCACTGCCATGATGACACCTATGTCTATCTCATCCATGTACCGTGCCATATAGACATACGACAGTATGCATAACAACAGTATATCAACCCTGGCTAAACGCCAGTGATCCTCCGGTGCGGTGAAATCCCCGAAATGTCGTGAATAACTATCCTCAGAGCCAAATATGTCAAACAAAAAATGTTGGGATATCACATGGCCAGATGTCAGCTCATTCTGCACTACTCTGCGTCGCAATCCAGTGAGAGTCCTGAACCGTCTACTCATATCTCCCAAAGCCATATGCACGCAAGGTCTGTCTAATGGCAGCATCATCAATCGTGCATACTCCTCTAGAGTATAAGTCAACTCATGGGTCCCAAATCGGAAAACCTGCCTATCCGATACCCAATGCTCTAGCATCCCGTCCACAAACCCTGCGTGAACCTAAAACATCAATAATGTCATGGTATGTTGTAGCAAACGATCTACGGTCACCCTGTTTGATGGTGACATGCTATCATACCACGATCGCATACCCAATCCCACCAACGATGGTGGGGTATGATCAATACGGCTAATGGTCGACGAAGACATCTGTACGGGCCGTGTCATAAGGCCATCCAGGGGCCAATGCTGAATATCTCTGGACATACATACATACATATGCATAACATGATACATGCATAGCAGATAATAGATATCAATATGATATAGGGAATGAAAAATTATGCATACATTCCTAAGTATATCATCATCTTATACATCATCTTTGTACAGCTACAAATACAGGGAAATGGGGCACAGACGCCCTACTACTAACAGAGGCCTATCAAAAGATATAGCGAGAATGGGGTACAACCACCCAATATCTAACAGAGGCCTATCAAAAGATATAACGAGAATACACAACAGAAGAAGACAATGGTGTCGATGTCCACATCATCAATCCTGTCCACCTGATGTAACTCCTCCTGAGTCACTAGATCTCTATCAACAGGGATGTTAGGCCTATATAGAGGTGGATCTGCACCGGCAAAACTGAATGGGTCATCTGATGGGCCAGCGCCTGAGCTGGAAGGATCAAACGAAGATGCCTCTTCCGGATCTCTGCCCAAATGCCGGATAAATATATGTGCCTGGTCCAACTGCCGGGTCAAACTATCAATCTGTGTCATATGAGTCAGATCTCTGACACAAGCTATCCAATCCATCATCATCACGGATCCTGGAACTAAATCCCCCATAAACTGTGTGGTGCGGGACTGGTCTCCGATAGTACGAGGGAACCAACAACGCTGGAACGTCTCCTGAGTGCAAGGACCCTTTGATAATGTAAAGTCGTCGACCCCCAACAATGGGATATCAGTGACAGGTGACTGTGATACAGGCCATTGACGCCTGATAGGAGGCAAGATGTGACACCCCCAAATCCAGGTACTTCGATTTCACGGGATTTGGTGTTCACTGTACAAATATCATCTATCCATCTACCCATAATAAATGCAAACCATGCAATAGATAGAAATAAATCTTCCCTTATGGGTTTACAACATCCTAATAATAAACAAAATCCCGGTCATACTAACCTTAAACATCTGTGCGGAAACATAAACAAATAAGTCTTCAACAACATCATTAACTTAAGTCTTAAACAGAAATACATCATCATATAAAACAACAAGTCTTCATCACTTATTAATCTTGCCCTTGCCTTTGCTAGTAGAAGGCTTGTCGGACCTTTCGTTCTTAACTGCAATGTTATTATTATGCAAGAGTGAGCACTATTGCCCACAAGTAAAATAATGAAATAACAATGTATAATAACATGCGAGTGAATCAAAGACTTCTGAAATAAAAGCTCAACTTTTGAATAAAGAATGAGTAACAAGAATCAAAAGATTTCTGAGGGTCATAAGACCTTGAACTATATCCTAAGTTAACAAGGGTTATACTTGAAACCTTTAACAGTCATAAGACTATGGACCTTTCTACTCGTACTTAGGGGGATCGGCCCTTAGTACCATACTGTGCACAATATCTTAACGCTAACGTATAAGAAATCCCTATACAGGGTTGTTCATCTCAGTTTGACATTCGAATCCGCACCAAAGGAAGTTTGGTTTGGATAATTCAATAAGGGTTCTAAAATTTAGAACGTTCATCAACTATGGACTAGTTGAATCAATAAGTTTCACTAGTCTAACAAGGTTCAACAATAATGATATTTGAATTGAATAATAATCTCAAGAAGTATACAATAGAACAAATATTGTATAACAGATTCATACTTTGAAAAGATAATCAATCTTTAATATAACAATTCTAACTTGAATAATAGTAATGAGAGTTTACTCGAAGTATATAATAAACTTGAATAATGATAACAAGTAGGGTTAGGAAACTTGCCTCGTGCGTACATTACACTTTAATTAAACCCGTTCTTGGATTTAAATCCTACATACCATTTCCATTCACAACTATAGTTAATTATTATATAATTAACCATCTTAAATTCATTCTTTTTTCTAAACTTTGATTATGACTATACTTAGTCAAATATCACACTTATTGTCACATAATAACACTTCATGAATAATAAGTTACTTATGTATTTCATAATTCAATCCACATGCAATTATGTTATTTACATGTTAAGTATCTATTTTAATATCTCATTATACTTCTAACATATCTCTATGTTCTTTAAATCAAGTTGATATCACATTGCTAGACTTGAACATTTAAAATAATTCATTTCGGATATTCTGCAGAGGTAATATTGTATTTCACTTTTCATATAAAGCCTTTCATGGCTGCGGCTTGAGATCTCAAGGCACATAACATTATTGCGCCACTATGGCGGCATTCAAGTGGTAGCGAGAATTAAAACACGAGGCTGGCGCATGACGCTGCAAACCAAAAAAATTGTTCTGCAATTCGCGAAAAATTGTAGAATACAGCCAAAAACTCCAATTAAAATATTACTACACGAATTTAATCAAACTCACATGATATAATTCATACATAATCATTACCCAATATTTATATAATGATTTTAATCCATTAAAACACATAATTACATAATTAAAATTTGTAAATTTCACTGTTCTTGATGTTCTTGAAGGTTTTGAACATAAATTATGAAAATTGATACTACGGATTCGTTATAACACTGAATCCGTTCATTTAAAGTTTGGTCTCTTCATATTAACATGCATAATAATATACGAGTATAAATTTTACAAAACCATTTATGTTTAACAGATTAAATTTATGTATAAGGGCCATATTGCCAAAACCCATACTCTGTAAGTTTTGAGCAACATATACGATGTATTTTCATGAACTGATGATATGGAATCATATAATACATAGAGAACTACATTAAAACAACATCTTAATACATATATATACATAATCCATACTCCTTCCAATTTACAGAGACTTTACAGTAAACTTGAAAGCCATTTTTATAAAATTTAAACAACGTAACTTTAAAATTTGGGAAGGAGAAGATTACCCATAATGTAAAGTATAGATTAGTAGAGATGATCAAAGATGATCCTTTCACAAATACTTGTTGATTACACACTCATAATTTCTCTCAATCTCACAATTTCTATCTGACAATTTCTCAAACTCTCTCCCTCTCTATTTTTCCAGACTTAGAAATAATAAGAAAGAAAAGAATACGTAATATAATAAAGCAAAAAGGAACAGATACGCATAATGGTCAGTTAACCCAGTCATGGGTAACTGCTAATAACTCCCACTAAGGCCATGTTTGGCTAGCTTTAAAAACTCATTCTTATTTAAATTAATAAATCTCTTATACTATAGTTTAAATCATGTCACACCCCTTTATGAAATAAATCAAATATCTTATTTAATTTAATTAAATAACATATAATGATTCCCCGGCAGCGGTGCCAAAAACTTGTTGGATAAATTCTGGTTACGCACAACACGCAAGTATACGTGGTCAACAAGTAATAAAGAGTAAGTAAAGTATCGTTCCCACAGAGAATTAATTAATAAAGGCCACCAAGCATTAGCCCATAACCATTTCAGTCTTATTTAAACGATTGATTTGAGTTTTTATATTTAAACTATGAAATTAAATAGTACTAACTATGTAACAACCCGATATTTTCAATATAAATAAATAAGAAATTTTATGATATAATTTTTTTTTTATTTTAAGGATGAGGATTTATACAAGATAATGTGTATATGTATTTATGTGGTAAATAAAATATATTTATTACATAAATATTTACAAATAAATTTATTTTAGAATTATTGATTATTAAAAAGTATATTCTTATAATAATTAATTTTAAGATATAAATGTTTTTATTAATTATTTTTCATGAAAACATAATCATATATTATTTAAATAATATATGAAGTAATTTTAGAAAAATTATAATAATTATTTTATTAGATGAATTTAGTACAAATTATTAAATTAAATATTTTACCTTAATTATTAAGGTTAAATAGAAAGAATAAATTAGATATGGAATCCAAACCCTAATTTAGGATTATTATCAAGGTATTAGAATAATAATATAATATTAATTATATTTTGATTTTTCGATCTATATCACTACAACAAAAGGCTATCAATGATCGATTATCAAATGATCGCACTCGATCATGAGATAGCTATCTCTGACAAAGTGCGATCACCGATAGTCGTACAGATAAAATCCGTCATTTGGGATGCACATCAATGACCTCTATTAGCGGCCATCGCTATATCGGCCCATATCGCTATGAGCGACCAAATGACAAATCGGTCATTTGGTGAAATCGGCATGGTCCAGGGCCAAAGTCGACGTGGTCCACGTGTCGGGCTGACCATTATCGTGACCGCATAGCGTCACCGATACTACTGTCGTCATTAATAACTTTCAACACCGCACGCGATTCTTGATATGAAAAAAATTACAACCAGATTTTTTCTGCTTTGCGGTAATTCCCAAAACCTGTACTGCTTTTCTACACTTTTATCCCAACATACATACACACCAAGATAAACAACATACAAAAAACAATATAAACATCCATCGTCCACCAACACATACACCAAACTAGTATATAAACCTTTAAAAACCAATATGATTTGAATAAATATAATAACATTTCAAAACTTGTTTAAGTAACATATATATACAAACATCCAAATAATGAATATACAAGTACAAGGTTATGTCAAGCGTCATCCCTCCTTATCACCCCAGAATTAACAAAATAATAAAATAGTTTAGTACATAAACATGATGTTGATATAAACATGTATATATATGAATATAAAATGACAATAAACAAAAGTTGCATTTAAATAGTTTAGTACATAAACACGATGATGATATAAAAACATGTATTGCTAAACATACATTTCATGAGTTCAAGTGTCAATGTCCGATTCAAAATCATCTTGATACGTGTTGATTCATAACCATCATCCGCTTGATTCTCGTGGTCGATTCACCAATAACTCTTCCTCCTCAAGATCAATGTCATCCGACACAAGTATTGACTCAGATCTAATTCATGTGGTTCATCTCCACCATCTAATCGGATTACTTCATTGTCGTCCTCCACATTTATTATAGTCCGACTATGAAGCATCTTCTCTTGGTAAATCTCCCCATCAACTAATTCTACACGACTACGCCACGGAGTACAAATTACAACTTGCCAATCAGAAGCGGTCTATCCCTTTTCCTAACAGACTAGGAGTGTAGTATACTTGTCTTGCTTTGAGTTGGTAAAACAAACGGTTCGTTGGAGTACGCAGACTCATGGAGGTCAATATCGACGATTCCATGTCCGCACAACACGTATCCTTTTTCCTCGAATCAAACCAACGGCACTTGAACAAGTGAATACGACCCCGACGCGTTCTCTCTTGTACGACAACTCTACGATTTCCTCCAACTCCCCATAAAAGGCACGACCAAGCTCATTGTAACAATCTCCTTGGACACACACCCGAGTTCGTTGTTCTTTATCGCTACCCCATATGCCTTTGTGTGAAATTCACAACCATTTATTTTGTAACCATCAAGTACCGACTTGATCCTTGTCTCGTCCCATCGCTAGGACTTGTACACTAGCTTAATCGTTGATCCCTCAATCCAAAGCCTACAAAACTCCATCTTATTAAATGAAGTCATAGTTAACATATGGAGTATATATATTATATATATATACATTACGTGTTTAAAATTGAACTTACTTTGTCCTTTAGCCAAAGTGCAAAGTTTTTATCCCGATTGATTTGAATATCTTTATCGCTTATGTCGGCATGCTTCACTTTTAACTCACATCGTACAATCTATACCATGTTATAAACATTAACATATTAGAATAAATTTTCAACTTAAAAGATAAAATATCAAGTTTACATGTGTACCTCACAAATTCGGCCAATCTCCTCACAATTGAGAAGAATGTAAGTATGTGCGGCATGTAATTCTTGCTCGAGAGAGAATATGCGCTTCCTTTTCCATAAGCGCGGCCCGATAGACCAAATACAGAGAGCCGACCATTTAGTTCAACATTTCCCCCATCATCATGTCTCGATACTCGATTGGCCTTTGTCAAGACTTCGTCCGGAAAATAGTTTGAGACAAACGTAGATATCTCATCAAAACTGTATGCCTCGCATATCGACCCCTCGACATAAGCTCTATTCTTCACCTTCCTCTTAAGGTTTCCCATCACCCTCTCGAAAGGGTACATCCATCTATATTGAACTAGACCCCAACACGAGCTTCATAGGGAAGATGGATTTGCAAATGCTCCATGGAGTCAAAAAACCAGTGGGAATATTTTTCCAGCTTTACACGTGATCTCTATGATGTTCTTCTCAAGTACAAACATGTCCTTCTCATTCAATGATTTTGAACACAAGTCTTTGAAGAAATGACTAAGATCCGCCAAAGCATCCCATATTGGTTTATCAAGCGGATCCCGAAATGCTATAGTAATGAGTCTCTCCATGAACACACGATACCATGACTCTTCATCCCTTGCAATTTCCCACCAGTAACACACCTTGCAATGTTTGACGATATCCATCTCGTAGTTTCAGAGACTTAACCCATGTGCACACATCTTCAACTTGCTTTTTGACAATGTGTACCTTGCATGCGGTTTGACAATCTTACCATTAGGAGATTCATAAAGTTCTAATCCAGACGCTTAAATATCTTTCATGTCCAAACGCGTGCCTTATCGTTATCTTTTTTTTTCCCCAGTAATATTCATCACGTTGTTAAACACATTGTCAAACACATTCTTCTCAATATGCGTCACATCTAGATTATGACGAATCAAATTTGTAGACCAATAAGGCAATTCCCAAAAGATGCTTCTCCGAACCCAGATATGAGATTCACCAAACCCATTGATTATGTTTGTCGCATCAACCTTACCAAATGGGATAACCGCAATCTCATCACACGATCTCGCATCTCTGTTCCCGAGAATCAATCGCGTGCATGCGTGCATGCATCATTATCTACTTTCCCTTTCCTGAAGTGTTCTCTATTTCTTCGAAACGGGTGATCTACCGGTAAGAACCGACGATGACAGTCAAACCAACAAGGCTTTTGACCTTTTGATAGATTAAACGACTTTGTATGCTCCATACAATACGGACAAGCAAACTTCCCGTGTACTCCATCCAAATAAATATACCATAAGTCGGGAAGTCACTTATAGTCCACATAACCGCGCCTCTAAGGTTGAAATTTGTTTTCGTTGCAACATCCCAAGTCCAGTACTCCATCCTCCCACAATACCTTTAACTCTTCTATAAGAGGTCCAAGTAAACATCTAAGTTCTTTCCAGGACTCTTAGGACCGTGAATCATGAGTGAAAGAAATAAGTATGGTTGTTTCATACACATCCAAGGAGGCAAGTTATGCGAGAGTAACAATCACAGCCAACATGAGTGCGGAATAATTTGAGTGGCCAAACGGATTGAAACCATCGGTGGACAATCCAAGCCTCACATTTCTAGGTTCCAATGCAAATTCGTGGATGTGCTAAGTTAAAATCTTTCCAAGCCCCACCCATCTCATGGATGATTTAGTTCTCCATCTTTAGCTGGAGATTTCGCATGCCAACTCATATGTTCAGCTGATCTTGAAGACATGTACAATCTTTTTAGTCGATGTGTTATTGGAAAATACCTTAGAATCTTAAACGGTATACTTGATTTTTTTGTAGTCACACCCTCTTTATTAGGCCTAAACCGATCATGACTGCAAAACGTGCACCTTGTCATCTGTTCATTTTCCTTATAAAACAACATGCAGTCGTTGGGACATGCATCGATCTTTTGGTATCCAAGACCCAACTTCTTCACCATTTTCTTACAAAAGTAATAGTTACCAGGTAATTTCTCACCGTCAGGCAACATACTCTTAATTGCCTTCAAGAGTGACTCAAAACACTCATGGCTCATGTTGTGATCAGCCTTGATGTTAAGTAATGTCGCCACTGCAGACAATGTAGTGTGTTTGGTGCAACCATGCCACAATGGCTTGCTACCCTTGTCTAACAACTTAAAGAAGTCTTTGGCATCAGAATTCATAGGTTGCTCTCTTCGCTTGCTCCAATCAAAATCGCCCTCGCAATATCATGGACCATTTCATTCATAATACGATGAGTACTAATGCCTCAATTGTGTACTTGTGTGATGCCACCATCTCTTCTCCGCCCATGTGCCCACCAAAGATTCTTTGTAATTTCTCATGAACCCGTAAACAAGTAAATGATAGTTTACCATGTCTCATCCATATAATTTACATTCTTACACTTTAAACATGGACATCGATTCATGCGACTTACCATTCATACATTCTCGGGTGACTATACGCATACTCCAAAAACACTTGGCAACCAAATTCTAAATTCAATCAGAAGATTTATATGGGCACTTGACTTTCGTCGTATTATCCAACTACTTGATGCTCAATAGAGGTCCATGATTCCACTACCTCTACTACGATAAACATTATAAATGTTAATTAACATATGACTTGAGCATACTTGTAACCATATGACTTGAGCATACTTGTAAGCATGCATAACTTGGTTGAGCAATTTATAGCTTCTATAACATTTTGTAGCTTTATTCTTATATACATAAGTGTTAAATACCCTTTTTAAAAAAGATAAATGTCTCTTTATTGACCATGTGTGTCTAGTTACCTTCTCTCATTTGCACTAACAGCTCCCTAAAGATCGCTTATTTTGGCTTAATGTATTTTGATAGCTTACCATGCTAACAACAAAGCTTGGCTTGGCCCGTGAGGCTTGGCTAAGTGGATCAACTCCAATAGCCCCTTAATAGGCTCTAGTGGATCAACAATAGGCTCGTTAATAGTATAAATGTTCGCAACTACCCGACTAATAAAAAAATTCTCCGAGTCTCCCCTATAATATGGACTAGCCACATACGCACGACAAAGATGTATATAAAGTCATTTCTAGGCACCCATGACACAAACCAAGAGAAATATACAAATTCCCAATATAATAATGCAAATTAAACTAGTATACTCAAAACAAATTAATTGGAAGTATATATGAACTTCTCCAACAAAATCGCCACTATCAAAATAAGAATTTCTTCATATCAGCTACCCAAAGTCACATTAACAAAATATGAATTTCTTCCTATTCATAAGGAAATATGAACTTCTCCAACAAAATCAGTCTCCAACAAAATATGAGCTACCCATAATATACCCATAATTTTGGAACGAATATACCCATAACATACAATAAAGTAAATCAGTCTTCATATCGTTACCCATAATTTTGGAACGAAGAAAGTAAAAAATTGTGAAAGGAAGATTGTAATATACAATAAATTATGAAAGGAAGATTAAAGGGGTTACCGACGGTGGTACGGTGATGGTGAAGGCGTCGGTCGAATGTTGGTGTTGGTGAAGGCGTCGGCCGAATGTTGTATTATGGTGAATGTTGATGGTGAAGGTGTTGGTGAGTAAATTATGAGTGTTGTTGGTGGCCGAATGTTGGTGAATGTTGGTGTTGGTGGCCGAATGTTGGTGGTTTCTCGTCTGAGTTTCTCGGCCGAATGTTTGTCGACTGGTTCGAACGAATGCCTGAATCTGATTCAAGTTATAAGAATCAGTGACCGCATGCGGTCGCTAGTTTTTAATGATGTGGACATATTAGCGACCGCTAGCGGTCGCTGATATAGATTGGTTGCCGCGCCAAAGTTTCGCACCAATTTTTTGGGGGGAAATTCTTCTCAGCGACCGATCAGCGACCGCATGCGGTTGCTGATATCCACTAGCGACTAGATTTCTTTTCGGTCACAGATAGAGGTCGCTAATACTATTATCAGCGACCAGATAGGGCGGTCGCTGATATCATTGGTCGCAGATGGCCCTTTTTCTTGTAGTGTATGAATATGTACTGTATGTTCGTATTGTTAATGGTTGGTCAATTACGGTGTATTTTGACCAAACCCTAGTAATAATGTTAAACCCTAATTTGAGAACCAAATTAGAGTACAAGATTGTTTTATAAGTTTGTTATATAATTTATGTTGTGTATTAAGTGATTAATTAGGTAAACCCTAATTAAAGACTAAAAACCCTAATTTGTAGAAAACCCAAAAATATTAAAAACCATAATTTTAAATGAGAAACCCTAATTTCAAACATAAATTAGAGTTCGAGATTGATTGTAATTGTGTTAATGTGATTAATTAACAAGTATTATAATTACAATTGTTAATTTTGGAAACCCTAAATTTTAAAACCCTAATTTGATAATTAGAAAACCTAATTATAAATCCAGAACCCTAATTATCAAAATCTTAAACCCTAATTGCTAAATTAGCAAAGTCAATGATAATTATATGATCTAAACCCTAATGTTACTGTATAAGGTAATTGGAAAATTAATCATAATTATGAAACCCTAATTTTAAAATTTTAGAAACTAAAATTTATTTATTTTATTTTATTTTATTTTATTTTATTTTTTTTGCAAACCCTAATTACTAAATCCTAGATTTGTTTTGTGCTAAACCTTAGGGTTAAACCCTAAGGGTTGGCAAGATTACAAGAATGCCATTTAAATGAATTATCAAAAGACTAGTTTGCCCCTAAATAAATTATTTTCGCTAGAATAGGTTTTGACTTAATAGGGAGAGTTGGTGACCAAACTCTAACCACTACCTTGACTTAAAATGGACAGTATTCAGCTCTTGTACCAACCATTCATGCATCTATCAAGCTCTATATATAGATTGAGAGAGAAAAGTTTACTTTTGTTAGCCATTTTTGTACCAAACACCCAAACCTTTTTTCTCCACCCAAACCCACGATATTATAAAACAAGCCTGTCCCAAGATCAGCCCCACGAACAACCACATCAAACTCAGAATCAATGAATCAAAAATTTTCTTAGCAAGGTATAAAACCTACCCAAAAATCTATCCATAATTTATGTGTTAGATGTTATGTTTGAGTGTTAGAATATGTTTATTATAGTGTCTAATGATGATCTGGGTTACTAGATGTTAGATCCATAACATCTAGAGGCTCGAATTTGAAGATTTAAAAAATGCAGAAAAATATTTTTTTGTGGTGTGATAACCAATTGTCGTGTCGTGTAGATCTTTCTATGTTTTATGTTTTGTTGTTTTAATGTTTGATCTTGTAGTATCTTGTGAGATCTTTGCTCTGAACTCAAATCGAGTCGGATCGGTTGTAGGTTGCAAGATATGGGTGGTCAAACACCGCTTGACCAACCATGACTAGCCATGTTCTGGGTAACCCGAACGAGCCTGAAAGGTCCGACATGATTTTCATGAGCCTGGATCCGATATGTGGTGGATTGATAATATGTTCTTGGTTTTGTATCTAAGTTGTAGTATGTTGTTTGTACTACATTATGTTATATTTATATCACTTAAACACTAAGTATAGTGAAAGTAATGGTTGGTCAAACTAGGCGAATCGACCGTGACATCTATTTTCCGGGAAACCCGGAAAATCGATGAAACATATCTTCCGACATGGTTTAATTTAGACTCAATCGATTGTTTGTAAGGTTGTTATATGTATATTTTGTAATAGATCTATAGTATTACATGCTGGCTACATACTTCATGCCTTATTTCACACAAAACGCACAAGAATCACATGTTATAGAAGGCCAAAAATGGATAGACAACCTGTTCTTCATTTCTGGGTAACCTAGAAATGAAGAACATGTCTGACAGCTTGTTTGAGGGATCTGATCTCTTATGTTATGCATGTTATGTTGATGTTTATTGTTAGCTCGTGTAGTATTGTACTTGTACTACATGATCTGACCATCAACATGTCCAGAAACAAATTTAACAACGTTTAATCAATGGTCAAAGTAGTTATGTCGTACACTGCTATGAATGTTCAAGAACGGCTCAAGAACATGAAGAACACCTATAGTGCCAGTTTTGTCACTATAGGTGGTTTTTAGCGATATATAGTAATTTATTTTTCGGAAATTAATTAATATAATTAAATAAATAGAAAAAATAGTTTTTAATTATTAAAAATACCAAATAAATTATTAAAAATTATTTCAAATTCCGAAAATTAGTTTTTAATTATTTTAAATATATTTCATAAATATTTAATATTTTTAGAATATTAAAGGTATTTAATTTATTTAATTATATTATTACATAAATTAGTTAAAAATGATTTTAATACTTGAAAATCATTTAAAATTATATTATGATATAAGAAAATATTTTAAGTTATTTTAATGACTTTTAATATTTTATGATAAATTTCATTAATAAATTAATATTAATGATCATTAAGTTATTTACTAAAGGAATTAAATTAATTAATTAAAATGATTTTTATAATATTAAAAATCATTTTAAATAATAATAAGGTATTTAAAAAATATTTTAAGTTATAAAATATAACTTTTAATATTTAAAGGTAAATTTCATTAATTAATTATTATTAATGATATTAAAGTTATTTAATAATTATATTAAATAATTTAGTTTAAAATGATTTTTAATATTATAATAATCATTTTAAATGAAAATAAAGTGTTTAAAGATATTTTAAGTTATAAAAAATAACTTTTAATATTTAAAGGATAATTTCATTAATAATTTAATATTAATGATTATTAACTTATATTTAAAGATATTAAATTAATTTAATAATTATATTAAATAAATAGTTTATAAATAGTTTTATTAATTTAAAAATCATTTAAAAGGGATATAAATGAATAAAAAATATTTTAAGTTATACTTAATGACTTTTTGATATTTTGATAAATAAAACATTAATACTTTAATATTAATGATAATTATTTAAAAATAATTTTAAATGTTTTAAAAATCATTTAAGGGTAATATTAATACTTTAAAATATTTTAAGTTATTATAAATAACTTTAATATTTTGGAAATGATTTCATTAATAGTTTAATATTAATTAGATATTAATGATAATAGAATTATTCAATATTTAAATCATTTAATAATGATTCCGATGTTTGAAAATTCATGATAAATTATAATAAATATTTTAAAATTATATTAAGTCATTTAATATGACTGATATTTATAGATATTGAGTTACGGGACCGAGTCTTAGACTCGATAATTACACGATAAAAATGTCGGTACACTGACATGTTTCAAAAATTGATCTGGACTTAGATAATATAATTATATATGTGATTATTTGTGATTCAATGGTTGTTAAATATGGGTAATAATGTGATTAGGTTATGTGTTGACTGTGAAATGCAGTACTATGTGTTATAGTATATTGTTATAATCGAACGAATGATCTGATTAATGATAGGTCGTGATATAAACGATAAATCTAAGTTGTAAACTGTAAGCAGCGCATCAGGCAAGTATCTTACCTTTGCATTTTCTTTATGCAATGGACATGAGTAAGAATATTTACGAATTATATTATTACTGTACAGATTATTAACCTTATATTATATAAGCTCATTAATTATCAACATGTTAGTATATGATAATTCAGATATATATTTTGTTCGTTAATTTCTATAAATGTTTATACAAGTGTCCCCACTTGGATAATCATTGTATTTAATCACATGTTGATATACCTACCCGTATACATAAATGTTGAATTATAGATTATTGTTGAATAAAATAAAACCTTTGATTTGGAAACTAGACAAATATGAACATCCCTACACGGGATAATTGTTTATGCACCCAAGGTGGACAGAGTGAACGATACCCTCGTTCTTGCACGTAGTATTGATCAATGCAGGGCATAACGGGCTGATCACCCTCGTGCTCGTAAGTTATAACGGTTTGCAGATGAATTTCTGTTTAACCTTTTCGAAAATAAAAACAATGTTCATAGTATGTCACATAAACCCTATTTATAGTCAGTACGTAGTTTCAAAGATTTGGTATAGAATTGATATATTATTATCATTGGTACAGATTACTTCACAACTGTTGAATCGTTGTAGAATGGTAGTATAAAAAAAACATTTAAATTCTTTCAGCTTATATATATATAATTTTTATTACTTGTTGGGCACTCAAATGCTCATCCTTGCTTAATTTAAATGTTTTCAGCTAAGTGTGAATGACCAGAGAGCTCTGCTAAAAATAAGGGAAAGGGAAAGGTTGCTGAATGAGAGAAATGTTATTTTATGTAATAATTAACTTTATTAAGACTAGTATGATATATATTATCTATCATGGGTTGTAATGAATGTTTAAAGGTTACGTACTTGGGATTCAGACTCTGATGATATGTAAATTAAGTTGATCTTTATATTATTGTTATTATTATTAGTATTATTCCGCTCATAGAAATGGTATCGTAAAGCACCGAGTTTGTGTTTCAAGTACCCGGATTTGGGGGCCCTATAGGTTGGTATCAGTGCTTAGGGATTAAAACCTTAGGTGGGTTAGACCTTAGGCTATAACCTTAGAACAGAGGGAAACGTTGAAAATGCAAATAACTCATATAGAGTTTAAAAAGAGATGAATTGACTAAGTTTATCGTCAAATAAAATAAAAGATAACTTATATAAAACTCTTAATTGCTGTATGTATATACTATATGCTAATCAGAATAATTTATATGTATAGATGTCTGGTGGAAAAGGCTTGTTGTATGCATATAGCATGAAGAAGGGTCAAACCCATACACCCGAGCTGATATCGAAGTCAATAGCTGAAATAGAGGCTCATGATGCAAACAACTCAGACGAGGTGGTTATTATAGAAAATGTAGTACCAGATCCGGAGATGGTGGAGCTGACAGATAGTGATTCGGACACTAAAGTTGAAGCTGATCAAGCATCAACGGAGGTGCAGGATCTGAGGAACAAGGTTTCTTCTCTGGAAAGGCTGTGGGAGATAGAAAAGTTGTTGAATAGTCAATTGCGTCAAGCATTAATAGAAACAATGGAAGAACAAGATAAGCTTAAAATCTAAATTGATCAGATAGGAGCCACAAACAACACATCGTGTGCAGCTCCGAGCAAGAAGGGAAAAAGAAAGATAGAAGACCACGACTTAGGAAAATTCGATAAGAAGAAGGGGAAAAAATATGTTATCTGTGCGGCTATGAGGGACATACCACTCTGTATTGTCCTGACTACAAACCAGGAGCATGTTTTATCTGTGGGATAGAAGGTCATCAGGCGAAAAGTTGTCCAAGGAAGAGGTGCAATAAATAAGTAGTAGAGGTTTTGTGATGTAGGTGTTTAATGTAATATATAGGATAATATGTCTGTGTAATGTAATATTCTAAAACTTTTGTAATGATTAAGTTTGTAAATCCTGACTTTTATAGTCACCAAGGGATAACTGATGTTTAAAGCATTATGTGCTATGTTATGTAAAATATTCCTTAAATGAATATGAATCTATGTTTGAGTAATGAAACAAGTTTAATATATTAAACTTATATGATAAGGTTTAGAATGTAAGTTAAATTTATGATTTCACTTCATCAGATAATGCCGCCAAGACGTCGAAATCACAATCAAAGGGCAGAAGAATCTGTCAACAACGTTGAAGGACAACAACAAGCCGACCCAATGCAGCACTTTGCAAACATGGTAGCATAAGCTATGCAACAAGGGATACCAGTCGCTGGGAATCAGCCAGATAATTGCTGAGCGAACTTCAAGGATTTTAAGGCTGTAGGACCGCCGGAATTTAAAGGTACAACTGACCCTGTAGAAGCCCAAACTTGGGTTAAGGAAATTGAGAAGGCATTCATGGTAGCTAGGGTAGATGAAAGGCAAAAGACCGCTTTTGCCACTTACATGATGAAGGGTGAGGCAAACTTTTGGTGGGAAGCGAACTAGGCGAGGGCAGGAGAAGGAGTAGTCACATGGGATAGATTTAAAACTTTATTTTTCGAAAACTATTTTTCACCTAGTATGCAGGCGAGGATGGAGGTTAAATTTTTAGAATCGAAACAAGAGAATATGACTGTTGCGAAATACGCCGCAAAATTCAATGAGTTAGCTAGGTTTGCCCCACATCAAGTTGATACGGAGGCTAAGAAAGCGAGAAGGTTTGAGTTGGGATTAAAACCATGGCTCTATAACAAGGTGGCGGTGTTGCAGATTCATACATTTGCAGCACTCATGGAGAAGGCGATTATTGCTGAGGAGGGGAGTGAGGCTATGAGCCTCTACAACAAGGAGAGGAAGAATAAGGGTGAGACCGAAGGAGCTGGGAAGGTGGAAATTAATAGTGGGAGTAGGGGAGGTAATAGTAGTAGCAAGAGGAAGGGAAGCAATTTTGGAGTTGTGCAGGTAAAGCAGGAAGGTGTTAAGAAGCTAGCAGTACAGTGCAAGAATTGTGGAAAGAACCACTCAGGGGAGTGTCTGAAAGGGAAATTTGTTTGCTACAAGTGCGGGCAGGAGGGCCATATCTCTCCCAACTGCCCCAATCCTAGGATGAATAGTGGATGTTTTCTGTGCGGATCGACTAAGCACAGGGTGAAGGATTGTCCAAAGAGGAGGGTGGAGGCAGTTAGTGTGAATACTGGCGCTGGAAGTGGAACTTTAGCAATCACGGGACCTACGTCATCGAGCAAGCCAACGAAATCTACTGCAAGGGTCTACAACATGACATCCAAAGTTACTACGGCAAAATTGCAGCTGGAACTCCAGGTATTATTCGTAAACCTTTTATTTTATTATACATGATTTTCCTATATATAGTAAATTATTATATAAAGAAATTTTGAGGGAGGAATTTGAGTTCTTTTAAAAATAAAATTTCCGTTTAATCAGAAGGACAAGCTTTATGTGAATAGTTAAAGATTAGTTCGATCAAATTATGATCGAGATCTACTTGCAAAGATTGTGTATGCTATGTAACCGTATATGTGTAGGTTTTAAAAACGGTGATTCCGGGGACGGAATCTTTATAAGGGAGGGTGAATGTAGCAACCCGATATTTTCTATATAAATAAATAAGAAATTTTGCGTATAATTTTTTTTTTTTATTATTTTAAGGATGAGGATTTGTACAAGATAATGTGTATATATGTATTTATGTGGTAAATAAAAATATATTTATTACATAAATATTTACAAATAAATTTATTTTAGAATTATTGATTATTAAAAAGTATATTCTTATAATAATTAATTTTAAGATAGAAATGTTTTATTAATTATTTTCATGAAAACATAATCATATATTATTTAAATAATATATGAAGTGATTTTAGAATAATTATAATATTTATTTTATTATATGAATTTAGTACAGTTATTAAGTTAATTATTTTACCTTAATTATTAAGGTTAAATAGAAAGAATAAATCAGATATGAAATCCAAACCCTAATTTTGGATTATTGTCAAGGTATGAGAATAATAATATAATATTAATTATATTTTGATTTTTTTAGTGCTACGAATATGTACTGTATGTCCGTATTGATAATGTTTGGTCAATTACGGTGTATTTTGACCAAACCCTAGTAATAATGTTAAACCCTAATTTGAGAACCAAATTAGAGTACAAGATTATTTTATAAGTGTGTTATATAATTTATGTTGTGTATTAAGTGATTAATTAGGTAAACCCTAATTAAAGTCTAGAATTATAGAAAACTCAAAAATATTAAAAACCCTAATTTCAAATGAGAAACCCTAATTTGAAACATAAATTAGAGTTCGAGATTGATTGTAATTGTGTTAATGTGATTAATTAACAAGTATTATAATTACAATTGTTAATTTTGGAAACCCTAAATTTTTAAAACCCTAATTTGATAATTAAAAACCTAATTATAAATCCAGAACCCTAATTATTAAAATCTTAAACCTTAATTGCTAAATTAGCAAAGTCAATGATAATTATATGATCTAAACCCTAATGTTACTGTATAAGGTAATTAGAAAATTAATCATAATTATGAAACCCTAATTTCAAAATTTTAGAAACTAAAATTTATTTATTTTATTTTATTTTATTTTATTTTATTTTTTTGTGCAAACCCTAATTACTAAATCCTAGATTTGTTTTGTGCTAAACCTTAGGGTTAAACCCTAAGGATTAAATCCTAAAGGTTGGCAAGATTACAAGAATGCCATTTAAATGAATTATCAAAAGACTAGTTTGCCCCTAAATAAATTATTTTGGCTAGAATAGGTTTTGACTTAATAGGGAGAGTTGGTGACCAAACTCTAACCACTACCTTGACTTAAAATGGACAGCATTCAGCTCTTGTACCAGCCATTCATGCATCTATCAAGCTCTATATATAGATTGAGAGAGAAAAGTTTACTTTTGTTAGCCATTTTTGTACCAAACACCCAAACCTTTTTTCTCCGCCCAAACCCACGAAATTATAAGACAAACCAGTCCCAAGATCAGCCCCACGAACAACCACATCAAACTCAGAATCAATGAATCAAAAATTTTCGTGGTAATTTATATGTCCATAATTTATGTGTTAGATGTTATGTTTGAGTGTTAGAATATGTTTATTATAGTGTCTAATGATGATCTGGGTAGCTAGATGTTAGATCCATAACATCAAGAGGCTCGGATTTGAAGATTTAAAAAAAATCTGGGAAAATATTTTTTTTATGGATCGACAACCAAATGTCGTGTCGTGTAGATCTTTCTATGTTTTATGTTTTGTTATTTTAATGTTTGATCTTGTAGTATCTTCAGAGATCTTTGCTCTGGAACTCAAATCGTAGTCGGATCGGTTGTAAGTTGCAAGATATGGGTGGTCAAACACCGTTGACCAACCCCGATAGCCATGTTCAGGTAACCCGAGCGATCCTGAAAAGGTCTCGACATGATTTTCATGAGCACGGATCGCGACAAAGGTTTGATAATATGTTCTTGGTTTTGTATCTAAGTTGTAGTATGTTGTTTGTACTACATTATGGTATCTTTATATCACCTAAACACTAAGCATGGTGAAAGTAATGGTTGGTTAAACCAGAGTGTAATCGACCGTGACATCTCGCTTTTCTGGAAACCCGAATATCGATGAGCATGTCTTCCGACATGGTTTGATCGACTGATCGATTGTTTGTAAGGTTGTTATATGTATATTTTGTAATAGATCTATAGTATTACATGCTGGCTACATACTTCATGCCTTATTTCACACAAAACGCACAAGAATCACATGTTATAGAAGGCCAAAAATGGACAGACAACCTTTTCTTCATTTCTGGGTAACCCATAAATGAAGAACATGTCTGACAGCTTGTTTGAGGGATCTGATCTCTTATGTTATGCATGTTATGTTGATGTTTATTGTTGGCCCGTGTAGTATTGTACTTGTACTATATGATCTGACCATCAACATGTCCAGAAACAAATTTAACAACGTTTAATCAATGGTCAAAGTAGTTATGTCGTACACTGCTATGAATGTTTAAGAACAGCTCAAGAACATGAAGAACACCTATAGCGCCAGTTTTGTCACTATAGGTGGTCTTTAGCGACAGATAGTAATTTATTTTTCGGAAATTAATTAATTTAATTAAATAAATAGAAAAAAAATAGTTTTTAATTATTAAAAATACCAATTAAATTATTAAAAATTATTTTAAATTTCAAAAATTATTTTTTAATTATTTTAAATATATTTCATAAATATTTAATATTTTTAGAATATTAAAGGTATTTAATTTATTTAATTATATTATTAAATAAATTAGTTAAAAATGATTTTAATACTTGAAAATCATTTAAAATTATATTATGATATAAGAAAATATTTTAAGTTATTTTAATGACTTTTAATATTTTATGATAAATTTCATTAATAAATTAATATTAATGATCATTAAGTTATTTACTAAAGGAATTAAATAAATTAATTAAAAATTATTTTATTATATTAAAAATGATTTTAAATAATAATAAGGTATTTAAAAATATTTTAAGTTAAAAAATATAACTTTTAATATTTAAAGGTAAATTTCATTAATTAATTATTATTAATGATATTAAAGTTATTTAATAATTATATTAAATAATTTAGTTTAAAAATTGTGACGCCCCCAAAAATTAGGTATACATCACCCATCTTGGGTCACCAGATACATGGTACAGAATTTAAATACAACTTACTAATACAACTGCCGTGTACAATACGAAAAAACATAAACTGTGAGTTTGAATACAAATATTATCTACTAGAGATTATACAAACTCTAAAGGAGTCCTCATTACAATTATTATCACACTATTTCACAGAATAGTGAGGACTACTAATGCTATCCTCTAGACCATCACTCCGCTCCACGACTCGTCCCCAAATTATATTCTCATTTCAAGAGAACAATGAAAGAAAGGGTGAGCTCAACTAGCCCGAAGAAGAAATATTATGACTAAGATAATGCGAATAAATTATCATTAGCCTCAACAATGGTAAACCCGATAAAATACAATAGACATCAAGTGTAATCTGCAGCTTTAACAAGCAATCCATTAAAATAGTCAAGTAGAGAATAGAATCTACTATCTTTTATGATTTAAAAGTTTTCATCACTTTTATCATTTGAGACTCATTTCGATAAATAATCCACATCATTAAATCATTCCCATTACTACGGCCAAGCAAGGATATTCTTTAGTATCACGACCACGAATTATCCATGCACTACGGGCGAAAGATAATCGTGTTTTCATCAACGGTCCTGATCATGCCATAAAACAATTCATCTTTGCTTCCTTGGCCGAAAAGAATCAATAGCCATAATCATACCAAAAACTGTCCATCAATGCACTACGGGCCAATGAGGACTTTTAATTTTCACATCATTTGTAACATTACGGTCATGATTATACCGAATAATCCCTAGTCATAATCATACAAAGTCCATCTATGCACTACAGGCCACAGATGACTTTCAACATAACATAAACATGCGGATGATGACAATGATATAAGAATTCAATTAAACAAGTTCAAGAATTAATTTGTCCAGGAACCAATAACGTCCAAATTGTCAACATGATACTTCTTTGTAGAATAAAATTCAAGAATGCTCAGAAGAATATTTCCATGAAAATCTTGGATGAAGCGCAAATATCAAGGATATTCCACTAATTTCATGGAGTATAGAAGTCAAAATTTTAATCAATTGAGTATAATACTTGAATGGAATAACAAAAGATATCACCATGCATGTGGTACTTGGCATGAGATTTGTTATTCCAACGTAATAATAATAACGGAACCAGTCGTCGTGAAATTCACACCAACAGATGTTCCAATGAATAATAAATGCAAAATAAAAATGATGGAACCAGTCCCACAGTATAGCACAGATGTGATATTCCGAACGAATAATTAAGACGGAATAATAAAAATGGAACCAGGAGTCCAACATATAAAGCATGCATGTGATATTCCGGCGAATAATAAAGACGAGAATAATAGAAGAATGTCACCAAGTATAGGTTAGTCCACATTATCTTTGGTTATTCCAAAGAGAATAATAAAGAATGGAATAACGAAGTTCTCTTAATGAATACAAAAGAAATAATATTCCTTCTGTAAAATAATACTTGATATAAGAGTAGTGAAGTAGCGTAAATTTTTCTTCTATCTCTCTATAGTCTCTCTCTATAGTTTCTCTCTCTGAGTTCAAAGAATTAAGTAAGAAAATAATGAAGGAATGAGCTTCTATTTATAGAAAAATGGAATGCATAAGTAACTAATCCATGAACGGTCCAGATTGATTTACTTTAATCGACGGTCCATATTTAAAGAAAATCTTTTAAATAAAATATAATATATTCTATTTATATAAAAAGATTTTTATTATGCAAACACTATCTTGAGACACTATGCAAACACTATGCATAATAAAATATAATATATTCTATTTATAGAATAACTTTAATAAAGTATTCTATTTTATATAAAAGATGTTTCTATTTTATTACGTGAATAAAACAAAACTTCTAAATCAACAATAATTGAATCAAATAATGTAAGATACTATGCAAAGAACTATTGTAGCAATAATTAAACAAAACCGAAAGTGACTTCTCACATAAATATCAATAATCAATACTGGTATTGCTACTATGCAACAACGCCAGACATCTTGTACTTTTACTACCGAGTAGTTCAACAGTATCAACGGTAAAACTTCCGCCGTTATTTTCAATAAAATATTTTTATCGTTTTCTCAATCCGAAAATAATTTCGTTGTGGGGTCCACCAATGATTGTGCCGTCGTACAAATATTTCCTGTTTAAAACGAATATTCCCTGACCAATCTAATATAATATGAAAACTTGCATACTTTGCAAAATTTATAAATATTACCCACAACTATAACATTATCTCAAATTCACACCATAATATAAAATAATTATTTCGAGAAAATTAATTCTTTATTCATAAAATCTGGGGTTTCACAATCTCCCCTCCTTATGGAATTTCGCCCTCAAAATTTACGTACATACCTGGTATGCCAAACAGGTGAGGATACCTTGACTTCATTTCAGATTCTAACTCTTGAGGTATAACCCTTGAGTGTTGGATATGATTCTTCTTATCTAAGATTTTAACACGAGATCTCATACGTTAAATCATCCGCTATCTCATTCGATTCTAAATTAATAATGTGGTTTGGGTCATCCACATATTTACATAACATTGATACGTTAAAAACGTTATGAGCACGCGACATACTTGGCGGTAAAACGAGTCTATAAGCCACAGTTCCTACTCAATCGAGGATTTTAAATGGGCCAATTAAATTGAGGGTTGAGATTTCCTCTCTTTAGCAACTCTTACTTCTAGAATAACACCCTCTTGAACCTTCTTCTTCACATTCATCAGATTCGGGTATGTAGCTTGAGCGTCTTTAACTTTATCGATTAAAGTCGATTTTAATCGTATATTCGTTATCTTCACGTGGGTCCCTATAGTCTTTAACTCTATCTTCATCATTTGTAAGTTATACGAAATGAGTCTTTGTGTTAACAACATCGCACTTGTAAACGCATACGATCTTCTACTCAACATGTCAACTACCATGTTCGCTCTTCTACGATGATATTGAATGGTACGATCGTAATCTTCCATAGCTCGAGTCAACGTCTTTGGCGCATTATACGTTCGTTTTGGTTGAAAAAATATTTGAGGGTTTAAGAAATGGGTTTTGTACTGGTGTCAATACTAAATTCGATTTCACGCTCTGGGGTAGGCTAAGAAGTCTTCAGGAATACGTCAAGAGATTTATTAATGATAGAAATATCGTTCAAAACTGTTACTCTCATCCAAGACTTGAATAGTACGTCACATTGATACCAACTGTGACTTCTATCCCTTAACCTAGATAGCACCTCACAATATTACCTATCAACTTGTCATCGTCATTCACGACGTCGCCTACAGAAAGTCTAGCTTCGGTGTATTCCACACCAGGAAGTCATCAACAAAAGGATCGGGGCTCTTTACTTATGGCTTGATATGACAATGATTGAATTTAGTGGTTTGGTTGCTTGAATTCGCATAATAGGTTGGTTAGGAATATAAAAGCTAACGACCTTATGAAAAACATGATGAATAGTTAACCAATCGTTTAAAAAAACCACATCAAAGGCAAGTATTTTCAAAGAGATAAGATCGACAGGTAACGTGAAAGTGTCGATTTGAATCAAATAAGATTTATAAACAGTGGAGGTAACGAAGGTTTCTCCCAATGGAGTTTCAATAGATAAATCAAAGTTTAACTTCTCCGGAGTTAAGTACAAACATTGAACACAACTAGGTGAAATAAAAGAGTGAGTAGAACCGGTATCTAACACGGTATAGAATTCGTAAGAGCTTATGATTAACTTACCCGTGATAATTATATTCAGGTTCCTCGTCACGAGAAAAAAAGCGCTCTCTCTTAAACTACCGACTTTGGCTTGTCTGGGACATCCTTTGGCATCACTATCCCAGTTGGACTTGACTTCACCATACGACAAAATTGAGCTAGGTGACCTTCTCTTTCGCAATTAAAACACGCTTTGGATTGTTGCATACAGTTTGGACGGATGTGTCCCTCTTGTCCACATTTGAAACATACGACCGATGGGCGTTCTTCTTCCTTTGAAACGGGTTCTAGTGCCGACATCTTCACGTTATTGTTGAACCTTCTCTTCTTAAAATGTCCATTCTTATTATCTTGGCCATGATTACCACCAGAATGGTTACCATTCTTGGCATGATAATATCCCCCACGATGGTTATCGTTGTTACGATGGCCGCTGCCACCCAGATGATTATTATCGTGTTGTTGGTCGTTGCCTTTTGGTTGTGCTGACTCATTATCGCGCTCCAATAACTGAGCCCTATTCACAACATATGAATATAAACAAAGTTTGTGAGAAATGAGGTATTGACGTATATCGGGTTTTAAACCTCGCAAAAACATTCGCGTCATTCGCTCCTCATTATCGACCAAATGGGATGCAAACCGGGATAACTCATAAACTTAGCCTTGTCTTTGCGACACGGTCATATTGTTTTGCTCCAGCTTGATGAATTCTACCTCCTTCATGTGACGAATACTTTCAGGAAAGTACTTGTCGTTGAATAATTCTTGGAACTTCTCCCAAGACATCTTAAGTGCGTCAGGCTGGGTACGTTTTACAGATTCCCACCAATGATCTCCTTCTTCACGCAACATAAAGGTGGCAAATGGAACCTTTTGCTCCTTTGAGCATTCCAAGACATCAAATATCTTGTTAATCTGCTTTATCCATGTCTTCGCCTTAAGTGGTTCTGGCTTTCCCAAAAACTCCGGTGGTCCCAGCTCCTTGAACTGCTTAGCGGTGACCAACCGTGGGTTACCATTGTTTCCACCTGCATTATGGACAGGAGCTGTCTTCGCCCGTTGTTGCATGAATTGCTCCTTAAACTGCTTAGCGGTGACCATCCGAGAGTTATCAGTATTTCTACCTGCATTTTGGACATGAGCTGCCTTCGCCTGTTGTTGCATGAATTGCATAAAGTCTCTGACCATCCCATCATTCACCATTTCATCGGTGTTATTGTTTTCATGAGGAGTATTGTCCTCTGGTTGCACATTATCCTGATTATTAATCAGTGGAGACTCAACAGTCTCATGTGCTCCATTGATAATCTTAACATTCTCGGATGCCATTTTCAAACACTGCCACAAAACAAGGGTTAATTAACATATCACATATTATCCCTATACTCTGACCGACCAATTAGATACCAAATAAACTTAAGTAGGTCATACTCATGAAGGAATTCCCGCCTCTCCCTCCTAGTTCTTGTCTCACATCTCACCAGGATCATATCCCTAAGCTTTGATACTGTTGTGACGCCCCCAAAAATTAGGTATACATCACCCATCTTGGGTCGCCAGATACATGGTACATAATTCAAATACAACTTACTAATACAACTGTCGTGTACAAATACGACAAAATATAAACTATGAGTTTGAATACAAATATTATCTACTAGATATTATACAAACTCAAAAGGAGTCCTCATTACAATTATTATCACACTATTTCACAGAATAGTGAGGACTACTAATGATATCCTCTGGACCATCACTCCGCTTCTCCCACTCGTCCCAAATTATATTCTCATTTCCTTAAGAGAACAAAGGAAGAAAGGGTGAGCTCAACTAGCCCAAAGAAGAAATATTATGACTAAGATCATGCGAAATAAATTATCATTAGCCTCCAATAATGTTAAACTGATAAAATACAATAGACATCAAGTTTAACTACAGCGGAACAAGCAATCCATTAAAAGAGTCAAGTAGAGAATAGAATCTACTATCTTTTATGATTTAAAAAGTTTTTCATCACTTTTATCGCTGAGACTCAGCTCAATAAATAATCCACATCATTAAATCATCCCTGCACTACAGGCCAAGGATATTCTTTAGTATCACGACCACGAATTATCCATGCACTACGGGCCAAAGATAATTGTGTTTTAATCAACGGTCTTGATCATGCCATAAAATAATTCATCTTTGCTCCCTTGGCCGAAGAGAATCCATAGCCATAATCATACCAAAAACTGTCCATCAATGCACTACGGGCCAATGAGGACTTTTAATTTTCACATCATTCGTAACATTACGGTCATGATTATACCGAATAATCCCTGGTCATAATCATACCAAGTCCATCTATGCACTACAAGCCATAGATGACTTTCAACATAACATAAACATGAGGATGATGACAATGATATAAGAATTCAATTAAACAAGTTCAAGAATTAATTTGTCCAGGAACCAATAACATCCAAATTGTCAACATGATACTTCTTTGTAGAATAAAATTCAAGAATGCTCGTAAGAATATTTCCATGAAAATCTTTGGATGAAGCGCAAATATCAAGGATATTCCACTAATTTCATGGAGTATAGAAGTCAAAATTTTAATCAACTGAGTATAATACCGAATGGAATAACAGAAGATATCACCATGCATGCGGTACTTCGCATAGGCGGTTATTCAAATGTAATAATAATAACGAAACCAGTCGTGTGAAATTCACACCGCAGGATGTTCCAACGTAATGATAAATGCGGAATAATAAATGATGGAACCAGTCCCACAGATAGCACACGACGGAGATTCCGAAGCGAGAATAATAAAGACGGAATAATAAAAATGGAACCAGTGTCCATGCGTATGCAGCATGCATATGATATTCCGGCGAGAATAATAAAGATGTAATAATGGAACAATGTCACCAAGTATAGGGTAGTCCAGATATATCTTTGGTTATTCCAAAGTGAGAATAATAAAGAATGGAATAATGAAGTTCTCTTAATGAATACAAAAGAAATAATATTCCTTACCGTAAAATAATACTTGATATAAGAGTAAAGTGAAGCGCGAAATTTTTTCTTCTTCTCTCTCTATAGTCTCTCTCTATAGTTTCTCTCTCTAGAGTTCAAAGAATTAAATGAAAATAATGAAGGAATGAGCTTCTATTTATAGAAAATGGAATGCATAAGTAACTAATCCATGAACGGTCCAGATTGATTTACTTTAATCGACGGTCCATATTTAAAGAAAATTCTTTTAAATAAAATATAATATATTCTATTTATATAAAAGATTTTTATTATGCAAACACTATCACGGGCACTATATAAACACTAAGCATAATAAAATATAATATATTCTATTTATGGAATAACTTTAATAAAGTATTCTATTTTATATAAAAGATGTTTCTATTTTATTACGTGAATAAAACAAAACTTCTAAATCAACAATAATTGAATCAAATAATGTGAGATACTAGCAAAGAACTATTGTAGCAATAATTGAACAAAACCGAGTGACTTCTCACATAAATATCAATAATCAATACCGCAGGTACTTCTTGTCAACGCCAGACATCGCATTTCTTTACTACCGAGTAGTTCAACAATGTCAACGGTAAAACTTCCGCCGTTATTTTCAATAAAATATTTTTGTCGTTTTCTCGATCGAATAATAATTTTCGTTGTGGGGTCCACCAATGATTGTGCCATCGTACGAATATTTCCTGTTTAAAACGAATATTCCCCGACCAATCGAATATAATATAATGACAACTTGCATACTTTGCAAAATTTATAAATATTACCCATAACTATAACATTATCTCAAATTCATACCATAATATAAAAAATTATTTCAAGAAAATTAATTCTTTATTCATTAAATCAGGGTTTCACAAAATGATTTTTAATATTATAATAATCATTTTAAATGAAAATAAAGTGTTTAAAGATATTTTAAGTTATAAAAAATAACTTTTAATATTTAAAAGATAATTTCATTAATAATTTAATATTAATGATTATTAACTTATTATTAAAGATATTAAATTTATTTAATAATTATATTAAATAAATAGTTTATAAATGGTTTTATTAATTTAAAAATCATTTAAAAGGGATATAAATGAATTAAAAATATTTTAAGTTATACTTAATGACTTTTGATATTTTGATAAATAAAACATTAATACTTTAATATTAATGATAATTATTTAAAAATGATTTTAAATGTTTTAAAAATCATTTAAGGGTAATATTAATACTTTAAAATATTTTAAGTTATTGTAAATAACTTTAATATTTTGGAAATGATTTCATTAATAGTTTAATTTTAATTAGATATTAATGATAATAGAATTATTCAATATTTAAATCATTTAATAATGATTCCGTTGTTTGAAAATTCATGATAAATTATAATAAATGTTTTAAAATTATATTAAGTCATTTATATGATTGATATTTATAGATATTGAGTTACGGGACCGAGTCTTAGACTCGATAATTACCCGATAAAATTGTTGGCACACCGACATGTTTCAAAAATTGATCTGGACTTAGATAATATAATTAGATATGTGATTATTTGTGATTCAATGGTTGTAAAATATGGGTAATAATGTGATTAGGTTATGTGCTGACTGTGAAATGCAGTACTATGTGTTATCGTATATTGTTCTAATCGAATGAATGATCTGATTAATGATAGGTCGTGATATAAACGATAAATCTAAGTTGCAAACTGTAAGCAGCGCATCAGGCAAGTATATTACCTTTGCATTATTTTTATGCAATGGACATGAGTAAGAATATTTATGAATTATATTATTACTGTACAGATTATTAACCTTATATTATATAAGCTCATTAATTATCAACATGTTAGTATATGATAATTCAGATATATATATTTTGTTCGTTAATTTCTATAAATGGTTATACAAGTGTCCCTACTTGGATAATCATTGTATTTAATCACAAGTTGATATACCTTTGTCAATTACCCGTATACATATATGTTGAATTATAGATTATTGTTGAACAAAATAAAACCTTTGATTTGGAAACTAGACAAATATGAACATCCCTACACGGGAAAACTGTTTATGCACACAAGGTGGACAGAGTGAACGATACCCTCGTTCTTGCACGTAGTATTGATCAATGCAGGGCATAACGGGCTGATGACCCCCGTGCCCATAAGTTATGACAATTTGCAGACGAATTTCTGTTTAACCATTTCGAAAATGAAAACAATGTTCATAGTATGTCACATAAACCCTATTTATAGTCAATACATAGTTTCTAAGATTTTGTATAGAATTGATATATTATTATCATTGGTACATATTACTTCACAACTGTTAAATCGTTGTAGAAGGGTAGTATAAAGAAAACATTTAAATTCTTTCAGCTTATATATATATATATATATATATATATATAATTGCTATTACTTGCTGGGCACTCAAATGTTCATCCTTGCTTAATTTAAATGTTTTCAACTAAGTGTGAAGGACCAGAGAGCTCTGCTAAGAACAAGGGAAAGGGAAAGGTTGCTGAATGAGAGAAATGCTATTTTATGTAATAATTAACTTTATTAAGACAAGTATGATATATATTATCTATCATGGGTTGTAATGAATGTTTAAAGGTTACGTACTTGGGATTCAGACTCTGATGATACGTAAATTGAGTTGATCTTTATATTATTGTTATTATTATTAGTATTATTCCGCTCAAAGAAATGGTATCATAAAGCACCGAGTTCGAATTTCAAGTACCCGAATTTGGGGGCTCTACAAACTACCCCTAGAATGAGACTAGATAATAAAGACATGAGATTACAATTTCCCCTATTGCATCATTTAAATCAACACACTTCTAGTTAAACCAAATTAATTATAACGGATTGTTAGTCGAGAACACGAAAGTGAAATATAGCCATCTCTCGATGTACCATACTCATATCACATATAATCCACAATTAATAGAATACACATGAACACCCACATTACCTAAACCACTATATGTCTATGTGATTTACAAATAATTAGGGTTTGAACCCAAGTCCTCAATTGACTACGAGTAGTGCTTCGGTATATGTCTATCCTAAGCACGAGTCATATATTCCATCACCATGTAGAACATACAAACACAAGCTATCAAGATCAAATCTAAACCCATACTTCATCTTTCAAGTTCATATGGGTTATCACAGTAATTGGTGGCCAATCAACTAAGCAAATAAGTGTGAATCTTAATAGACAATCTCATAACAATTAATAAGACTAACAATGAAGTATGTCAAAATAAACTAGGCAATAGATTCCATTGCAATCCCAAAATAGAGTTTAACTCATAGTTGAATTAGAATCCATGATCCACAATTAAATATACATTGAAAGATATAATAGAATTAAAGAGAGTTAGGGATCAAGAATAGCAAATCTGAGTTTCTTCTCTTGTTTCACTTCTGAACCTTCAAGGATCTTCAATTGCTTCAATCCCCAAATCTTAGTTATTCTAGGGTTCTAAACTAATCTAAAAAGAAAGAGAAGAAAAGAAATAATGATAGTTTTAGCCCCCAAGGGGTGGAATCTCTCTTACATAATGAAAATACGTCTAATATATAAGCCCTAATTGAATCCCCCTCTCCGTTATGCTTCAATTACACTATTTAATGAAAAGTCAGCTTTCGTCAACTTCCGAAGTCGCACGGCCGAGCAAGAATTTGCCTAAGTTGGGCGCTACGCCGAAAGTCGAAAATCGCGTCTTTTTTCTTATCAGTAAGTCGCGTGGCAAGCAGAAATTTGTCGCCGCCTGCCAGTGATGATTTCTCGCTCTGATTAAGCTCTCGGTAAAATGGCCATAACCTTTGATCTGGGAAAAGTTACGGGACCTGCCACCTATCAAATCAAAGATATCGACGAGCTCTACAACTTTCATTCTTTGATGATTGAGAAATTCTGTCGGAATGAAGGTTGAAATTGGGCTGGAAGGGACTGCTCTGAAAATGGCTAACCAAAACAGCGAAGTTTGACGTTCGTTGGTACAAAGACCATAACTCTTGCATCCGAACTCCGATTAGAACGATTCAAGACGTTCCAGAAAGCTAAGAAGACGCTCTACAATGTAAGCTAAGTTCCAAACAAGAACACGAAGTAAACATGAAAGCCCAAATGATGTTCGGATTACTTTTCTTTGCATTTTCCTTGCTTTTCCTTACCAATAGTCGCTCACACCACTCCAAAACGTATAACCTACAAAATGAACACAAAATGCATGAAAAGTAACTAAGACACATAAATATAAGCAACTAATTCAAGTAAGAGATACCGAATAAGTGTATATAAAATCCACTTATCAAATACCCCCAAACTTAAACCGTTGCTTGTCCCCAAACAACACAACATAATGCATTCTACATGCTATGCAAGCTACGCTACTATGACAATGAGTCCCCAAATTTCCAGCCATGTTAAGAATTCCAATAAGATATGCCTCTTAGAAATATCAAGATCTAAGAACAAAGCATCAAACTAAACTAACATCATAATGACATACAATCAGATAATTCTAATCTACTATAAAGATGTTGTGTGTGTGTGATGTGTTCACAGATAAGCTTGACAAAGGTGAAGATACCACATGCTTTATTGCTTAAGGCAGAAAATTGAAGTTTAAATCAAGAACTGCATATACTAATGAGACATCAACTATTCCAACACATCAATACAAACTAAGGTTCAACAATGGGTTTATTCTGCTTTATTTTTTTCTCGCAAGGGTGATTTTCGCACTTTCCCGCTGTGTTTATTTTTATTTTTTTTTTATATATATATAGCGAGTGCGTTTTACGCTCCATCTCACTTTCCATTTCCATTTAAACGAGTGCGTTTTACGCTCCATCTCGTCCTAATAGTAAACATACCCATGTGTTCTCAAAGTTTGAGTATCTGTGTTTTCATAGTCTATGTCTACTTTATACACAATTCCATCTTTAAAAACAACATTTTTTACTCAGTAAACAAACAAGTTATTCTTAAACCAACAAGCAGATATGAACACCTATGTGCTAACCGATAGCATCTAAACAACAAGCATGAATTAAATCATGTATAACATTATAACTAAGCTCATGTTATCCACTAAATTCAAAAGTCTATCAAATTTCTATGTCATCATTGGCCAAATTAGAATTCAACTAACTAAAAACCTGAGATTATGCAATGTTATACAACTAAACACATACTAAGTAAACAAGGCAAAAGAAACTAAAAAAAAATTCATACTAAAATACCCCTACTTTGCAACTTAAACATGCAATCAAACTATATGCAACAACTACTCACTACAACCCAATACCCCAAAACTTAAAATAAACAATGCCATCATTGTAATTAAAAGTGAAAGAATACTCCCCTAAGTGGCAATGTCATCTCCGTTCGCCTCCTCATGATCCGATGGTATATCAGGTGATGGCTAAGTTTGAGATATTCTATAGTTGGAGACTGAGTGTGGGCTTCTAACTGTTCGAATGCTTGAGTCAGAAATTCTAAAAATTTAGCATTTTTTTTTCTGTGACTGAGCTATGGCGCGGCCGCGCGATGTTTGGCTTGTAGTTGGGCACGGCCGCGCGACCTTGTACTCTGGCAGCATCAATTTGGTTTAACTTCTGTTTGATCCTGAATTCTTATAGCAATTAGATTGAACCTGAGAGGAGAAACAATAAAATTATTATTAAGATTTACCACTATCTAACATCTACTAAATATGGAAATGTAAATATGAATTAAACAAGGAGGGAGAAAGATTGGATGGGGTGCCTCCCATCGAGCGCTCGGTTTATAGTCCGTTAGCTGGACTCTTTTCTTGACACCACTATCCAATTCCTCTACGATAAGCTAGGAACCCTCCATCCATTAGAACAGCTATGTGTTTTGGGGGATTCCCCATCATGTGTGTCTGTGAATTGAAGCAACCTAGCGTATTTCCTGTCCATGATGCCCCCAGTTCTATTTTATAGCCAGGTGCTCCTTCCGTTGTGTCTGTGAATAGATTTTTGCATTGACGCCTGACAGATACAACATGATTATCTTCTTCTATTATCTCTTCCTCAGCCCACCATGGTTTGTAAGAGGCCTCATAATCGCAGAAATTCTTATTTTGGATGTGGCTACGAAGGGGACATGGGTGTGCAAATTTCACTGAATTTTTCAACTCTATCTGAGAAGGCACTTGGGGTATTATACAAGTCAGCTCATGATCTTCATTTTCTATACCTCCAGTTGTCTCCTCAATGTCCACTCCTTTCAGTTCATTAAGTGGCATGTACATTACTTTCTCTCCATCAGTTTCATCATCCATGTCATAGCACCAATTGTTTTGAGGGCAATTGTTCAAGGCTTCGATTATTTGATCCATATGATTCTAAAGATTTTGAATTGACCTATCTTGCTCAATCATCTTCTCCTCAGTTGATGCTACAAATTTGAACCACAAATCCTCCAATCTTGAATTTTCTTCTTGTTGCATTGGAGGTGGATATGAGAAATCCGATGGATGTGTTGGACTTGGAACATAGTCTTGGTCTTGATAGTTATAACCCCATTCATAATCTGGGTGATACCCCCAACCTTGTTGATAATCAGGATAAACATCGTTGCTGAAGTAATCACCCCCAAACTGCACTTGTCCAACCTTGATGTTGCACTGATAACTCAGATGCTCGCCAGCACAGTATTCACATGTAACTACTATCTCTCGAGTGCGTTGGGCTGCAAGAATATCCAACCACTCCGAAAGTGTTGCAATTTGTGCTGACAATGTAGAAAATACATTGAGTCCCTCAGTGCTTATGTCCCTTGGTTGAGTCCTATTTGCATAAGGCTATTGATAAGAAAAGTCACCCATAGTTCCTGAAAAAAGAGAGAAATATAAGAAGATAATTAAAACAAAAATAAAATGTAATAAAATGTTTAAATTAAGACTAATTTGATTGAAATTAATGTTGGCAAAAATTATTAAAATAATTCCCCGGCAACGGCGCCAAAAACTTGTTGGATAAATTCTAGTTACGCACAATACGCAAGTATACGTGGTCAACAAGTAATAAAGAGTAAGTAAAGTATCGTTCCCACGGAGAATTAATTAATAAAGTTCACCAAGAATTAGCCCATAACCATTTCAGTCTTATTTAAACGATTGCTTTGAGTTTTTATATTTAAACTATGAAATTAAATAGTACTAACTACCCCTAGAATGAGACTAGATAATAAAAACATGAGATTACAATTTCCCATATTGCAACATTTAAATCAACACACTTCTAGTTAAACCAAATTAATTATAACGGATTGTTAGTCGAGAACACGAAAGTGAAATATAGCCATCTCTCGACGTACCATACTCATATCACATATAATCCACAATTGATAGAATACACATGAACACCCACATTACCTAAACCACTATATGTCTATGTGATTTACAAATAATTAGGGTTTGAACCCAAGTCCTCAATTGACTACGAGTGGTGCTTCGGTATATGTCTATCCTAAGCACGAATCATATATTCCATCACCTTGTAAAACATACAAACACAAGCTATCAAGATCAAATCTAAACCCATACTTCGTCTTTCAAGTTCATATGGGTTATCACAGTAATTGATGGCCAATCAACTAAGCAAATAAGCGTGAATCTTAATAGACAATCTCATAACAATTAATAAGACTAACAATGAAGTATGTCAAAATAAACTAGGCAATAGATTCCATTGCAATCCCAAAATAGAGTTTAACTCATAGTTGAATTAGAATCCATGATCCATAATTGAATATACATTGAAAGATACAATAGAAGTAAAGAGAGTTAGGGATCAAGAATAGAAAATCTGAGTTTCTTCTCTTGTTTCACTTCTGAACCTTCAAGGATCTTCAATTGCTTCAATCCCCAAATCTTAGTTATTCTAGGGTTCTAATCTAATCTAAAAAGAAAGAGAAGAAAATAATGATAGCTTTAGCCCCCAAGGGGTGGAATCTCTCTTACATAATGAAAATACGTCTAATATATAAGCCCTAATTGAATCCCCCTCTCCGTTATGCTTCAATTACACTGTTTAATGAAAAGTCTACTTTGGTCAACTTCCAAAGTCGCATGCAAGCGCAAGAATTGGCCCTAAGTTGGCTACCATGTAAAAGTCTGAAAATCGCATCTTTTTGCTACTTTAAGTCGCAGCATGCCGTCATGAGAAATTCCAGCGCTCACTTAGCGCGGGTGATTCTTCTCACGCCTTGCTCTCTGGTAAAATGGTCATAACTTTTGATTCAAGAAGAGTCACGGGACCTGCCACCTATCAAATCGAAGATATCGATGAGCTCTACAACTTTCATTCTTTGATGATTGAGAAATTCGGGCCGAATGAAGGTTGAAATTGGGCTGGAAGGGACTGCTCTGAAAATGGTAAACCAAAACAGCAAAGTTTGACGTCCGTTGGTACAAAGACCATAACTCTTGCATCCAAACTCCAATTAGAACGATTCAAGACGTTCCAGAAAGCTACGAAGATGTTCTACAATGTAAGCTAAGTTCCAAACCAAGAACACGAAGTAAACATGAAAGCCCAAATGATGTCCGGATTGCTTTTCTTTGCATTTTCCTTGCTTTTCCTTACCAATAGTCGCTCACACCGCTCCAAAACGTATAACCTAAAAATGAACAAAAAATGAATGAAAAGTAACTAAGACACATAAATATAAGCAACTAATTCAAGTAAAAGATATCGGATAAGTGTATATAAAATCCACTTATCAGCAGCCTCTAATGATCATCAGGAACAATCGTCGCAGAATGCGATCCCTGATTCTGACATCATCAGGCATGGGCTCACTCAAAAGCCCGCTCATAGCATCTATGCTCAAAGGACCTGAACGGACAGTCCTTCCCTTGAGCGCCTCCGTCGGAACTCCTAACAAGGATCTGACGGTAGTAGGGGTAATATTCGCCATACAAGGCACTAACTCCCCTCTAAACTTCATACCTGTGATAAATCGTCAATCCATCGGCGTTATCATCACCTCATAATCCAGGAGATGGAGTGACTGAGTCTGATGAAACCATCGCTCAGACAATGCCCTGAGATAACCCCAGGGACAACGACGAGGAAGGATGCAGAAGAATGCCCCGAATCCCCAATCATGCACTACAGCTCTGTAATCAGGATGAAGAGCCTGATACATGGAGTATATACTAAACCAATTCCCTTGAGGCTGTGTGAAGCCGGGAACCAGCATGAAATGCAGATCAACATCAAAGCCCTTTAATCCTCATCAATAGGAAAGAAGGAAGATCAAGATCTAACGTCATACCTCGTTAGCATTAAAGAACATCGAGGGATGTCTGCTCAAATTACCCAGAAGCTCTGGGTTTGCCACCTGAATACAAGGGAGCTCCCTACGGGGAACATGTGCAGCAGGAGCGGGATCCTCAATCGGAATATCCTCATCCACGTCCTCAACGTCTGGCATGTCTGCCCGGATAGGATGAATCACGGCCTCCACTGGTCGACGAGGTTATCTAACAGAACGGGGTCGAGGCACTTCAGAAGCCCTCCTCTGTATACCAGAAGTGGTCCTGCGGGAACTACTCGACTGATCTGAATCCATGATATTTGGACAACAAGTCTCCAAATCACCTCAGAAAGGGTGTGGTATTTTCTTACCTGGAGCTTTCTAAAATGCATTTTTATGACTATATGCATGCATGCATTTACTTTAACATACAATAGAGTTAAAATTCATGACTACCCAATGCCTACATTTTGAAAATATTTGCCATAGTCCCCTTTGAAAATAGGACTATCCACATGCACATAGGCATGTCTAGGTGGCCATTCAGTAGCACACCTGCCCCAAAGTCATATACATAATATATGCATTAAAAATAAAAATCATCTATGCATAAGGTTAACCTCAATATCAAGAGTACTTTGCCTTTCTACCTTTTGCTCATTGGACCTCAAATAGGACAAAAAATAGCAGAAAAATGTGCTATTTTGACTGTCTCAAAAGTCAAATTTTTTCACACCATTATGTTCAGCATGGTTTAATACTAACATTTACTGTGTTGAATACTTTTTATCAAGTCATTTCATGCTATAACTCAAAATCCAACGGATAAAAACTGGAAAAAATACAGCATACATTACCAGGATAGTGTGGAACACTTGTACGATGACAGAATTTGCAGAAAATAGACCGAACTCAGCAAATCTGAAGGAGGCTCGCGGATTTCTCTTAGCGAATCAAGTTGAAAGTGACTTGTGTTACCAACCTGCTGGATTATATCATCCACGATTGGCCGCAAGCTCATTTGTGACTGAAGCAGGTGCACCTGCGACACCCCTATGTAGGCCCCACCCCTAAGGCTCTGTCCAGTTCAAGTTGCAAAGGAGTTCTTGTGGACTAGAAAGGTCAAATCGAGAATAAAAATGCCACGCGATTAAGCAAAACAGCATGCAATCCGGGTCTTCTCAAATGAAACTTTATGTCTGCACATCACTCATTGGTAGTCACCCGAACACGAGGTATACCCTGCTAATGATCTCATTGGTTACAAATCACATCCGACAATACTTTGTACAGGTCCAATGCCGCCAACTCTGGGTCATTACCCTAAAAGATCAACATAGATCCCCGACGGGGGTTACAACGTAGATCCCCGAAGGGGGTTACAACGTGAGTCCCCGACGGGGGTTACAACGTGAGTCCCCGACGGGGGTTACAACGTAGATCCCCGATGGGGGTTACAACATGAAGTCCCAGCAGGGGATTAAAATGCGCATTCAAGTCGTTGACACACATATCAATGAAGGTCAAGTAGCCTTGACGTTATCTCAGCTGATGGCGATTAAACCTATCAGAGCTCTAGAGCTATTCGAGGATTTCATGCTCGATTACTCATATTCCCCAGAGGATACCCAGCGGGGGTCACAACGCAATGTTTAGTCGATTCACACGTCAGCGAAGGCCAAGCAACCTTGACAGTCTATCCCACAGGGTTTTCATCCGTTGATTCACATGTCGGTGAAGTACACGTCAACGAAGGTCAGGCAACCCTGACAACATTTGCTGTTGGCAGTAAATCCAACAGAATCCTGACATGTCCTGGCGATACCAACCAGGAAAGGACAATGTTATCAAAGAGGATAGATGATGGAATATGTTATACACATCCTCAAATAGACCAAGCTTTATCCCCACAGATCTCTCACACATAAGAGGTACATCTTTAGGATCAAGTTGTTATCAAGGACATAGGAATTTGGTGATAACTCCAACATCAACATCCTAACAGATTTGGATTACACATCAAATCTGGTCATCATCGCCAATCCCCAGTTGAAGCAACAGGGAGCCAGTAATCATCACCAGTATATTGGGCTACAACCCCATACACATGCATCATACATTTGCATCATGTTGCTACATATAGTACCATGTTTGTCTTGTTACGTTTCAAGTGTCTAGGATTCTTTATCCTACCCATACATCGTCATGCATGAGTATGATAAAGGGGGGCATCTGTAGAACACTCAAAATTTTCTGTACTACTGTCACTAACATTGTAGGATGATAGATTCGTCTTTCAAGAGGGAACCCTGGAAGACAGTTCATATCCGCTCCGGATACTACCAGAAGTTCAGCATCAACCCCGGAATACACACTGGGAGTAACAATTCCAACCTCGGAGATAACCCCGAGGCGTGCAGATCCAATACCGGAACACACACCGGAGAAGACCGATTAATCTCGAAGATAACCCTGAGGTATCCAGTCTCAGTCCCAACTATGGGAATAGCCACCAACCTTGGTGATAACCCCAAGGAATAAAGTTTCGGTGATAACCCCGGAAATGCTTGTTTCAAATGCAACCAGCTTCAATCTCGGCGCTCACAATGAGATATTCCGTACCAACCTGGAGATAACACCGGGAGGACATGCACACCTCAGAGATGACACTGAGGACCTTCAACAATTGCAGCAGTCCAATCTCAGCGAAGCCTTGACCAACGTCTGCTTTATCAGCTCAAACCGACGATAACACCGGTGAGGGGCAACACCGTCATCTCGCCAACACGATGCCACGCCACGTCATCTCAATATTTCATACACATCTCTACACAACGATGTCCCACAAGAATCAAGGATAACCAATCCCGAGTGGCTATTATGCGGGGTAACGGATGGAATTTGAAGCTTGAAGACCGGAGGGCATCGTCCCATCTTCAATGACTTCGTACAAACTCTAATCCTATGCCATTGTACAACTCTCGACAACGGCGGTCCGAAATAGGTCCTGTATACCTCAATCGGATGCCCAGATTGCACTTCTAAAAGTTTGAGCAGACATTACAGTGCCCAAGTGCATGTATTACGAGATGACCCGACCCGAGAAACCCGGGCCCACCCGGGTTGCCTCTGGTACACCTGAGGCTCAGCTGCAGGTATACCTATAGCTCCACCCTCTATAAATAGAGGGCTTGGGGTGGCCATTTTGCAAGAGAAAATGGCGAGGAAGCCCTGCCCAATTTGCTCTGCACTCACCCCATATAGTGTACTTTCTCATTTTAAACACATGTGAGCTCATATATAGCTACTTTTGTACCTGCAAAGCCAATTTTTACCCAATTTAAAGATATAGAAGTCTTATTTGGCAGCCAACGGTAAGCCTTCTCACACACTTTAAAGCCTTTCTCTTCATATTTGCACACACCCTTCTTCACGTTGAGAGTCGTGCCACTTTGCGTCGTTTTGGACTTCAAATCAGTGGTTTTATTTTAGTTTGTATATACATATATATTTATATATATATATATATTGACTAACATTATCGAGTTATGCCTTGATTGAGCCTAGACTTCGGTCTGGAGCGTTTATTTGCTTTTATATATATATATATATGAACTGTGTGTCGAACTTTGTTCGATGAGCCTGAACTTTAGTCTCGAACGCCATCGCTTTTAATATATATATATACTTATATATATTAACGTGTGTTTGACTCTGCTCGATAAGCCCGGATTTTACATCCCATCTGCTTTACTTGCTTTAATATATATATATATATACTTATATATATTAACTGTGTATCTGGACTGCTCGATGAGCCCGGATTTACATCCTATGCATTTATTCGCTTTTATATATATATATATATATATATATATATATATATATATATATATATATATATATATATATATATATATGGGACTCCATCCACAAAGAATCGGGTTCTATGTGGTACTGTATCTGACACCACTTTTTGGACGGACATGCGAATGCACATGCCAGAGCACGTAAAAAAAAAAAAAAAAAAATGTCAACTGTAAGAGCCTCTACCTAAACACAAAAAAAAAAAAAAAAAAAATACAAACCGTAAGAGTCTCTTACGACTACAAAAAAAAAAAAAAAAAAATACAAAGATGCGACTTCTTACTACCATAAAAAAAATCACTAACAAATATTTGTTATAATAACAAATATTTTATTATAAAATATTTTATAATAACAAATGTTTTTATAATATATTTTATAACAAAATAAAATATTTGTTATAAAATATTTGTTTTTATAAAACATTTTTTTTTTTTTCTACTTAGTAAAAATAAAAAAAAATGTTTTATAAAACAAATATTTTATAACAAATGTTTTATAAAAACAAATATTTTATAACAAAAAATAAAAACATTTGTTATAAAATATTTGTTTTTATAAAACATTTTATAACAAAAATAAAAATATTTGTTATAAAATATTTGTTTTTATAAAACATTTTTTTTTTTTTTTACTACTAAAAAAAAAAAAAATGTTTTATAAAATAAATATTTTATAACAAATGTTTTTATAATATATTTTATAACAAAATAAAAACATTTGTTATAAAATATTTTTATAATATATTTTATAACAAAATAAAAATATTTTTTATAAAATAAACAAACATTTGCTATATTTTATAACAAAAATAAAAACATTTGTTTTATAAAAACAAACATTTGCTATAGATTTATTTTTTTTTTTTTGTGTAGTAAAGAGGCTCTTACTATTGACATTTTTTTTTTTTTTTTTTTTTTTTTTTGTTTAATGATAGAGGCTCTTACTAGTTGACATTTTTTTTTTTTTTTTATATACAAGCTTGTTTATAAGTCGCACTTGGCCGTCCAAAAAAGGGTTGTTGCAGACAATCTTATAGCAACCTTGCTTTGTGGATGGAGTCCTATATATATATATATATATATATATATATATATATATATATATATATATAATCGTTGTCGAACTCTGTTTCGATGAGCCCGGATTTTACATCCAAAGAGTTTATTACTTTTGTATATATATATATATATATATATATATATATATATATATATATATACTTGTCCCACCTAGTAGTTCACTTCATGGTGGTTTATCGCTTTTACTGACTTTTTTTATGTTTTCGTCTCCTTGGAGTTTACTTAAGTGGCGCTTGATCGCTTTGTACAGCTTTATTTACATTTTGTCCCGCCTGGAGTTCCCTCCGTGGCGGTTGATAGCTTTACAGCTTTATTTACATTTTGTCCCGCCTAGAGTTTCCTTCGTGGCGGTTGATAGCTTTTACAGCTTTATTTACATTTTTTGATCCCGCATGGAGGTGCTTCGTGGCTGGTGATCATGTCTGTATATATATATATTTATAGCTTTTATATATATACATGCTTACTGCTTTCATACAAATTGTGGTATCATGTGCGCCTAGGAATCATGTGATCACAGATTCAGCCTATTGGATCTAAATTCGGTTCCCGTGATGGACATTTTTAGCTATAAGCAGCTTGTAAATTATTCTGTGGTGTCTGAATTTCATCAGATGGTTTCCATACCCATGAGGAAGTCGGCATTATTTTGTATATTATTTTCGTACGGATGCCTCGCTTCTGTAAAATAAAATCAATCAAGTCGAACACTTAATAAAACGGGAGTGTAAAAGGTCTCTATTACTATTAAGCATCAGGGTTCGAAAAACCCCTTTTATAAAACATCACTGCAATATCTTGCTAAAACTGAATTTTTACATAAATTCAAACCCTGTGTATATAGGTGCGAACGAGGCCTCGCACTACTTCCAAATAACATCACATTGACCCACACACACACATTCAGATAATAGTTTCTTGAAAAGAGGCGGTCATCGTGGTAACACGGATGTCGGGGGTCCCTAACACCTTCCCTCTGCATAACCAAGTCCCCGGACCCTAATGAATCTCGATTTCACCGACCCGTTTCGCAGTGTCACATCACTGGGTCAATGTGCAAACCTTTTCTCGGTTGTGTTGGGACAACCATTTAAAAACCAATCGCAACTCTTAATCAATCCATCGTCGACATTATATACGCTTGACCTTTTTCACTTATTTTTTCAAACAAATCTCACCTAAAATGAGAACACCAAATAACAAGTGACGGAAAGGGACATGTGTTACCACATCGAGGAGGATAGTGAGTCAGATGATGTAGAGCCCATGGAGGACATCGATTCCCACATCGAGGAGGAGCCCGCTACTGGGTTTCCAGCATTTCCTCTAGATTCTCCCAATACCAGTATTGTTGTGATTCAGCACTAAGCACAGTACCTTGAGTAGAATCTTCATCTGATGACCTTCGAGAGAGATCATGCTTGATCCTTGATGTTGACTGCCCTTGATGGGAGAGACGCAACTCTATTAGGGAGAGACGAGGCATTAGCTCGCAGAGATATCGCTGTTGTTGAGCGGGATGAGGCCAGATCAACCAGAGATGCAGTGATAGTTGAGCGGGATAGTACTATATCTGCCCGAGATGTAGCCGTTACAGATAGTACTACAGTGAGGTCCCTTACCACTGGCATGATCGCAGAGATGAGCGCTTACATTGATGAGCATATGGTCACCATGCAGATGGCTGCAGATCTGTCGGGTCGTGTGGATATTCTTATACAGGAGACCACAGCCTCGCCTCCTTCTTCTGAGAGGGATGCTATATTGGGCTTGTTAGCTCGCATACACGTTGATTTGTAGATGAGCTTGGATTTACCTACACAGACTAGCTTAGCCATTTTGTCATGTACAGTTTACATTGTATATATCAAACAACATTATATATATAGCAGGGAAATATATTTTTGATCACTTCCCTTTTAGCTATGCCTGAATACTTGCATGATATTTTGCCTGCTGCTTCAGGGCTTGTGATCTTGATGTATTATGAATTCCTCCTGGGTGGATGGACATTGAGTTATCTCTGGACAGTTCAGAATGGATCATTGATCTTTGTGTATCTCTACCATCTTTGGTGTCTTGGGACTGGTTTCTGAATAAAAATATGGAGAGGAGTGTGGCTTTCCTCTCTGAGATTGACCGCACCACAGATGGTCGCCAGTACTTCTATTTAGGAGAAGCCTAGTTAATTCCATCTCTTATGGATTGGTGTTGATCTTCAAGGTATGACCACAGCTTAGATGGTCGTCGAATCTCTTATTTGGGAGGAGTTCAGGTAAGTCCATCCCTTTGGTCTGAAGTCGAATGAAATGTAGTGGCTTGAAGGATGATCCCAGTACCAGTTGACAAGGGTTTGTGTTTTGGTAGGGGGTGAGACCGAACCTTGAATGGCTGACTGTGTACTCCTATTGAAGAGGAGATTAGGTCTGCATAGTTCGAACCTGGTGTAAGAGGTTCAACGCTGTATATGGTAGAAATGGTGTAGGAATGTTTTTTGTAAGGAAAAGAGGGTAGAAATGTTTTTGTTATTTTTTTTTATTGCGACCGGGTCATATTAAATGGTTGCCTACGTACCCCTATTAAAGATGAGATCAGGTCAGCATAGTTCTCCCCTCAGGGCGAGATGAAAAGCGTAATCCCATGTGCAGGTCAGAGTGCGGGGAGGAGAAAGTTTAATCCTAGGTTGAGGATAAACTGTAGGTAGGAGAAGTTTGATCCCATGTATGGGTAGCCAAATTACAAACGCAAGAGGTTCAATCCGTAGTGGGATGACCTAAGTCGCAGGAACATAGAGGAGCTTGGCTGCTGGCTTGAAAAGTATGTTTCCCTGAGGGGCAAAGTGTGAAAGAGTTGTATGTTGTAAAGGGTTAAAGAACCGGAATGACTGATGATCTGATGGTCCAACACCAGGGTGTTTGCTTGAGGGCAACTTCAGACATAGTACTGTTTCACGATGTCGGAGTTGATGAGTTGTGGAAATTCATCGCCATCTATTTCTTACAATCTGAGAGCGCCTCTTGTCAATAATTCTTTGACAACAAACGGGCCTTCCCAGTTAGGAGCGAATTTTCCCTTAGATTGATCTTAGTTGTCAAGGATCTTCTTCCAAACCAAGTCATGTTGTTTGAACTGCCTTAGCCGAACTTTTTTGTTGTAGGATCTGGCGATCCTTTGTTGATATAACTGTCCATGGAAGATAGCCGCGGTTCGCCTTTCATCTATTAGAGACAGTTGATGATACCTGTCTTGTACCCATTGGTCTTCATCCAGCTGAGCGTCTATCAACACTCTGAGGGATTCAATTTCAACTTCTATGGGGAGCACTGCTTCCATCCCATAGGTTAATGCGTAGGGAGTTGCCCCAGTGGAGGTACGCATTGAGGTTCTGTAGGCTAACAGAGTAAGAGGCAATAGATCAGGCCAATCTTTGTGGTTGGCAGACATCTTTTGCATAATTTTCTTGATATTTTTGTTAGCCGCTTCAACAGCACCATTCATCTTCGGACGATAGATGACAGAGTTAAGATGTTTGATGTGGAATTTACTTTATAATTCCTCCATCATTTTGTTGTTGAGGTTCTTAGCATTGTCTGACCCAATAACCTCTGGTTGTCCGTATCGACAAACGACATTGTTTCTGATGAAAACAATGATGACTTCTGTAGTAACCTGGGGAAAGGAGGCTGCCTCTACCCACTTGGTGAAGTAGTCGATCATGGTGAAGATAAATCGATGTCCATTACTGGCTTTAGGCTCAATGGGCCCGATAACGTCCATTCCCTACATTGATAAGGGCCAAGGTGAACTCATATTGAGGAGTTCTCGTTGAGGGGCGTGGATAGCATTCCCATGAATCTGGCACTGATAGCATCTCCTGAAATGGTTATTGCAATCAGCTTTGAGAGATAGCCAATAATGTCCTGTCCTGAGGGTTTTCTTGACAAGGAGGGGGCCACTCATGTGGGGGCCACAGACTCCGCCATGGATTTCATCCATAAGCCTTTGGGCTTGATCTTTGTTTAAACATCTGAGGAGACCTAGTCTTGCATCTCTTTTATAGAGCACATCTCCATTCAGATTGAATTTCATAGCAAGTCGATGGATCCGCCTTTTCTCAGTCGGGTTTGCTTCCGCGGGTGTAGATCCATCTCGTAGATATTCCTTGATATGTTGATACCAAGGATGTTGGATGGGAGGTAGCTCATCCGATACTTCTCCAACATAATTCCCATAGGCTGGGGCCTTGTACAGGGAAATTATGACGCTTGACAAGTGTTCCTTGTCTGATATACGAATCAAGGAGGCCAAAGTTGCTAATGCGTCCACAAAGTCATTCATATTACGAGGACCGTGTAGAAAGGAGATTTCTTCAAACTCCAAAGCCATCTTCAAAACCTGCCGATGGTAAGGCAGTAAATGTAGTTCCTTAGTTTGATAAATTCTAGTGGATTATCTGATTACCAACTCTGAATCTCCAAAGACAGTTAACCGCCTGATGCCCATTGAACGGGCAAGTTTTAGCCCCATGAGACAGCCTTCATACTCAGCTGTGTTGTTGGTGCTGACAAACTATAATTTGACGACGACGGATATCTTTGCTCCCCGTGCATTCGATACTAGAACTCTTCGGCTCCAGCCTCCGTAACCTTCCGATTAATACTCCATCAAAATACATTTTCCACGATTGGCGCATATATCGATCGATGGTGTTGCTGAATCGTCATTACTCCCTCATCTGGAAATATCTTTCAAGGGTTTGAAATCCCTAATTGTGCGGTGGCGCTTGATCCGCAATTCCTTGACCTTTGATGGACTTTTTGAGTCACATATACGATGTCAAATTGTTGTAGGATCAACTCGCCATCCGGACAAATTTTACAATTTAACATGGGTTTATTGAACACGATTTGAGAGGATCCACACGGATATGAGATGGGTTGTGTTACCATGGAGGTAATGTTGTGAACTCATGGAAGCCCATGCTAAAGAATAACACGTCTTCTCGATCAGACTGTACTTGTGTTCACTCATCACGAACCTTTTCTGAGGTAATAGATAGCTCGTTCTTGGCCTCTATCGTCTTTTTGTCCCAAAGATGCAAAATTCCCCATGGCATTGTCACTTATGGACATGTACATGAACAGGGGAACATCATCCCTGGGTGGTACCAACACGGGAGCTTTGACTAGTTGTTCTTTAATTGTGAGGAAGGCACTTTGACACTCATTATTCCATTTCATGGAGGAGTTCTTCCTTAATAGCTTGAAGATTGGCTCACAGGTTGCTGTGAGTTGATAGATAAACCTGCTAATGAAGTTGATTCTTCTCAAAATCCCAGTGATTTCCTTTTACGTCTGATTTAATGGGCATTTCCATGATGGCCTGGATTTTGGCAGGATCCAGCTCAATCCTTTTGTGGCTTACTAGAAATTCTACCAACTTGCCTGATTTAACGCCAAAGGCGCACTTAGCTGGATCCAACATCAAGTTGTACTTACTCAACCTGTTGAATAGCTTTCTGAGATGGTCTATATGGTCATCCTCCTTCCGAGACTTGACAATGATGTCATCCACATAGATCTCGATCTCTTTGTTCATTAAGTCGTGGAAAAGAACCATCACAACTTCGTTGATAGGGGCACCAGATTGATGAGGCCGAATGACAACCGTCTATAGCAAAAGGTTCCCAAGGCGTGATGAAAGCGGTTTCACACGATCTTCCTCAAAGAACCATGATCCGATGATACCCCGCAAGCAATCAAAGAAATGAGTACATGTCGATTAAGGCAATGATTGTCAATAAGAATGTGGATAAGTGGCACGGGAAAGCTATCTTTTAAGCAAGCTTTGTTCAAGTCTTGGTAATCCACACAAACTCGTACCTTCCCTCCGGGTTTAGGCATGGGCACAATGTTGGATATCCACTCAGGATATGTAGACACCATGATGATGCCAGCTTGAAATTGTTTCATAATTTCTTCTTTCACCATTAAACTCCATTCAGGTTTCAATCACCTGAGTTTTTGCTTGACTGGCTTAAATCCCTCTTTAATGGGAAGGCGATGAAGGATAATGTTAGTGGGCAAACCCACCATGTCTTCATGAGACCATGCAAACACATCCTGGAATTGGGTTAATAGCGTAACAATGTCATTCCTTTGGTTTGGAGTAAGGTCTGAACCAATCTAGATTAACTTAGGGCTTTCTAAGGTTCCGAGATTGAAAGAAGTGGTTTGATCAAGGTTGGGTTTAGGTTTGTCTTTGACCCATTCTTGAATTTGTGGAGGCACCTCAATGTCATCCTGTATTTCTATCAAGGCTGAATTTATCTCTACATCAAAGGTATAATCCTTGTGGAGAAGAGGCACCGTATCAGCAAGTACAGGCACATCTAAATTCAGAGTCCTGAAACAAAATATGCTTTCACTTAGTATGTATGAAATATGTTGATCATACACAGTGTTAGCATATACTGACAAAATAAACTGCTAATACTGTACAGAAAAGTATGCAGTTATTATATCTATAGGGCAGAAAGAGTTTTTGCCCGCATTACGCTTGACGACCAATGCAAGGAGTGTTGTTCCAATGGACAAGGGCAAAGTCCGGGTGGACTGCAGTGATGAAGGGATTTTCATCATCCTCCCTGTCCCGAATGATGGCCATTACGTCTGGGCAATCATCGTCTGGGGTGTATCTGTTGGTATGTTCATCATGAGCGATGATGCGTATACCTGACATCATTCGGATGATGTCTTGCTTGATTCTTCGTTCCTCCTCTTCCACTGCGGGATTTGGAACAAAGACTTCTTTCTCCTTTACCAGTACTGGCTTGGGAAATAACATAGCCATTACATTGGCTGGCACCTTTACAGAAGGTTGTGCGGACTCGAAGTTTAAAGGCGAAGATAAACGCCGCATGGTTGAAGCTGAAGGAATCTGCTGATGCTTATGAGGATTCTTATGACTAGAACTAGCAGAATATCCTAGCCCAGCTATTCCAGTCTGCTTGGTTAATCGAATTGGGTACTTGATACCTTGGAAATCTTTACCCACCCTTGTCCCATGCATGACCCAATGACATCATTTCTTGAGTAGCAACATTACCTCGGCAAAAAATCTTGGGTTCGTGTAATGGCGCTCCAATTGCATGGTATTGGGTATTGCTTACTTCAAGGCATGAAAACCCGACCGTTCAACATCCGTGATTAAGCGTTGATGAATGGCATGTCCCCGTGTTGAGGATATTCTAGGCGTTGACCGTGACCAGGCTATTATTGATAATTATTTCAACTGTTGGTGAAGAGTGGAGGGGACTTCCCCAGCCATATGGATCCAAGGTCGTCCCAAGAGCAGGTTGTATCCCGAATCTATCTTGAGTACATGGAAAGATACGCAGAATATATGGGGACCAATTTTGATTGGCAGTTCAATTACTCCGACCGAATTCTGGCGGGCTCTATCAAAAGCTTTGATGATGGTATGGCTACTCTGGAGTCGATTGAGATTGATATTCATCTTTACCAAGGTAGGGTATGGGCAGATATTTAGATATGAACCTCTATCTATCAAGACTCCAGCTAGCATGTATCCGGAGGACAAGACCGCAATGTGCAACGGCTTGCAATGACCGGTCCCCTCGGGTGGAATGTCATCATCATTAAAGGATATCACATTGTTGTTGAAAATGTGATCAACCAGATGTTGAAATTTCTCCGTATCAACTGATGTTGGTAGATAGGCTTCTTCTAAAACCATCAACAAGACCTTCCGGTGATCCTTGGAAGTTAGGACTAAGTCCAAAATTGGGATCTGATGTGGAGCTTCTCTCAAGCTTAAAACCAATTTGGCTTCGTGATGACCCATAGTGCGGAGGAATTTTTTAATCTTCTCCATGGGTATTTTCCCCTTTGATTTTATGGTAGACTTCATCACCCGTTGGGGAAGATATAGTGGATTTTCCTTCGACACTGTAGCAGTGGTATGTGAGGTGGATCCTTCACCTTCTCCATAATTCCATGGAACCTCAAGCGCAAGCTAACAACATGATATTGTGCTCAGATTTTAAGTTGATTGGTTCTGGAGCGGCCACTTTCAAAGGATTGTTGCTTCCTCTTGAGTTGAATTGTTGGGATTGTGAGTAATTTGTTAGCCCCATCGGCCAAATGGATATGACCGCTACCACACTTCTTCCACTTAGCAGACCTCGTATTCTCACTTCCACGTAACACAAGATCATCGCTTTGCTAGGTGCGTGACACCACCACAATTAGATTTTGGATAAGGTATGAGTGCCCAAAGATTCTTCCGTGATGTGACCGCGAGATCGAGAGTGATATCGACATACTCCATCAGAGTTGTACCGTCCTGAACGGGGGTTGATTGGAGGTAGAAGGGAACTGATCCTTCCTTCATTGATTAACATCTGAAGGATTTCCTCCATAGGTTGGCCCAAATAGGTGAATTTCCTTTTGTTGGCAAAATCCCGATGGGCTTTGGCATTTGCTCTCTTTGTCACTTTGTCTTCTAACATTTCATTTTTTCAAAGTGACGAGGGAACATTCATGACAAGAGGTAGGAGACTGGCATGCTCCTGGCTGATTAATTGACGAGTCACTTGATGCTGATAAGTCACCAGTTCTGCCAATTGTTCAATTTGCTTGCCTAAAGCTTTTATCTTTCGTTCCATTATGAACTGAAACTTGGCATAATCCCATTTGTCATTACCGTCTTTGAGGGTCTGGGAGGATTCACAGTTGAAATTGGAACTATGTCCATTGCTCCAATTGATCATGTTGACCTCTTCTTCTTTGTGTTGAGGAAGAGGGTTGTCTTGAACGTGAGGCTGATCTGGTTTAGTGACCATGATCTCATCGTTGTCTATCAGATCTTGGATCTTGTGTTTCAAGGCCCAACAATCCTGAGTATCATGTCCAGTGTGCCCCGGCATGATAAGCACATTTTCGAAGCAAAGATTGAAACCCCGCCCATTAGGGTCGGCCGGTGGAAGAAGATGCGTAATTTTCTTCTATGTTGTCAGAAGATTGAGAATGTTCTCGAGGGTGTCCCCTAAGGGTGTGAACACTCGAGGCGCTTCGACTTCTCCACCTTTTGGTATTGGAGGGTTTGCAGACCGTGCTTGAAAGGGAGTGTAGTTTCTCCTTTGAATAGGCATGTTCGATCGCTTTTTTAACCCTCAGTAGTATCGTGGAAACATCTTCCTCTTTCTTTTTATGGACCTACGGGGTTGTTTCCATAATTTCGGATTGATGTGATCGTGAATAGCTTTGAGTACGCTAGGTCTTGAATCTTTCCTGACTTCAATCCCATCTCACCCATCTCCCATGTTTGACCATTTCGTAAAATGGTTTGTCGATGCTTACTAAAACTCTTTCATAGAATGGAGCTTCAGATGTTCATGAAAGTCACGACCATCTCTCGATTCTCGCCATGGAACGACTAACTTGGGCGACCAAAGCGCTCCACCTTTGAGCATACTCTCCGAAAGACTCGTTAGACTATTTCTTGATCTTGGTAATTTGATACCAATCAGAGCCATCCGAGATTGAAAGTTGTATTGAGTGAGTAAAGCATGTGCTAGCTCTTCCCAAATATGGATCTTTGAGTTGTCTAATCTTGTACCACCACTTAACGGGCTTCTCCAAGCTAGACTCTTTTGGAATAATTGCATTCTCGAAGTTTTCGTCGTCCTCCGCATAAGATCCAAGTTCTCCAATAAACACCTTTAAATGTGTGCAAGGATCTCTTAAACCATCATATTTTTTAAAGTCGAGTTTTAAACTTTTTGGATAATGAACACTAGGGAAAATGCAAAGATCAAGATATGAAACACTCCCGTGTGTGTTTCAATTCCTTTGATAGCAAGAAGGGTCTCTTCCATTTGAGGACTTTCTTTTGATGTCACCAAAGGTTCCGGATCTCCAAAGGGATAGGTAGCATCATGAGTTTTGTTGGTCGATCCAACCGCAGCAGCGTATATTGTAATGACCTAGGTTCCCCTCTTGTGTGGAGGATTCAAAGATGTATGGGTATCTTTGGACCCCGATGGACTAGTGTAGTTCTTTGAGTAGAAAAACCAAATCAGAAATTTTTTTCTTAATCCATCAATTCTTTCATAAAAAATCGGATTAAGTTCACCGGTCGATGACGACATAATTGATTGTAGGCATGTAGCCTTTTTAGATTTCGACCAGGTAGTAGGTCTGATTGGTTCCCTACGAAAGACTTGCATAGTTTAGTCTTTAGGGAATATGTGTATAATAACATGTTATTTGATGTGTCAATTTTAGGAATTTTTATCCTGCAAAATGGATGTCAGCTGTTTGTAGCATGTTAATTAAAATATGTATGTGAACACATTTCTTTATATTTCTCATTACATGGAGATAGATATGGAAAGTAATTACAAGTAATTGAAATGAGAGAGCATGAAGAGACTTTCCTCCGTTTTGGGTTTATCAGAGGCTGACCTATCTTAGGTTACTCTCGCGGCTTTTTGGCATGAAGGTTCCTAAATCATCGCAATTTACACAACGGAAATTAATCCTATTTTCAACCGGAGTGAATTTGGGTGGTGCCTTTCCTCGACCTCGAAATTAGTCTTCCCACGAGTCCAAAGAATCAAACACCGACGGATAGCCTCCTCGATGGAGGGACCACACAACATATATTCACATACATCGCGGCCTCACCGTATGAAAATGATGACATGTATGCGAGCACTAATATCACAAGCAGATATGGAGCGAAGCACTAACATCACAAGTAGATATTTATGCGAAGCACTAAGTGCAACCAGATATGCATTCGTACACGTTCATCAAATATAAATGCAACATCCACACACAAGCAAATAACAGTTTTGAAAAGATTGTAATAGCGGATTAAGTCCTCTTACTAGAGTCCCCATGAGTCGCCACCGTCGACGACGCCGGATTTTTAGATGTCCCTTTCAGCTTTCTTGTTCTTTGGTGTTCTCATTTTAGGTGAGATTTGTTTGAAAAACAAGTGAAAATTTGAGGACAAAAAGACCTACAACTTTTATTCTTTAAGTGTTTCAATTTGAGGCCGTTAGAAGGGGCAAAATTGTCCATCGTTGGGACTGTTGTGTTTTTGGAGGCAATTGGAGGGCGTCGGGCATGGACGTATGCAAGTGTAGTGATTCTAACGATAAAAGAGATGTTTCTAAGTTATAAAACATAAATGTTAGTAAATATAATGATGCTTAACATTAATAAATGATGTATTAGATAATTTGTATAAGCATACTAAGTAAACACAAGAGAGACAAATCATGGCGGATTTAATAAACGCCAAAACACCGTGACAAGTGTTAATGAATGTAAAAAGTGTTTTAAGTCAAATGAAATGAATATTATAAGATATGATATGGGGTTAATATAAAACCAATAAGTGGTCCTACCAAGACTTAAACATTTGAATGAACTTCGGGTGTGACCTAAGAAGAAATATGGTGAGATATAAGTCGAAAGTTAACACAATAAAATTGAACATTGTGTATTGATAATATGAAGGGTTATGAGATATAGAGTAAAGTTTACATTACAACTACTATGCATTGCTATGTGACTAATAGTTGATGTGCATGATTATATAATTGTGTAGGGCACGTAAAGTGCAGATAGCTATAAGTTGTTAAACTATTATTGGTAAACAACAATCAAGGCAAGTCTTTTAGTTCCTATTTGCTATGTGAACTTGATGATGAACTATTTTAAATCCTTATTACAAAGAGCATGACATGTTATATATGTTGAAAATACAAATCGTTTAAGTCAATTTATGACCATGTTGATTGAGTAAAGAATGTTGATTGAGTAAGGAACTCAATCTTTATACTTGTTATGTGAACTGCAGCATTCATGTTATGTTAGTCTAATGTTTATAAGATGTATGTTGAGCATGTTATTATGTGCTACGTGATGCATGAAAACTGTTATATTTTGCTGGGCTATCGAGCTCAACCTTGCAAATAACCACTTTTACATGTTAAGGATTCAAGGTAATGCTATGTGCTACTTAAAAGACATGAATCAGGTGTAATGCATGAAGATTTAGATACTTTAGCTAAAGTTTTTATTTCTTTAAACCATGATTAGGGTTCATGAGATGTACTCAATGTTTTATGATGTATATTTTATGTTGAGTTATAAAGTTAAAGTTTAAGTTGTCCAATGTATAAAGGATATCGATTTGTTATGGAAGTATATATACATTAACTCTAATAAAGTGAATCATGGATTATTTATGATTCAAAGACATGTAGATGATAAAGGTTTTGCTTCAAGAAATTAAAGTAAGAAGATAGAAAAGTTTAAATTATTCCGCATTTTATTAAGTTTAACATCGAATAATGATGTAAAAATCATAAGTTAGACATGTTATTAACGACTGAAGTCGATAATTGAATTGTATGAATTTTGGGGTCGTTACAGTTGGTATCAAAGTTGTAGGTTATAAACCTTAGGTAAGAGTACCCTAGGCTATAACCTTAGAGAATAAAGGAGAAGATGATAAAGAATAAACTTAGATAGAGTTTGATCAATAAGAAATAAATTTAAGAAATGTATAGAGAATGGATTAAAATATATATGAGAAGGTTCAAAGAGGAATCTTGAAGACTTATAAAAGACATGAATACGGAGTTACCTGAGTCTAGTAGTAAGATGTTAAGTGTTATTAAATAGACGATGTCTACAAGATGAAGGTGATTAAAGTAATAATAAGGAACTCAAATAGAGTTTAATTGATGATAAATTTAGAATGCTTATGAAAAAAGTTAAGATAATATATGTGGGTACAAAGAAGAACCCGAAGAGTTAAAATTGAGTTGAATAATCATAAGACAACATACTTAAAGAGGAAATAATGAGGATCGTGAAACCAAAACGATCATAATATTAGAAAATCATAAAGAAGATGATTGTAGAGTAAGATCACGACGTGATCTAGTTAAGTTATAAAATGATAGATGATCTGTAATGAATGAATAGTTATAGCTTGATGCTATAAGAGAATGTACTATAAAATAGTACGAGGCAAACTCACAAGGAGTTATAAATGATGAGATACGGAAAATTCGTATCGAGTAAATAGCAAGTTATGGGCAACATAGAGTTATGTGGGATTTCAATTGAGGACTCATGTGATGGCTAAGTTGTACAAATTTTTGTATGGGCTAGGGTTTTGTGTTTGCACTCAGTTTATCACATTGATAATCATTGGAATGTTGGTGTCGTGCTATCAATGTATATGTGGTGAAAATGTGATTCTTTTCTCATGTGTATATTTGATAGTTAGAGACTATAAGATTAGTAAGATTTTATTAGGATTAGGTGCGAGTTCTTAAAACTCATACTTATGGTAAGTTCGTGACTCATAATCATATGGTATGTTTTGAACCCCTCAACGAATGGACACTTATAGTCTGACTAAGATAAGTTCTTAAACTCATATTATTGTGACAAGTTACTAAACTTCCAAAGTGTGGTAAGTTTGATGAACTAGACTGGGTATAGAAAACTTCTGAGGTAAGAACTAAGAACTTTTGGTATGGTCAGCATTGATGGTGCTAAAGATTAGTAGAATGATTAAGTAACGAGGCAGTGAAGTAAGAATTTAAGATGATGGAGGAAAATTGGATATTCTAGATCTTCTAGCTTTGCTAGATTTATGAAATTTATTGACTTCATGCTGATGTTTGCATTTCTGTTTTCTTGAAAAACATTGGATCAAATGATTGAACTAGTGAGTTTTAAAAAAAATACAATATCATTATTCGTATGTCTATATTAATTGTTTTGGCTAGACAAAAATGATTTAAACATATCAAAATGCATTTTGTTTTTCCATGGTCATTAAAGCATTACTAAATATGATGCTGATATGACAAACGAGGAAGTCATCAATGCAATTGAACCTGGTGTTGGATGTGATCATAGGATTGTCAGCCCACTATGGTATGATGATGTAGCATTGACGGTCATATAACGACAGAATCCTCAACATACTATTAAAATAGTATGGTATCTTGACCATCATAAAAATGATTTTTGGGTTTTCTTTAAACTAAGAAAGATATGCCACATGAATTGGCTAATACTATTTCGATTGATGACCGAGTTGTTGTTAGAAGTCTATGCTATTTGATTCAGCTAGACAAAGATTGAAATATGTTCATGAAATTCAAGCGTTCTTTATCAAATTATACCAAACCAAATTGTTTTGGTGTTGATTCAAATGTTAAGAAGCTGAGGTGAACAACCTTGTAAAAGGGGACTTGTTATCGGAGACAATGGTTCCGAAAGTAACGCATATAGTCGTTACGATGTTATGATGTAATACGTTGTGCACGACGTAGTGTTACGATAGGCTGATCACCTAGAGTACTTGCAGAGGGTGTTTTCATTCTTTTTGATTGATAAACATTCTATTAAAAGGGTTTAATGTGTGAAGAACCGAGGGTGAAGCACTATTAAACCTAGAGATGAGTTCATGGTCTTGTGAGGGTTCATGGTCTTGTGACCCTCAAAGATGATCAATAATCTTTAAATTCCTATTATTCATATCGCTCCCCAATTATTGAGCAATTGTGGAAGATTCTTGTTATTCTGAAAGATGAAAGTAGAAAGGAAGATAAGCTGTAGAATGTGGCTTGTAATGATGAGAAAATTAAGCAAAACCTAATAATTTCAAGAAACAAATGAAATTCCAGAAAGAAGGGAAATGTGAAACTCTTAGAAGAGGAAGAGGTGAGGAATATGATGATATTAGAAAGATCCTTAGAGAAAGAATTTATTTGCAGAACCTAATGAATAAATAAATATTAGCATAAAATCTATTTTAATAAATGGAATGAACGAATATTAGTAAGTCAAAATTTTGAGGATAACATTTTTAGAAGAAGATGTGAATGTAATGTCCCTAGAGTTTGAGAATCTAGTACATGGTATTGATCCTTAGAGAAAGATAATGAACAGGTCAAAGAATATGTAATACTCAAATATAATTGAGTCTAAGTAAAGGTTAGGAAATAAAACTTACAAGAATTTATTATGGAGAATAGTTGGAGTGGTAATAAATAAAACCTATATTAAGGTAATGTGTTGAAGATATTCAATGATAAATTTTGAAAAGAGATTTGGTGAAAATCGAGTAAGGGAGGTTTCTTTGATTTCGAGGACGGAATCCTTATAAGGAGGGAAGGATGTGTATATTTTGAATTATGTGTTTTGGTGTGAGAAAATTAAATTTTTATGAGATTTAATAGTTGATTAAACTATTAAAGAAAGTGAAGAAAAATAGTTATGAAAAAGGAATATGGTGGAAAAAGAAATTAACTAAATAATATTAGTTATTTAAGATGGAAATTAAATTACTGAAATAATATAATTTAATTGGTATGCCTTGATTGGTGATGGAATTGTTGTGAATTAAAATTCATAAATAATGTGAGTAATTCACTTAATTAAAATAGTGAATTAATATAAATATATTTGTTTTAATAAATTGAGAGGGTAATATATTAGATATAAATGTAAAACGTTTATGTAATGGCTTAATATATTACATTTTGTCAAGTGAATATAAATTAACTATTAGAATGAGAAGGACCAATATAATTATAAAGAAATATTGGTGTTAGGATTAATGAATTAAATAAATATTTAAGTTGTGATTAAAGGAATGGATTAAATAAATTATCTCTGGGAAAATTTATAGAAGGAAAGAAGTTAAATAATTATACATAAAATTGTATAATGTATTAAAATGATTATTGGAATAAATATTAATTATTCTAATTGAAATGTTTATAAATATGTTCATCCTCATTTTGATAAAATAAAACTCTTTGATTATCTCATCAAACGGATGTTCCACCTACGAGAAGCTTGCTTCAATCCATAAATAAATCGTCAGAAGCTTATATACTTGATTTGTTCCAACCTTTGAAACAAATCCTCTAGTCGTGGTCATATACACATCCTCCTCAAGTTTCCCATTGAGTAAGGTCGTTTTCACGTCCATCTGCCAGATTTCGTAGTCATGGTAAGCTGCAATCGCAAGCAAAATTCGAATGGACTTGAGCATCGCTACTGGTGAGAAGGTTTCGTCATAGTCAAATCCTTGTCTCTGTTTGAAACCTTTTGCGACCAGTCGGGCCTTATAAGTCTTTACCTTGCCATCTGCTCCAGTCTTTCTTTTAAAGACCCATTTATACCCAATAGGTTTAATACGTTCAGGTGGTGAAACCAAAGTCCATACTTGGTTTTCATACATGGAGTCCATCTCGAATTTCATGGCTTCTTGCCACTTCTCTAAGTCTTTACTACTCATAGTCTGTTCGTAATTTAATGGATCATCATCATCTATGATGCATACCTCATCAGCATCCTCTATGATGAATCCATACTTATCAGGTATCTTCGGTACTCTTCCAGATTTACGAATAGGGTGTGTTACAATAGGTTCTTCCACTTGGTTAGGTACCTGACTTTGATACGTAGTATTTTATGGTTCTTGAACTTCTTCAAGATATATCTTACTCCTACTAACCCTTTCAAGGATAAACTCCTTTTTCCAAGAAGGTAGCATGTTTCGCAACAAACACCTTTTGACCAGTTGGATGATAGAAATAATACCCTGATGTTTCTTTAGGGTATCCCACAAATCTACACTTGTCGGATCTAGTTTGTAGCATATCCTTTTCAAACTTTTTGACATAAGCTGGACAACGCCAAGTCTTAACATGTTTAAGATTTGGTTTCCTCCCTGTCCATAATTTATATGGGGTCTTAGGGACGGATTTGGTAGGTACCTTGTTGAGTATGTATGCAGCCAATTCTTGGGCATATCCACAAAAGGAAACTGGAAGGTCGGTAAAGCTCATCATCGATCGAACCATGTCCAATAATGTTCGATTTCTCCTCTCAGATACACCATTCATCTGTGGCGTCCCTGGTGGAGTCCATTGTTTGATTATACCATTTTCTTTGAGATAATTTAGAAACTCATCGCTTAAGTATTCACCACCTCGATCTGATCGAAGAATCTTAATACTTTTGCCGCTTTGTTTCTCTACTTCACTTCTAAACTCTTTGAACTTTTCAAATGATTCATATTTGTATTTCATTAAATACACATATCCAAATCTTGAGTGATTGTCGAAATGTAATAAAATAAGAATACCTTCCTCATGCATTCATTGTCCCACTTACATATGTGTGTACCAACACTAACAACTCAGAACTCTTTCTCTGCTTCCATTAAAAGGAGATTTAGTCATTTTTCCCATGAGACAAGATTCACAAGTTGATATGATTCATAATCCGATAGCTCTAGAGCCCATCTTTTTATGCAACTTGGATAATCTTGTTTCATTAATATGACCAAGTCTACAGTGCCACATATAGGTATAATTAACACCATCTCTTTTCCTTTAATTAGTTTGTTCAATTTGAAGTATATTTTCAAGCAAGTAAAGTATATAAAGTCCATTTCAAGAATTACCAAAGACCATATAAAACATTATTATTATAAATAGAACAATTGTTGTTCTTTATTATAATGTCAAAACCATCTATATCCAATATAGAAATTGAAATAATGTTTCTAATGATATTCGTAACAAAATAACAATTATTTAAATAAATGAACTTGCGCATAGGCAATGCTAAACAATAAGTTCCTACAGCTAATGCAACAACCTTTACTCTATTTCCCACTCGTAGGACTACCTCATCCTTGCTCAGCTTTCTACTTCTGACCAGTCCCTGTATATTATTATATATGTGAGAACTACAGCTGGTTTCCAATATCCAAGTAGAAGATTGACTTTCAGAAAAATTAATTTCAATCACAAACAAACCTTGATTAGGATTCGAAGCTTCTCCAAGCTTCTTCTGCTTTTGTTCCGCAAGATATTCCTTGCAGTTCCTCTTCCAGTGACCCAACTTGTTGTAATGAAAGCGAATTCCTTTGCTAGCTTGATCAGGTTTCTTTTGATCCTTCACTTTCGTTTTTCCCATAGCCTTCTTGGATTTCTTCTTTTCAGAAGATACCTTGGGCCTCTTCCTTTTCTTGGAAGAATCATCCACCAGTAAGACATGGTTCTTCATGGATGGGAAGTGACCTTCAGCAGTTTTCAACATGTTAAGTAACTCAGGCAAGATGACGTCCAACTTATTCATGTGAAAATTCACAACAAATTATGAGAAGGTGTCAAGGAGTGACTGGAAGATCAAATCTTAACTCAACTCCCCATCCATGACAAACCCAAGTTGTCCAAGACGTTCAATCAAATTAATCATCATTAGGACATAAGTCTTATCAGTAGTTCCCTTAGTCATTCGAGATCGTAAGAGCTCTTAGATATTTCATATCTAGTAGTCCTACTATAGACACTTGAAATTTTATTTTCCTGTTACTAACTATGCAGGAGGACAAAAACATCTTTTTCACACTCCAGAGATAACCCTAGAGGTTCACAAAATCAATTCCAACCCCAGAGATAGCCCCGGGAGATCCAGTCTCCAACCCCGGAGATAACCCCGGGAAATCATTTTCCAACCCCGTAAAAAACCTCGGGAAAGTCAGTTCCAACCTTGTAAATAACCTCGGGAGTTCAAGTTCAATACCCAGAGTCAACCCCATGAGGCCAATCCAACCTCAGAGATAACCCTGAGGACATTCAAAGTCAACAACATGACAATGTCAGAGATAACCCTGAGAAAAGACTGCTACAACTACGCGAAAATTGGAGATAACCCAGGAGGGGCAAAATGGTCATTTTGCCAACTCAACTTCAACTCAAATCAAAAACATTCATTTCAACTCAAATTGCTTCAAAAGAAGTCCCACGAGAGCCATATCCTAACTTCCGAGTGCAAACTACGCAAAACAGCTCAACGGACTGCCTTACGAAAACCCAAAAATGTCATTTCGATCATGGACCCATCTTTTCGAAATCGAAAAACGGCAAATCCTATGTCATTGCGTAAATCTTAGAAAGCATTTCGGAATGGTATGATACGCTTCCATCGAACTCCCAGATTGAAAGTTATGAAGGTTCGAGCGAACAACACGTTGTACGAGTGCACGTACTTCGAGACGATGGGACACACAAAGGTTCGAGGCACCCCGGCAATTGCGCAGTAGACTTCTCATGTACGCCATGTATACTCAGGCCCCCCACTATAAATAGAGGGCTTGGGGTGGCCATTTTGTAAGAAAAAAATGCGAGGAAGCCCTATCCAATTTGCTATGTACACACTATAAATTGAGTGCTTTCTCATTCCAAACACTTGTGAGCTTATATTTGGCTACTTTTTACCGGTGGGAACTGAGTGTTAATCCATTTAAATCTATTGAAGTCTTCTATGGCAAATTCCACCGTAAGCCTTCTTACATTACTTAAAGCCTTTTCTCCACTTTTTCGCACAAAACAATCATTCACGCTAAGAGTCGTGTTATGTGTGTATGCCAGACTTAAGTCCGTGGCTTTTCATTTATTTTGTATATATTTATTTATATATATATATATATATATATATATATATTCGTACTAACATCATCAAGTTATGCCTCGATTGAGCCTGAATTTACATCCGGAGCGTTTATTACATATATATATATATATATATATATATATATAAAAACTGTTATCAAACTTTGTTCGGTGAGCCTGGATTTTATATCCGGAGCGTTTACTGCTTTTATATATATAAATACATACATACACACACACACACACACACACACACACACACACACACACACACACACACATATATATATATTATTGTCATCAAACTCTATTTGATTGAGTCTCGGATTTCACATCCTATGCTTACCATGTTATATATATATATATATATATATATATATATATATATATTTAGTCCCTTTGAGTTTACTTCGTGGTCATTGATCGCCTCTATATATATATTTACAATTTTTATACATTTACTTTTTCGTCCCGCCTGGAGTTTACTTCGTGGCGGTTGATCGCCTCTCTATATATATATATATTTACAATTTTTATACATTTACTTTTTCCATCCTTACCGAGTTTTACTTATTGTATGTTGATCGTTCATATATATATATATATATATATATATATATATATTTGTTTACAACTTTCATACAAACTGCTACATCATGTGAGCCTAGGAATCATGTGATCACAGATTCAGTCTCCTGAATCTAGATTCTGGTTCATGATGGACATTTTCAGCTATACATGGCTTGTAAATTATGCACGGTGTTTGAATTTCCTTAGACGACTCTCATGCCCACAAAGAGTTCTAAGATCGCTATGTATCTTATTTTCTCAAAATTGATTCGCATCTCAAAAATAAAAGCAACAAAGCCGAACACATAATAAAATGGAAGTATCAAAGGCCTCAATTACTATTGAAAGTAAGGGTTTAAAAATCTTTTTACAAAACATCATTGTTATATCTTGTTAAAACCGAACTTTTATTCAAAATTCAAACCTTTGTATATCTAAGGCAAACGAGGCATAGCACTACTTCTAGATAATTGCACATCGACCCCCCACACACACACACATTCGTGATAATGCTTTAATTGAAAAGTGGTGATCAACGTGGTAACACTTGATGTCTGGGTGCCTTACACCTTCCTCCGCTTAATCAAGCCCCCTGACCCTAAAGAATCTCTTGGTTTCACGCATAAGTTAAACAAAGGTCACATAACTAGGTCTATGTGCAAACCTTTTCTCGGCTGAAGTTGATACAACCATTTAAAAATACCAACCGCAACTCTTACGGTCCAATCGTTGACATATACATGCCTGGACCTTTTCACAACTTCTTTTTTCAAACAAATCTTACTAACATAAGAACACCAAAAGACAAGAACTTAAAAGGGATAATTAAAAATCCCAACGTCGACACCTACTTTGCTCACCATACAACTCTTGCAAGTGCAAATGACATAGTAGAGCATCCACTTCGTTTCATGCCGATGTCAAACTTGTTACTCATGGATGCGATCATGATGCATCGAGCCATAGATGCATCTTTCCACCGCTTAAAAGTAGCAATCTCTTTCTCGCAGGATGTCTCTGCAACTTTTACGTATGAGAGAAATTTAGGACATAAGAAATCTTTTCAAGAGTGAGAACAATTCTTAGATTCCTTAACCACCCATGTAATTCTAATTCTATCAACCATTTGTTAAAGATCAAGTATGCTACCCAATGAAATTAGTGAATGTGACATTTTCAAATTCTATATGTAAAAAGAAAATATTTTAGCAAATATTTATTTAATTAATTACCAAAATATATTAGGTCTTATTTTAAATTAGTATCTCCCACTATTTTCTTCAAACTATATTACCCTCATCTATATAGTTTGGAAAAATCTAGTTAAAATTTTTGCTAGTGAGAATAATGATCCCATTTCAAATATATATAGCCTTGTGGTGACACAACAAACTATATATAAATAAATAGGTAGACAACTTCTTGTCAATTACATCATCATGTAACTCCTTATGTTTTGCCTCTTGGATTATTTTGATCAAGTGGTGGTACATCCGAATCAAAAGTATCTAAGTTAAATCCAACCTAGCACTTCCATATATTAAAAAAAAAAAAAAAAAAATTATCCTTCTGGTGACAAAAAAAAATTGTTCAAATTTCTTTATAAGCATCAAATGTGATAAATTAACATCTTAAATACTTAATACTTGCCTTGTGGTGACACAACAAACTCATATTAAATATCTAATACTCTATTAATTTTATCATGCTAGAAGGCGACATTCGATATTCTAAATATCTTTGAACGCTTGACTTAATATATAAAAACTTTGAGGGATTTGTTATTATTTGTCTCATCTTTTTAAGCGACAACAAGTCTTATATACACACACAGACACACACACACACACACACACACACACACACATATATATATATATATAAGCGCCATATTATTAAACATGTGAAGCATGCTTGATAATATATATATATATATATATATATATATATATATATATATACATTTTGTTATATGTGATCCAAATCACACATAAAACATCAGATTATGTAAAATTCAAGTTTCATAATTTTTTTTTATTTTTTTAGTTGTTTTAAAAAAGCTAAAAGAAAAAGGTCCAGATTTTGTCCGGACCGAGTCCTGACCGATCCTACTTATATATATATATATATATATATATATATATATATATATATATATATATAATAGCAATGCATATTATAGAATACTATATTCTACCCGAATTAATTATGGACTTTTATTCTAGTTTGGTTCACTAGAGCCACCAAATGAACCAAAAGGTCAAACCCTAGGGGTGCAAGAATTAACATTTAAATATAACTATTACATTTAAACCCGGGCTCCATTACAAACAGGTCTTTAAATGCTCATTGCACCTTGATCTTCAGTTCTTCGAAAAATTCTAGCTAATCCTATTACATAAACTATTTAATTTCAATAGAAACCTTGATCAGCAGTCAAGGAGAAGTATATAGGAGAGAGATATAATTTACATCAAGAAGAAAACCAGAAAAGACGAGGTACGCAGACCCTATTTAATAAAATTCATTCATTCAAATATCCAACCAAAATAAATCCAATCACATTGGTCAATAGTCCATAATCCATCCTATTTATTATCATACATATCATCATATGTATCAATAAATAAAACATTCATCTCATGAATAAAATAATTCCATATATATATATATGAATATCATTTAATGGGACTTTTTAAATTGCATGAAATCCAATTTCAAGATTAAAATAAACTCTTTATTTTAATTATCAAATTATTAAGAATATTATATATATATATATATATATATATACCACGCTAATCACTTTTAATCTATTAATTTTTGAAATAAATTATATATAACAAATTATGCCTAATATATTATTCTAAATACATATTCATACATATATGGAATTATAATAATTAATAATTCGCATAAAGTTTGGCTTTGATACTACTATAAGGTTTTGTAAAAATCAAAGACACAATCAAATTGCAAAATTAGTGGAAGCAAAATAAAATCAGATTTTAAAATTTTTCACAAACCAACTACCTTGATTGCTTTTAATGTTCGGCTTAATTGCTTTTAATGTTCGAGATGCAAAGCATCTTCGAGAAAATAATGTACAAAGCAATGTCGAAGTCCTCGTGAGCATGAAAATCATCTGAGCAAATCCAAACACCATGAATAAATTTACAAGCTGCTTATAACTGAAAATGTCCATCACGGAAAACGAATCTAGATCTAGTAGACTGAATCTATGATCACATGATTCCTAGGCTCACATGATGCCGTAATTGATTACAAATCAAGAAGGTGTATATATATAAAAGTCAGAAATATATATATACGTATACGATCACCACCATGAAGCACCTCCATCAGGTATAAGAAATGTAAATAAAATCAGTAAGTAATCAACCGCCACACAAGAGACTTCAAAGGGATGAAAAGTAAAAAAAGCTATAACACGATCAATCGCCACGAAGGAAACTCCAGCAAGATTAAATGTAAATATATATATATATATAAAATATAAAGCAGAAATGAACCGGATGTAAAATCTGTGCTCATCGAACAAAGTTCTAAAATGCTGATATATATAAGTATATTTATATATATTAAAGCAGTAAATGCTCCGGATGTAAAATCCAGGCTCATCGAACAAAGTTCATACATATAAGTGTGTGTATATATATATATATATATATATATATATATATACATCGAAAAGCAAATAAACGCCCGTATAAGTTCAGCTCAATCGAGGCATAACTCGATACTGTAAGTCCATATATATATGTATATATATATATATATAAACTGAAATGAAACCATGGACCGAAGTTCGGGCATACACACGCAACACGACTCTCAACGTGAAGAATGGTGTGTGCAGATATGAAGAGAAAGGCTTTAAAGTGTGTAAGAAGGCTAACAGTGGACTACTAAAGAAGACATCAATAACTTTAAATGGATGAACACTAGGCTCCCGCCGGTAAAAATATGACAGAATATAAGCTCAAAAGTGTTTGAAATGAGAAAGCACTTAGTTTATGGTGTGCACAAAGCAAATTGGACAGGGTTTCCTCGCTATTTCTTTTGCAAATAAGGCCACCCCGAGCCCTCTATATATAGAGAGGGGGTACCACAGGTCTACCTGTGACACCCCCAAAATAGGTATACATCACCCATCTTGAGTCGCCAAATACATAGTACAGAATTCAAATACAACTTAATAATACAACCGTCATGTACAATACAACAAAACATAAACTGTGAGTTTGAATACAAATATTGTCTACTAGAGAGTATAAAAACTCAAAAGGAGTCCTCATTACAATTATTATCACACTATTTCACGTATTGCTAGTGAGGACTACTAATGCAAACATCTAGGATCATCACTCGTTCTCGACTAGTCCCACCACGCTCTCATTTCCTCAAGAGAACAAAGGAAAGAAAGGGTGAGCTCAACTAGCCCAGTAAGAAATGTTATGACTAAGATAATGCAGAATAAATTATCATTAGCCTTAAACAGTGTTAAACTGATACAATATAACAAACATCAAGTTTAACTGCAGCAGAAATAAGTAATCCATTAGAAGAGTCAAGTAGAGAATAAAATGTACTATCTTCTATGATTTAAAAGGTTTTTCATCACTTTTATCGCTGAGACTCAGCTTAATAAAGAATATACATCATCAAATCATCCCTGCACTACAGGCCAAGGATATTCTTTAGTATCACGACCACAATTATGCATGCACTACGGGCCAAGAATATTTGTGTATTCATTAATGGTTTATATGAGAAACTTTCTATGTTGATGAAGTCGCATTTGAGTAAAATCAAAATTGCCAATGAGATGATGTGAGGGAAGCTCTGATGATGATGTACCATGTCGATGGTGTCCGATCGCGATTTTCGCTTTTTACGACGGCCGATAAATGCCCAAGTGTCGAAGTTATCGTTGTTCTTGAGATTGTCCCACCTTTTCATTGACGAAGTTCCAATATCGGGTTGTCGCCAAATTTGAAATTACCCCAGTATTGCTTGTTATCTGGGATAGTTGCTTTGACTGATGAATTGATAAGACGCCGAGATCGCAAGAGGCTTTTACTTCTGTACCAGATGGTGAACATGTAGTGGATTTGGGCTTTGATGCCCTCAATCATTGTTCCTGACTTGTTCTCGCAATCGGCGTTGATGGATTTCTTCTGATTTGATGAAGACTTGTGATTGAGGGTGTCGACTCTTTGAAGGTCCTTGTTGCTGGTTGTCTTAGTGTATCGATGTTTCTTCCTTTCTGCGATTTGTGCCAGATTCGATGGAATAACATTGAATTGTTGTTGGGTCTTCTTGACATGGGTCGCTAACTTGGAGGGTTGTTCTTGGGCATAGACTTGGGATTGATGTTTGGGTTTGGATGTTTTTTTAGGGTCAAACTGCACCACTGATGGCTGCCTACGTACTCCTGTGTATGTGGGAGATCAGGTCGATGTAGTTCTTACTTGATAATATAAATGGTTTGAGAAGTGATTGTTTGAGAAGTGTTTGTTTGGGTCTTTAGGGTTTTTGTTTGGTTTGACCGCACCATAAATGGTCGCCACGCATTCTATCGATGAGGGGAGATCGTGTCTTTCGTAGTTCAAAGCTCGATGTCAAACCCGATCGATATGATTTTTTCTTTTTTTTTCTTACAATACTTACACGCATTGAAAAATAAAAGGCATACTATGAAGAAAGTAATATCGTCCCAACATCTCCTGGAACTCGCAACTTTATCCCAATGGATCTACATCTTCTTGGCTAGTTGAGGCCTGATAGTCCAATTGTCAGTGGTTATGTTGCCTTCAAGGCTCGCGATAGCGGATACATCATGGTTCTAAATGTCTTCACTTATGACCATAACTTGATCGCTTTCTGATTCAGTATATATTTCAGGGACGCTTGAACTGGACGCATCGCAAAAAGGTATGAACTCCTGATTCTTTAATGAGTTGGTTTCCCCGATAACCTCACCACCGTTTCCTTCATTTTTTCCTTCACCTTTTTCTTGGGCTTGAGAGGATTCAACCATGAAATCTCCCTTGAACTGTTGTCGTATTTCTTGCAAGGAACTTTTCTTTTTGGCTTTTTCTTCCTTGGAAAGGATTAGTATTTCCTCCGCATCATCTAAGGTGATACAATCTGGAATGTGGTTGTTATCTTTGGACCACATGATGTTTGATGTTGGTGGAGGAATCTCCTTTGGGAATTTTCTTTGTCTCCTCTCATTCCTTCTTGCATTGGGATTAGTCCACCTTGTGTTCTTCCGTAATTGTCACTCATATCCTTCACCTCATTTGAACTGCATGTCTCGAGTGGACATCTTAAGTTTTTTATTTCTTTTTTGCCTTTTTTGGTCATGGGAATTTCGCCTCTAGCTCTCCATTTTCAATGAGATCCTCGGATTTTATGTCGCAAAGACCAAAGATTCCTCCGTCAGATGCCAAAGTGAGTTAGAATGGTATGTATATATCTTCGTGGAATCATAACTCTTCATCTTGGGATTTATAGAGGCGTGAACTCAAGAATCCTTCCTTCGCTTATCAAAAATGTAGCATTTCTTCATTGGATTTGCTTAGAGGGGTGACTTTTCGGACTCTTGTGGAGGTTTTTTTATCTTTCTTCATTGAGAATTCGTGATTCCCCGAAAGTGATTTTTCCGCTGGCAAGATCTTTTAGCAATTTTATCATCACCCTTTTCGACCTTCCCGATAGTCGAGTGAAAACCGCCTTATCCCGATGTTGTCGCAGATGTCGCCTTAGCTAGCAGATTTACTTTATTCGGATCGCCTCTAATTTTTACATTACTAACATACCCTCCTCCGAGTTTTCTCACTTTAGGACATTTAATCTGTGTTTTTCGGGGTATTCTTCTATCCTTCGTATGTACTTACGATTTGGATACATTTCAGCGCTTCCTGGCTCGATCATGTTTACTTCTTCCATATCATGCTGCAATGGAAGGTTGGTGTTGACATTTTGTTGATCAAAGTTGTTGGACCACAATACTTCCACTTTCGATCGATTTTGAATTTTATGCTTTAAGGATCAACAATTCGTATCGTGTCCCGAGACCCCGAGTGGTAAGTGCATCTTTGGCTAGGCTTGTATCTTTTGCTCCATGGTTCCAGAGGTGGAGCCAGTTCGGTAATTTTCTTGTGATCCATTAATATCGCCAATACATTTTCAAGGGAATCGCCTAGTGGAGTGAACACCCAATTTTTAGTTCTCTCAAATTTCATTTTCCTCTCTCTGCATCGGTCAATGCACTTTCGTTGTTGAGATGGCAGATTGTCTTGCATTTTCCAAATGGGGAAACCGAGGTTGGTCTCCTAGCTTGCCCTCGCATAACAAGGGATACATCTTCAATGCCTTTATCTGCACACACCTGGGATCGCCAGATACTTGCCAGCCTTTATATGCTTGGAAAATGCTTCCAAGGCGTTGAAGTCTTTAATCTTTCCCGCCTTCAGCCTATCTCTCGCCATTTTACCGTGGTTTGATCATTTCCGAGAATGGCTTTTCTATGCCCAAGCTAGATCCTCTCACAAGACGGAGCTCTTAAATATCTATGAAAGTCATCACCATTTCAGCTTTTGTCATTGATGGAACGACTTTGCATACCGCCAGATGTCTCCACTTTTGGGCATATTCTCTAAAGACTCAAGATTTTTTTCTTTTTGACTTTAGTCACTTGGTATCGATCCGATGTCATTTATGACCAAACCTCAGATCGATTTAGAAAGGTGTGGGCCAATTCTTCCCAATTGTGGATTTTGGCATTGTCAAGTAGGGCATACCAGCTTTAGCCTCCAAAGAGACTCTTTTGAAAAAGTTGCATTCTCGAGGCTTTCATCTTCAAAGATAAGACCCTGGGCCGCCAATGTACACTTTTAGGTGCGATAGAGATCGCCTCGCCTCATTGTACTTTCAAACTCGGGACTTTGAATTTGGTAGGATATCGAGCCCCGAATATGCAGAGATCCGGTCAGGTGACACTCCCATAATATCCAAATTCCTTTGATCGACCGGATGGTCTCCTCCATTTGTTGAACTTTCTTCTTATATCCCCGCTTTCTTGATCATCCCCGAGATTTGTGATTTCTTTATTGGAATGAGGTTTAGGTATATGGGTTTCCATATTTTTGCCAATACCCTGACTGGCCCATGGTGTGGATGACTCTGGTTGAATATGCATTGTTTGGCCCCGGATTCCTCCATGTGCAAAGGATTCTATGTGGATGGGTATTTGTGGACCCTGAGTAGATTGGTGTAGTTCTTTGAGCATAACAAATTAACTCAGTAATTTGGACAAATTAATCTATCAAATTCTTCACGAAAAGACATGAGCGTGGATTAGACTTGGGGATGAAGACATGATTGGTCAGAGGCTCGCGGCAAAGGATTTTGACCGAAATAAGACCAATTACTTCCCTACAAAAGAATTGCACAGTTTAGTCTTTAGGGAATGTAAAAAAATAATTTACATGTTATAATGTGTCCGTTATAGGAGTGTTGTCCTGCAAAATGGGTGTAGACACTCAAATTTTTTGTACTACTTTTACTAACGCTCAGTTGGAGGATGATTCGTTTTTAAGAGAGAACCTCCGAAGATTTATCCGAATCCATACCGGATACTACAGAAGTTCTAAGATCAACCCCGATCGCAACTGGGAGTAACGATTTCAACCTGGATGTAACCCCGAGGCTCATAGATACAATACCAAGACCACCGGAGAAGACCGATTAATCTCAAGATAACCCCGAGGTATCGGGCCTCACCCCAACCATGGAATAGCCACTAACCTCGTGATAACCCCAAGGAATGCAATTTTGAGATAACTACTAAATGCTTGTTTCAAATGCGACTCAACTTCAATCTCTAAGCCACAACGAGATACATTGCACCAACCCGACAATAAACATCGGAAGGCGTGCATACCTCAAAGATGACAATGAGGACCTTCAATAATCGCAATAAATTCAATCTCAAAGAAAGTTTGAGCAACGCTCGCTTTATCACCCTAATTCAAATGATAACACCGGTGAGGGGCAACATCGCCATCTCATCAAACACGATGCCACGCCACGCCTCAACGCAATGATGTCCCACATACAACTAACCCGATCCGACTATCAGGCGGGTAACAGATGAAAGTCAAGCTTGAATACCGGAGGGCATCGCCCCATCTTCAACGACTTCAGACAAATTTAATCCCATGTCATCGTATAACAACTCGGACAACGGCATGTCCGGAATAGGTCCTGATACCTCAAACGGATGCCTTGGATTGCACTTCCAAAAACCGAGTGGACATTACAAAGGTTCGAGTGTGCACGATTTTCGAGACGACCCGACTCAACAAACCCGGGCCGACCCAACCCGCCTCTGGAACACCTGCGGCTCAGCCGCAGGTACACCTGCGGCTCATATTGCCTATAAATAGAGGGCTTGTGGTGCTGATTTTCTAAGAGAAAAATACGGGGAAACCTTGCACAATTTGCTCTGCACTCGCCATACAGTGTATTTTCCCACTTTTAAACACCTGTGAGCTCATATATAGCCTCTTTTATACCCACAAAAGCCCAGTGTTTACCCACTCTAAAGATATAGAAGCCTTTTTTAGTAGTCACCATGTAGCCTTCTCACACACTTTTTGAGTCTTTCTTCATCTTTGCACACACCCTTCTACACGCTGAGAGTCGTGTTGCTTGCTTTTTCTCTGGACTTCTATCTCCGTGGTTTCATTTCAGCTTGTATATATATATATATTGACTAACATTATCGAGTTATGCCTCGATTGAGCCTGCACTTTGGCCTCGAGCGCTTTATTGCTTTAATATATATATATATATATATATATATATATATATATATATATACACTTATATATATCAACTGTGTTTGGACTTCGCTCGATGAGCCTGCACTTTGGCCCTCCCGTGCATTTACTCGCTTATATATATATATACTATATATATCAACCGTGTGTTTGGACTTGTTCGATGAGCCTGCATTTTGGCCCCAGTGCATTTACTCGCTTTTATATATATATATATATATATATATATATATATATATATATATATATATATATACTTATATATATGAACTGTGGCTCTAAATTTGCTTCGATGAGCCCGGATTTTACATCCTGTGTGTTTATTGCTTATATATATATATATATATATATATATATATATATATATATATATATATATATATACGTCCCCACCGAGTTTACTGCGGGTGGTTGATCGCTTTTACAACTTTCTTTACATTTCATTCCGCCTCGAGTTTACTTCATGGCGCTAATCGTATTTATAGCTTTATTTACATTATGTCCCTTCGGAGTTTCCTCCGTGGTGGTTGATAGCTTTTAATGCCTTTTATTTACATTTTGATCCCCCATGGAGGTGCTTCGTGGTTGGTGATCTTGTCTATATATATATATATATATTTACAGCTTTTATATATATACCTTCTTCCTGCTTTCACATAAACTGCAGTATTTTGTGAGCCTAGAATCATGTGATCACAGATTCATCCCATCAATCTAGATTCGGTTCCCCGTGATGGACATTTTCACCGTAGCGTAAGCCTTTTGTAAATTATTCTACGATGTCCGAATTTCCTCGATGGTTTACATACCCATGAGGAAGTTTCGGATTATTTTTGTATATTATTTTCGATTTGATGCCTCAGATCTCACAAATAAAATCAATTCAAATTACCACTTAATAAAATGGGAGTGTAAAAGTTCTCAATTCCTATTGAGCATCATGGTTTGAAAAACCTCTTTCATAAAAACATCACCGCCATATCTTGTTAAAACCGAATTTTCTACATAAATTCAAACCCTGTATATATAGGTTCTAACGAGGCCTCGCACAACTTTCATATAATAAAGACATCGACCCACACACACACACACACACACGTATAATAGTTTCTTGAAAAGAGGCGGTCACCGTGGTAACACGGATGTCTGGGGTGCCTAACACCTTCCCCCGTGATAACCAAGTCCCTGACCCTAAACGAATCTCGATTTCTGGCCGACCAGATATATCGTTGTCACATCACCGGGTCAATGTGTAAACCTTTTATCGGTTGTGTTGGTACAACCATTTAAAAACCAATCATGCGACTCTAATAGCCCGTCATTTACATCATACATGTCGAACCTTTTTCACTTATTTTTTCAAACAAATCTCACCTAAAATGAGAACACCAAAGAACAAGTAATGTAGTGGACACCCAAAAATCCCGACGTCGATAATGGGTGTTAGTCAAGTTTTACGATGTGTACACATATTCCTTCATATTTTCTATTACAATGATTTGACATGGAATGAAATTACAAGTAATTGTTCTTATAAGTAATTGAAAATGGAAAGTATGAAGAGACTTTCCTCCGCGCTCGGCTTATCGAGGTCGACCTATCTTAGGTTACTCTTGCGGCTTTTTTGGCATGAAGGTTCCCAAATCATCGCAATTTACTCGATGGAGTTAATCCGGCTCTTTTCAACCGAGCGCGATTTGGGTGGTGCTTTTCCAGCCCTCGCTGGAATTAGTCTTCCTACGAGTCCAAAGAATCAAACACCGACAGGATAGCCTCCCCGATGGAGGAACCACACAACACACATTCATATATAACGGTCTCACCGCTTATGAAAATGATGATACGTGTGAAGCACTAATATCACAAGCGAGATATAGTGTAAAACATTAAGCGCATTAAAATATATGCATTCGTGACACATTCATTATAAATGTAAATGCAACATCCACACACAAGCATATAACAGCTTTGAAAAGATTGTAATAGCGGCTTAAGCCCTCTTCTCGGTGTATCCCCAAAGAGAAGTCGCCACATGCCTTCCTCACTCAATATAGTTTCCAAACTCATATGGCTCTCGACCGGTATCGACACCAAGATCAAGAAACAGCCTAACGAGTCTTTTCAGAGAGTATGCTCGAGGTGGTGGAGACGCCTGGCTACCCAAGTTAGTCCTCGCCACGGCCGAATCGTAAATGGTCACATACATATCATAGACATACAAGAAGCTCCTTCTATGAAAGAGTTTTAGCAGCATCGAAAACCATTTTCCTCAAATGGTCAAACATGGGGAGACGACCGAGATGGGATTGAAGTCGGGGAAGATTCAAGACCTAACAGACTCAAAGTCATTGCGGATCACATCCAATCTGAAATTATGGGAACAACCTCCTGAGGGTCCATAAAAAGAAAGAGGAAGATGTTTCCACATCGCAGGTGAGAAAAGGCAATCAAAACATGCCTATTCAAAGGAAAAACTACACTCCCTTTTCAAAGATACCGCCCGCAAAACCCTCCGGCACCAAAAGGTGGAGAAATCAAACGCCGAAAGTGTTTACCCCTCGGGGATACCCTCGAGAACATCTTAAATCTTCCGACAACACGTAAGAAAATTACACATCTTCTTCCACCAACCAAATTTCTAATGGACGGGGTTTTAATGCTTCTAGGAAATGTGCTTATCACGCCGGGCACTGGACATGATACTCGTGATTGTTGGGCCTCAAACACAAGATCCAGACTGGATAGACAACGGAGAGATCGTGGTCACCAAACCGCATCAACCTCACGATAGACAACCCTCTTCCTCAACACAAAGAAGAAGAGGTTAACATGATTAATCGGAGCAAAGGGATGAGTTCCACTTTCAAATTGTGATTCCTCCCACTATAAAAGACGGTGATGACAGATGGGATTATGTTAAGTTCCATTCATAATGGAACGAAAAGGTGAAAGCTCTCTACAAACAAATCAAACAATCGCGTAATTGGTGACTTATCAAAGATCAAGTGACTCGTCAAGAATCACCAGAGCATGCCAGCCTCCTACCACTTGTCATGAATATTCCTCGCCACTTTCGTAAAATGAAATGCCGGAAGACAAAGTGACGAAGAGAGCAAATGCCAAAGCTTGGCTTTCTAGATTTCGCCAACAAACGGAATTCGCTTATCCGCCAACTTATGGAGGAAATCCTTCATATGTTAATCAATGAAGGAAGGATCGCCCCTTCATCGCTAATCAACCCCGTTCTCGACGGTATAACTCGATGGAGTATGTCAATATCACTCCTACCTCATGGCCACAAAAGATGTAAGAATGCCGACACTCCGCCACCTTATTCAAAAATCTGACGACAAGTGGTGTCCTCGCTTAGCGGACGATTTATAATGTGTTACGCAAAAGTGAGAATGCAGCCCTACTAAGTAGAAAAGTGTGGTAGCAAATATATCCATCAAACCGAGGGGATTAACACATTACTCACATCGCCAATAATTCAACTCAAGGGAGGCAACAATCCTTTGAAAGTGGCCACCCCGAGCCAATCAATTTACTTATGAGAGCACAATATCCTATTGTTAGCTTCAAGCAAGGTTCCGTGGAATTATGGAGAAGGTGAAGGATCCACCACATGCAACCGCCGAGTGTCAAGGAAAATCCACCGATTCCCCAACGAAAGTGATGAAGTCTACCACCAAATCAAAGGGAAAATACCCATGGAAAAGATTGAAAAATTCTTCGCACTGCGTGGGACATAATGAAGTCATGGTGGTTTTAAGCTTGAAAGAAGCTCCACAACAAATATCAATTTTGACTTGGTCCTAACCTCCGAGAATCACCTCTAAGGTCTTATTAAAGGTTCTGTACAGTTTATTTACCAACATCACCGGACACCTTTAAAAGTTTCAATATACGGTTGATCACATTTTCAACAACAATGTGATATCCTTCATCGATGATTTACATACCGCCCAAGGGACCGGCCATTGAAAACCATTGCATATCATGGGTCTTGTCCTCCTGATATATGGTAGCAGGAGTCTTAATAGATGGAGGTTCATCTCTCAATATCCGCCCATATGCTACCTCGTGAAGATGAACATCAATCTCAACCGAATTCGGAGTAGCCATACTATCATCAAAGCTTTTGATGGAGCCCGCCGTAACTCCTACGGAGTAATTGAGCCGCTAATCGAAATTGGTCCTCACACATTCTCACAGATCTTCCATGTACTCAAGATAGACTCGAGATACAACCTACTCTTGGGACGACTCATGGATTCACACGGCAAGGGCGCCTCCACTCTTCACCAACAAATTGAAATACATTATCAACAATAGTCCGTCACAAATAATGCCGAATCGGAGATTCTCAAAGATGGAGACATGCCATTCATCAATGCCAATGCCGATGTGGAACCGGGCCATTTTCATGCTTCGGAATAAGCAACACCCAATACCACGCTGTTGGAACGCCATCGCTCAACCCAAGAATTCCTCGCCGAGGTAATGTCACCACTCAAGAAATGATGTCGCTGGGTCATGTCGACAAGGGTTCAGTAAGATCGCAGTGGTATCAAGTACCCAATTGCTTAACTGTGCAAAGTGGAACAATTTGGACTAGGCTATTCTCGCCAAATTTCTAGTCACAGTGAACTTCATAAGCATCAACAGATTCCCTCAACTTCAACCATGTGGCGCTTTGGCTTCACCTTCAAACTCGAAAGCACGCATAACCTCCTCAGAAGGTGACAAACAATGTAATGGCTATGTTATGTCCCAAGCTTCCAGATTTGTGAAAGGAAAAGAAATCTCTTTCCAAATCCCGTAGTGGAAGAAGAGGAATGAAGAATCAAGCAAGACGCCATACGGATGATGTCGTATATCGCATCATCGCTCATGATAAACATACCAACAGATACACCCCTGCATTTATGATTGCCTGCACGAATGGCTATCATTCGAGATGTGGAGGATGATGACAATCCCTCCATCATCATGGTCCACCCGGACTTTGCCCTTGCCAATTGGAACAAAGATTCCTCGCTTTGTCGACGAGGGTAAAACAGTGTAACTCTTTTCTCGCTCAGAGATATATATAACCGCTACTTTTTCAGACAAGATAGCGCTTATTTTGCACAAGATATGCTAACACTGTATGATCAACACATTTCATATATACTAAGTGAAAGTATATTTTGTTTCGTGACTCAAATTTAAATGTGGACTGCATTTTACGACACTTAGCTTTCTACTACATGTGGATTGTACCTTTGATATAGAGATGAATTCAAATTGATGGATATACAGGATTTACATCGACGTGTTCTCCGTAAATTCAGAATGGGTCAAAGACAAACCTAAACCCAACCTCGATCAAACCACTTTTCAATCTCTAACCTTAGAAAGCCCTAAGTTAATCCAGATTGTTCTGACCTTTACCCCAAACCAACGAAAATGATATGGTTACTCTATTAACCCAATTCCGTGATGTGTTTGCGTGGTCTCATGAAGACATGGTGGGTTTATCCAATCGACATTGTCCTTCATCGCCTTCCCATAAAAGAGGGATTTAAGCCAAATAAGCGTAAACTCAAAGCGATCAAACTCGAGTGGAGTTTGAAGGTGAAAGAAGAAATTGTGAAACAATTTCAAGTCGGGCATCATAATGGTGTCTCACATATCCTCGAGTGGATATCCAACATTGTACCCGTGTTTAAACTCGGAGGGAAGGTACGAGTTTATGTGGATTATGGTGGATTTGAACAAGGCTTGCTTAAAAAGATGCGCTTTTCTCGTGCCATTTATCCACATTCTCATTGACAATACTACTTAAATACGTATATGTACTCTTTATCGATTGCTTATGCGGGTACCATCAGATCATGGTTGCCGAGGAAGATCGTGAGAAACCCGCTTTCATCACTCCTTGGGGAACTTTTCTCGCTATAGACGGTTGTCATTCGGCCTCATCAATGCCGGAGCTACCTATTAACGAGCTATGATGGCTCTTTTCCACGATTTAATGCACAAAGAGATCAAAATATATGTGGATGACATCATTGTCAAGTCCTCGGAAGGAGGATGACCATATGACCATCTTAAAAATTGTTCAACAGTCAGATAAGTATAACTTGAAGTTGAATCCAATGGCGCTTTCAAGGCCAAATCGTGCAAGTTGCTAGGATTTCTAGTCACCACGAAGGATCGAGCCGATCCCGCCAAAAATCCAAGCCATCACCGAAATGCCCATTCTCGAAATAGAGAAGGAAATATGGGGATTTTTGGGAAGAATCAACTTCATCACGGGTTTATCTCCCAACTCACAAAGAACTCCGTGAGCCAATCTTCAAGCTTATTAAGGAAGAACTCCTCCATGAAATGGAATAATGAGTGTCAAAGTGCCTTCCTCACAATTAAAGAACAACTAGTCAAAGCTCCCCGTGGTTGGTACCACCTGTGGATGATGTTCCCCTGCTCATGTACATGTCCATAAGTGACAATGCCACGGGTCGCATGTCGGGACAAAAGACGACAGAGGCCAAGAACGAGCTATCTATTACCTCAAGAAAAGGTTCAAAGAAGAAGGAACACAAGTACACTCGATCGAGAAGACGTGTTATACTCTAGCATGGGCTTCCATAAGGTTACAACATTACCTCCATGGTCACACAACCCATCTCTATATCCCATGCGATCCTCTCTAAGACGCCTTCAAAGAAACCCATGTTAAATTATCTACCGTCCAGATGGCAATTGATCCTACAAATAGCTGACATCGATATGTGACTCAAAAGTCCATCAAAGGTCAAGGAATCGCGATCAATCGGGCCAACGACCTTCGTGGGGATTTCAAACCTTGGAAACATATTTCCTCGATGAAGGAGTAATGACAAAGGCAAAGAACACCATCAAGATGATACGCTACCAATCATGGAAGATGTATTTTGACAGAGTCATATTATGGAAGGTTCCGAGCCGGAGCAGCCTAATATCCGACACGGGAGCAAGATCCCGTTGTCAAATTTACCGCTTGGTAGCACCAACAATACTGGTTGAGTATGAAGGTCAGCTCTCATGGGCTAAAACTTGCCTGCTCAATAGTGCATCAGTCGATAATTGTCCTTGGGGAGTCTGAGTTTGTAATCGACAATCCACCGAATCTATCAAACCAAGGAACTACATTTGTCGCCTTACCACTCAGTGTTGAAGATGGCTTTGAGTTCGAAGAAATCTCCTTTATACACATTCCTCGTAATAGAATGACTTTGCAGATGCATTAGCAACTTTGGCCTCCTCGATTCGCAGATATCGATAAGGAACACTTTGCCAAGCATCACCATTTCCAAGCACAAGGCCCCAAATTATGGGAATTACGTTGAGAAGTATCGGATGAGTTACCTCCCATCCAACATCCTTGGTATCAACATATCAAGGAATATCTGCTAGATGGATCTACACCGATGAGGCTGAGCCCGACCGAGAAAAGGCGGATCTATCTCAAATTTATCTAAGTGAGATGCGCCTACAAAAGAGATGTAGGATTAGGTCTCCTCATATTTTAGATTAAAGATCTGCTTAAAGGCTTATGGATCTAAATCCATGGCGAGTCCTGTGGCCACCACATGAATGGCTCCTCCTTGTCAAGAAAGTCCTCGTGATTTTGACATTATCGGGTCGCCTCTCAAAGTCGATCAGCAATGACCACGCCAAAAGATGCTATCAAGAACAAATTCATGGAATGCTATACACGCCTCCACGCGAACTCCACAATACGAGTTCGCTTTGCCCTTCTCAATGTGGGGAATGGACGCCATCGCCCATCGAGCCTAAAGCCAAGAATGGTCATCGATTTATCTTCACCACGATCGATTACTTCACCAAGTGGGTATGTACTTCTCCTCCCCGTGGTCACTAAAGAAGTAATCATTGTTTTCATCAAATAATGTCGTTTTGTCGATATGGACAACCGTGAGGTGATTGTGTCGACAAAATGCCAAAAACCTCAACAACAAAATGATGGAGGAATTATACAATAAATTCCACATCAAACATCTCAACTCGCTATCTATCGTCCAAGATGAATCTGCGGTTGTTGAAGCGACTAACAAAAAACATCAAGAAGATTATGCAAAGATGTCCGCCAACCACAAAGATCGGCTCGACCTATTGCCTCCGACTGTATAGCCTCACGTAACCACAATGCGATTTCCACCGGGCAACTCCTCACGCTTTAACCTATGGATGGAAGCAATACTCCCCATAGGAGTCGAGATGGAATCTCTCGTGAGGTCGATCGACGCCAGCTAGATGAAAGACCAATGGGTACAAGATGTATCACCAATTGTCTCTATAATATCTAAAGGCGTAACCGCGGCTATCTTCCATGGTCGCTTATATCGTAAAAGGGTCATGATCCTACAACAAAAAGTCCGCCACTACAGCTTAAACAATACGACTTGGTTTCAAGAAGATTCTCGACAACCAAGATCAAAGCTAAAGGAAAATTCGCTTCCTAACCGGAAGGCCCATTTGTTGTCAAGGAAGTATCGAGTGAGGTGCTCTCGATTGCAAGAAAATGGACGACGATGAATTTCCACAACTCATCAACTTAGACACCGTGAAACCAGATATGTCCTAAGTAACCAAAGAAACACCCCGCATAATCATCAAAGTCACCAGCCATTTCGGCTTCTTTAACCCATTACCACATACAAATTATCTACACTTTGCCCATCGTGAAAGGTACTCTTCGCCGCCAAAGCACTGCTTTTTTCCTCTCAAGGCTCCTGCCAACTTAGGTTATCCCACCATGAATTGAACCTCTTATGCTTGCGCTTTGGCTACCCTTACCGGGATCAAACTTCATACCCGCAGCTTTATCCTTAACCTAGATTAAACTTTCTCCTCCCCGCAGACTCGACCTCGCATATGGATCATGCTTTTCTTCTAGCCCCGAGGGGCTAACTATGTCGAATTCCTCGATCTCCTCTTCAATAAGAGTATGTGAGGCAACCATGTTACACGGCCCTACATTAATAAAACAAAAACAACAAAAACATTTCTACCCTCTTCTCTTACAAAACAAAACAACCAAAAACATTCCTACACCATTTCGCCATACACACATTTGAACCTCTTATACCGTGTTCAAACTACGCAGACCGATCTCCTTCAATAGGGAGTACGAAGGCCATTCATGGTGCGGGCTCACCCCAAAACACAAACCATTGTCAACTCGGCACGATTCTCTTTCAATCCACTACATTCTATTTCAGATCAAAGGGATGGAATTACCCTAACTCCTCCCAAATAGGATATTCTACGACCATCTAAGTCAGCGATCATACCTTGAAGAGGAATACCAATCCATAAGAGATGGAATTAACTAGGCTTCTCCCTAATAGTAATCAAGCACTATCTGTGGAAAGTACAACCTCAGAGAGGAAAGCCACACTCCTCCACATTTCCATAATGTAAACAAGTCCCAAGACACCAAAGATGGTAGGATACATAGATCGATGATCCATTCTCAACTATCCAGAGACAACTCAATGTCCATCCACCCGTGAGGAATTGTAATACATCAAGACCACAAGCCCTAAAGCAAGAAAGTGCAAAATATCAAACAAATAAAGCAAGGCATATCTAAAAGGGAAGTGATCCAAAATATATTTCCCTCGCATATATAATGTCGTTTGATATATATACAATGTAAATCGAGACATGACAAAACGGCTGTTTAGTCTCTCAGTAAATACAAGCTCATCTACAAATCGTAGAGGTATATGCTAACAAGCCCAACATGGCGCCCTCTCCGAAGACGGAGGGGAAGCCGTGGTCTCCGTACGCAGAATATCCACACGACTCCAACAGCTTTAGAAGCATCCGCATGACGACCATATGCTCATCAATATAAGCGCCATCTCTCGCGATCATACCAAAGGGTAAGTGGACCTCACCGCAGATTATCTATGACGCTTACATCCCCGCTCAACTATCACTACGCCTACGGCCGACTCGGCCTCATCACGCCAAAGAACAGAGGGTATCTCTACGAGCCAATGCCTCGCCTCTCCAATAGAGCGGCAAGATCCTCACATCAAGAGCATTCGACATCATAGATCCAATCTGTCTCTCTCAAAGGTCATCGATGAAGACTCGCCTAAGCATCGTGGTCGAAAAGGTCAATCACGAAAGTACTAGTACTAGGAGAATCCGGGAAGAAATGATGGCAACCCAAAGAAATGGCTCCTCCCCGATATAGGTATCAATGTCCTCCGTGGGCTCGTGATCGTCGACTCAATGTCCCAGACTGCAGACATCGGCGCAAAAACCGATAAAATCTCCTCCATCCATCCATGCTACATATACGCGGTAATGGGGTCAGACGACCGATGTAAAAGTAGCTATCTCATGCCGATCCCAACAAGCATACACACACGCCTCGGCCTCCGCCGAGAGATATCGGTAGTCAACGTCAACACCCATCGCCTCAAAAGGATGGAAATCTCCGAACTCGCATGAAATGCGATCAACATCGTAACCCTTTAATCCTCATCAATAAGAAAGAAGGAAGATCAAAGTCTAACGCCATACCTCGTTAGCATGCAAATACATCGATAAATGTTCATTCAAATCACCCAAAGAACTCCGGGTTCACCACCGAATGCTTCTAAGCTCCCTCGCGAGGGACATGCAATGCAGCAGAGCTTTAACTTCTCATTGAATATCCCTCCTCATCCTCAACGCCTAGAACATCACCGCCGACAGACGATCACAGCCTTCCACCAACCGACGAGGTCAGTTCGACAGAATCGGGGACGATGCACTTTAACCCTTCCACCGCAGACTCGTAAGCTAGTCCCGATAGAACCGCTTTGGATGATCCGAATCCATAATGTCTAGATAACAAGTCTCCAAATCACCCTCGTAAAGTGGTGTGGTATTTCACTGAGCTTTCTAAAATGCATTATATGACTATATGCACGCATGCATTTACTTTAACATATAATAGAAAGTTAGAATGCATTTATCACCCAATGCCTACATTTGGAAAAAATTTTGCCATAGTCCCCTTTGAAAATAGGACTATCCACACGCACATAGGCATGCCTAGGTGGCCATTCAAGATCACACACCGCCTCCAAAGTCATATACATAATATATGCATTAAAAACAAAATCATCACGTGCATAAGGCCAACCTCAATGCTAGGAGTATTTTGCCTTTTCTACCTTTTTGCTCATCGACCTCAACAGACAAAAAATAGCAAAAGGTGCCAATTGACTGCCTTCGTAAGTCAAATTTTTTTCACATCATTATGTTCAAAGATGGTTTAATACTAACATTTACTATGTTGAATTTTTTATCAAGTCATATGTGCATACATAATCACTACTATGTGTTTAGATGCATTTCGCGTAATATCTCACAATCTAATGTATGTAAACCGGAAAAAAATATACACGCACGTGTTACTGTGGATAGTGTACAACACTTGTACGGGACGGAATTTGCGTAAAGCACCTCAACTCGCAGATCTCAAGACGGCTCGCGATTTTTTCTAAGTGAAACAAGTCGAAAGCCGACTTCTGTGAAGTAAAGCCTCGCTGGAATTTATGATCCACGCCGTCATAGCTCCACCTCATGGTCGCAGCAGGTGCACTGCCAAGCACTCTATGTGGATCCCACCTCCCCGGTTTCTATCCTGAAATCGAGTCAAACGGAGTTCTTACTTTTATCTAGAAAGATCAAATCGAGAAGAAAAACGCCACGCGTTGAAAGCAAAAATCGTGATACAACTCGGGTCCTCTCAGATGAGATTTTGGATTTGTCCCGCACTCATTAGTAATCACCTAAGTACAAGGTATACCCTACCAATGATCCCAAAGTATCACAAATCACATCCCCAATACCAGATATGTCTCCGATGTCGCCAAACTCGGGTTGTTACCCTAAATGAGTCTCTCGACGGGGTTACAATGTGGGTCTCGACGGGTTAAAACGTGAAATCCTCAAAGGGGGTTACATCGCTCATCCGCTGACATGCCTATCAACGGCTGGTCAAGCAACCTTGATGTCATTTCACCGGTAGCTACTCAAACCTATCGTAGCTATGCGAGTCGTTTCGAGGTTTTCGCACCTAACTACCAGATTCCCGCAAATGATCCACGACGGGGTCACAACGCAATGCCTCCATCGATTCACATTGACAAATGGTTAGACAACCTCGACGCTATTTCACCGTAGAGCGCTCAAACCTATCGAGCTATAGAAATCGTTTTCGAGGTTTTGTGATAACCCTGGATTTCAATAATCAAAATTTTACTTAATAATTTTTTTTATTATTAATATATTAATATCGATTATTAATTTTGTGACAAGTTTATGTGTTACGAGTCTCGAGAAGGTCAATTTGTGTATCGACTAATAAATTTAGAGTAGAGTTGTGCTTAATGCCTTTAGAAACCCTAACCCTAATTTCCTCGATAGGATTCGATAGAAAATATAATTAAAATAATTATATTGATGAGCGCAAGGTTTCAGATCAGATGATATTATCGATCAATGATCGACGGATAGGGTACAATATTAGTAAACCCTAATAAGGGATTAGAAACACTAATCTCAATATTAGAAACCCTAACGTATAGTTGGGGAACCCTAATCGAAAAGCTCTGGAAACCCTAAATTTTAATTCGAGAATCCTAAACCCTAATTAAGGAAACCCCGATTCTAATTAGTAAGCCCTAAAATAATTAGTAAACTTTAATGTGTTAATAACCAGTAATATAATTAGAAAACACTAATTATATTTTAGAAATCTTAATTTTCTATTTTAAAACCCTAATTTAGAAAATCCTAGAAGTTAAGGGTATAAACCTGTGGTTATAACCTTGTGGTTAAACCCCAAGTGGATTGGTAAATTCCAAGTATGCCATTAAAATTACATGTACAAAGTCCAAAATACCCTTTACTTAGCTTTTGTTAAAAAGATTGTAAAATCTAGTGAGTCATCACTTAAGATTTATCCTACGTACTAGAAATAAGCTCCAATCTTATCCAAATGGACACCTAAAGATGCTTAGATTCATCAAGACTAAATGATTATAAGAGATTAAGAGAGAGAAAGTTACTAAAGTCAAGCTAAGTTGCTATCTTACTCTCAACAAACTCTCTCTCTCTCCAATCTCCCAAATTCTTAAGTAAATCACCACTCAAGAGCCTCCTGTAACATCAAGTTCGGGCTTTAGGAAGATCAAGATCAAGATTCGATTAAGAGAGGTATAAACCCAAACTCAACTTTCATCTTGTGCATGCAAAGAAAGATTTTTGTGTTTATGTGTTTAGATTTATGTTAGAAGTTGTTTTAGATGATCTATGATGATCCATCATAGATCCATAGCATCAAAGTTGGTAAAATAGATTTTTCTCAAACCGTTTTGAGCTCAAAAGTGGTCTCGACAACCTAATGTCGTGATGGATCATGATCCTCGCTCGCTTATGATTTTTGCATGTTTTAAGTTTTGGATTTAGTAGCTCGCATATGTTGTCTTTAATCTTAACGTACAGTATAGCAATTAGATGTCTTGATCGTGGTGTTATTCATGGTCAAAGCAAGCTTTAATTTTAAGCTCGACCTTCATAAATCTAGGTAACCTAGAAAGTAAGAAACAAATTAGTCTTCTACAACTATTTGCGAGGTCTTGATCCGATAGGTTTTCATTGTGTGATGTTGTGTTTGTAACCATGTCAGCCCCGATATATGTTATTTCGCTATACATGGCTTTAGATCATATAAATGAACAAATTATGAAGATAGTGTTAGGTGTAGTAAAAGTAGACCACTTACGCTGCCCTGTTTTTGATATTCCGAATTTCCGTAAAACGTATGAACCGAAGTTTTTATCGAGATCAATTGAGATGCAAAATTTTGATTCTCGTTAGTGTTAAAATTTTTCGCTAATGTATACACGCTCCTCGACATGAGAACTATAGCTACGAACCAAGAAATAAATAAACTAATGAACAGAATACGATATAATCGAGTCCTCGCGTACTCTGAACGCTCGGGTTTCGGGTTACCTGTAAAGCCCGTGAGCCGTCTGATACCATTTTGAAGGGCCTGATTCATTGTGTTGTTATGTTAGACTCATATAACGATCGATAGTTGTAGATTATATGTGTACTCACAATATCAACCTAAATTAGCCTTAAAACCCATTTTTAACCGAGCATTTAAGTTCGGTCAAACAAGGCAGTGTCGATAATAGCGGTTAATCATCAGTTATCGAGCTCAAAAACACCAATGACGCTTTAGTGTCGCTAAAGGCCTATAAATATTTGCTTTTATAATTTTGAATTTCCTAATATTCAAAAATTATTTAAAATAGAAATAAATTCTAAAAATTATCAAAATGGTTTTAAAAATTATTTTAAATTATGAAAATAATTTCCTAATTAATTGAATATTTTCTTTAATATTTATAATTATTTAAATATTTAAAGTATTTAATTAGTGTATTAAATAAATTAGAGAAAATGATTTAATATTATGAAAAATAATTTTAAATAAGAATAATGTATTTAAAATATTTTGAGTTATAAAATGTACTTTTAATATTTTTAGAGAATTTTCATTAATAATTTAATATTAATGATATTAGATTTATTTAGTTATTAAATTAAATAAATAAGTTAAAAATGATTTTATTAATTTAAAATCATTTTAAATAAGAATAAAGTGTTAGAAAATATTTTAAATTATAAAATATAATTTTCAATATTTTGGAGAATTCTCATTATAAATCAATATTAATGATATTAGATTTATTTAATTATTATATTTAATAAATGAAATAAAATGATTTTATTGGTTTAAAAATCATTTAAAAATGAGAAAAATGTTTTAAAAGTATTTTAAGTTATAATTAATGACTTTAATATTATGATAATAATTTCATTAATATTTAAATATTAATGGTGATGATTTAAAATGATTTTAATTACTTTAAAAATCATTTAAGTAGAATTATTAATGATTTAAAATATTTGAAGTTATTAATAATAACTTTAATATTTTGACAAGAATGTTATTAATATTTTTATATTATTAAATATTAATGATAATAAGATTATTTGATAATTAAATCATTTAAAATGATTTAAGTGTTCGAAAATTATTATAGATTATAATAATTATTTATAAATTATTAAGAGCTTCCCAAAAATATTATAAAACGATATTCGATTTATCTAAAATAATATCAAGCTTAGAGAACAAGTTTAATTGACAATCAATTTGTTAATTGGTTTGACAAGTAACCACAACACCGAGAATGGACCAAGTCCAACTGGATCGAAATAATTAGATTTCGTTAAGTGTTTATATAGGTTATAAACACTAATGCCAAGCATGGTGGTAATGTGTCTAGGAGAAGTTTGACCGTAAAAATACAAGATACGTGTTATAAAATGATTGTGCTAATTTTCGAGACCGATATTGTCGATTATAGGTCTTCTCAACGCTAGATTAATTATATTGCAGTAGTCGTAATCAACGCTTTTGAAGGCAAGTTTCTAACTCAACCTCGAAGTTATATTCATTCAATTATTATAATGGTTAATTATTGCATAATTATACCATGTCCAAGGAATTTATTGTTGATTATTCGCAATTAGTGTACGATTAATAATTCAAATCAATTACTAATTCGAGAATATACAATTGTAGAATAACTGCCATTGGATATTCATATTCGTAGAGAAGATAGAAATCGATAAAGATGTATAATTCTTGTTTATTGTCAAATTATGTTGAGAAATGTCTTAGCTAATTATTCGGCTGACGCATTATTTGTTAGAACTTGATAAATTCGAGAAGAGAATTTAATTGTTATCGATAGATCGATGCCAATTTTTCAATAGATCGATAAGTAAATAAATTTGAAATCACAAGATTTTGCTAAGTTAAATCAAAATCTTGATTCCGAGATCGAGAAGAACAACCTTTTATATAAAGGAACAAAATTTTAAGTCGATATCGACCATTACGCACGACCAATTATGCATAATATCTAGCACAAGGAGTCATTACTAAGTAATTTGCAGAGGGTATGATTTAATCTTTATGATTATCCTGACACTCCTCAACAGATGTATCAAAGTAAATCTTTGATAGATAATTCAAGAAAGTAGGAAGTTCTAGATCCAATGGATCGCCAAACATAAATCCTCGGAAAATATTCCACTTTGCTATTTC